>ML058510.1:3569207-3695775 GCA_003013855.2 Liriodendron chinense | reverse complement strand
CAAACTCGGCTATCGGTCACCCAACAAAGCCAAATTCTGTCTAGAAAGTTAAAGGAAAATATTAGAGAAATTTTAAGCACCCTACAACATCCGTTGAGCGCCCTATCGTCGGGCACCTTACAATAGTCATCAAGCGCCTTACAGCCCCGAAAAACAGATCCAGTAATCCAGATTCCAAAAGCCTATCAGGGCAACTTCGGGCATCCGACCAAGTTTCATCGGTCGCTTGAAGCCCTCTTGGTGTCAAGATTGAAGACATTCTCAACAAAAACGGGGCTCAATTGCATTAGGATGGGTTGACAAGCTAGGGAGTTCCGGTTTCTTGTGTAGAGTAATACAATAGGTGGGCCCCTACCTGTGGACCTCTTTCTTCTATATTTAGTTCTTCTCTTCTTGAATGAAATAAATTGATCCATTCATGATCCAAAACAATAGGAATAGCAATTGATATTCCATTCCCGATCCAACACAGAAATAGCAACTTGATCCAAAACTTATATGGCCTCCCAAAAGTTTTCAACAGTAGGTGATTAATCTCTACTGTGTGGTCCACAAGAGCCTTGGAACTGCCTTTTTTTTTGCTAGTACGTTCAAAATTATAATATGGAAAAATGAATTGACAGTGTGGATAAAATCCATACATCCCCAAAGCCCAATGTGTTTCTTACCGGGGACAGCCGGGAGAGCACCCAATCCGCGTCCCTATACAACATGTGGACCTTCATCAAAGTCTCGACCATAAAGGCACTATCATCCAGTGGGAGCCCTTATATAATTAAGTGTTTTCATGGATGGACCCACCAAAATTTACTCCATGAATTCACCAAGCCGTGTGAAAGGTGGGGAATGGCAAAGTGTCAAGATGCCAAGCTTTTATTTCATGAAAGAGACTGTCACTGATTATAATCCGACGCGTATTAGCTACCGACATCATGAGTAGTGAGATTCGATCCTGAAGTGAAGTGATGTCACCAAGTTATGTAGGCCCCACCATGATGTATGTGTGTGTACCCACACCGTCCATCAATTTGGAGAGAGCGTTTTAGGGCAGGACCATAAGAATGAGGAAGATCCAAAGCTCAAGTGGACCCAGCACAAAATACGGTGGTCGTCACTGTTGAAACCTTCCTAGGGCGCACTACGATATTTTGTTTACTTCCAACCTGTTCAAACGTTAACACAGATATGGACACAGGGAAAACACAAATATCAGCTTGATCGAAGACTTCTTTGGCCGTCGAGAAGTTTTTAATGGTAGGCATTCAATCCCCACTGTTTTCAGTGGTGGGGTCCACTTGAGGTTTGGATTTACCTCATTCTTTGGCTTGCGCCCTAAAATAATCTCTCCAAATTAATGGACAGTGTGGATATAACACATACATCATGGTGGGGCCTCCAGAACTTGGTGACATCACTTCAATAGCGAATCTTCTTCGTTGCCCACCCTGTCTGTAGCTAACGGACGTCCTAAATAATACGGTCAAGTCTCTTTCATGAAATGAAAGCTCCTGGCATCTTTCCATTCAATTGGATTGACTTCCATGCAAGGCCATTGACTAAGGGTATTCCAGGGTTTGACTGCATCGATTAATCAAGACGTGTCTTAGTTGGCCAACAGCATCGGTATTTTTATTTTATTTTTATTTTTATTTTAAATAATTCAGTCAAGGCTCTTTCATGAAATGAAAGCTCCTGGCATCTTTCCATTCAATTGGATGGACTTCCATGCAAGGCCACTGACTAAGGGTATTCTTGGGTTTGACTGCATCGATTAATCAAGACGTGTCTTAGTTGGCCAACAGCATCGGTATTTTTATTTTATTTTTATTTTTATTTTAAACACACCTATGCACTCACACCACATTGGGTACTCGAACCCATGAATCTACTAAGGAGGCATGAGTAAGGACCCTGTCCAACGGCATCTACACAAACAGCAGCCATCTCTTTTATGAGGGGTGCGGCTTGTGTATCTGTGGATCCCTGACAGTGGGACCCACTGAGATGCATGTGCCTTACATCCACACTGTCCATCCTTGATGCATGTGCCTTACATCCACACTGTCCATCCTTGACTGTGGGTCCACCAGATTGACTGCATCGATTCAACCAAGACGTGTTTTAGTTGGCCAACAGCATCTACACAAACAGCAACCATCTCTTTCATGAGTGGCACAGCTTGGATGTATCCGTTGATCTCTGACTGTGGGGCCGAGCTGCATGTGCCTTACATCCACGTTGCCCATCCGTTTTGACATCTCATTCTAGTGTACAATCCCAAAAAAAAAGCAGATTCAAATCAAAGGGGACCACTTTATAGGAAACAGTGATAATTGAATACCCACAGTTAAAAATTTCTTGTGGGCCATCAGAATGTTTATTTTCCATCCAACCTGTGGATAAAGTCACAAGGACCTAGATGAAGGGGACCACACAAATTTGGATCCGCTTCATTTTTGGGATCATGCCTTAAAATGAGCTGTAAAATGGATGGACGGCATGGATGTAAGGCACATACACCACGGTGGTCCTCCAGAGACGGGAACCACCGACCTTGGTGGATCCGGGGATCCACCAAAGATGCCCTTTCATGGGATAATAAGGAGAGAAACTTTAGCACTCTTAAAGGTGTGAAGGATGCATTGCGGGCGCTTGTAAATTACTAAAAAATTGCATGGTTAACATATAAGTAAAACAAATTAAGCGTTCAAACTGTATTTTGAACTGTATATTATAGCTTAGATGTATCATGAATTGAACTTGACGCTTACTTCAGTATCTAACTATCAAATTAGTGGATATTTATTGGACAATTCAAAATAAAATTAATATCAAATGGTCATGTTCCAATACAAATGTCAATGAATCAAGGAACAATTATGCAACCAATTTGATTATTAGATTATAAGTTGGCGGCATTGAGTTCCACAATTTAGCCTATTTAAGTTGAGTTAATGTATGGCATGTGTACCATTTTTCAATGCTTGCATATCAAGCTTCATAGGCAACTAGAATATCAAGCAACCTTCCCTCCAATGATAAAAGCTCGAGTTATCAAGAGCTTGTTTGTTTCCCATTTACCATGGTAAATACATGTGTAGCCTTGTAACGAAGGCCTGTTTGAATTCATGGAATCTCCTGTAATGATTGGTATTTCTATAATAAATATATCTTCAAATTACTATACTAGATTTCTACAAAATAATCATAATACAGTTTATTTCAAGTAGTTATGGCTTAGTTGAAGCAAAATCTAATTATAATAGTAAATCAAGTGATTAGATATATAACTCCAACTTCCCGTATCAATGATATTTAGGGTGGAAAAAATTAGGCATAGCTTCAGTGGATCCTGGATCTACCCATTTAGGTAGATCCCTAACTTAGAGCCCTCCTTGATGTATGTACCTCACATTCATGCCGTCCATCCTTGGAATTAGATTTAGGTGGAGAGCAGTGGAAACAGGCCTTCATTGTGATGTGATTTTCGATGAATGAAATATCTGTGAAATATTGCATATTCAATCAAAAGACTTCCTTTGAAACTATGCCTTTACTACTGTTTCCAAAAATCCAAACCAGGCCTAGTTGGCTTTAGTAGGCATTTAGAAGAGACCATGAATCAAAATTGCAATAAATGACCTTGGGATATTGTTGTTGAAGTCCTTACATCCATACTAATCTGCGGAGGGGCCCACCGTGACGTATCTATTTATCCACGTTGTCCATCCATTTTCTAAGATCATTTTAAGGCATGAGATCAAGAATGAGGTAAATCCAATGCTCAAGTATACCACAACAAATAGTAAGCTTGGATTGCATTAAATGCAAGATTCGTTTTGGTGTGGTCCACATGAGATATGGATATGCCTTATTCTTAGCCTCACACCTTAAAATGATCTTAGAAAAGGAATGAACGGCTCGGATAAAGAGATACATCATGGTGGGCTCCTCCGCATATCAGTATGGACTGAGGAAGGATGCAAATCGGCATCCTTGGTGGAGCACTATGAGCCATCACCACATTTATTACTAAACAGCTGGATTCCTACTGCATTTCAAATTGGAAATAAACACGGCCGACTGTCATCCAACAGAACCGACATCAATGGTAAATTGCAATTATTTCATTTTACAGGTACTTATCATGGTAAATGGGGAAACACCAGGCCTGGCGTATCTTCGACGGTCTCCAGGTCCAACAAACCAGGTCATGAGTCAAGGCAACAATGCCAAGTCAATATAAATACTCTGAAAGTGTAGTGGCCTGATACACAGGCACTGAAAGATTATATAAGTGGTATTAAAATAACTCAAATCAAGTCATCCAACTTGTCAGACTGAGCTTGGATGGATCATAAATCAAAAGGTTCGGTACTCAATCACCTATCTATACGATTGGTGGGCATTTCAATAGATGGTTGAGATGACAAACAACCAATGGTCTGAATTTAGCAAACGTTGGATTTGCCAATCAGCAGTCAGGACTGCTGGACCAATATTATTTTCTTATGACTTATCTCTAATAGCCCAAAAACTTTGGACCGTACATTTTATTTAAGCTAACGTGTGGAACATGTAACATTTACGAGTGCAAGCGTATCAACCGTGATACTGCCAGCGTATTAGAACATGAGAAAGACTCGTAGTTGCATTGGCACACTTGGACAATGCAATCCATTGATCTGGACTGTTCATTTGGTCCAGCATGCATTTCATAGTCTAGCCTGCATGGCAAAAATTGCTCTGATAAGATGATCCAATCTATCCTTGATATGGCCTTTTTATCATGGATGGGATAGTTACAGTAGGCCTAACAAAAGCAATTCTTTAGAATCAGATCCAGTCCATGATGGTCCCTAGTACAAACAGATGGATTAAATTCTTTTCTAAATTGTCTTTACCATACATATTAAAGGTCATAGATCAAATGGTTAACACTTGCCAGAGCAGCATGATATTTGCATGATAGCCCATGAAATGTGGCTGTACCAAATAAACAGTTGAGATCAACTAGAGCTCTTTAACTTACGCTCTAGAGAATTTCTCTTAGACAACCAACGAATGGAATTTTCTAGATCTGGACCAAGTAGGCCGTGCCTTGGATGGGCCATTCACAAAAGTACATTGATTGGACAGTCCTGATCAGTTTGTTGCAGGGTTTTTGTGGGGAAAAAAGATCGTGAAAGTAACACCAAAAAGGTTTTTTGATCGTCCATCTCATTCATAACAAAGGGAAAAAAAAATACACCAATCCAATGGTGGGATTGTCCAATATGTGTCCATTATTGGAGATGGCCATGCCAGTCTAAGGTAAGCATAACTTATGATCTGCTTAGATCTTCCACACATGCGCCTCTGTTGCTGCTCAAGAGTCCCCATCCAGCAAGCATTGCTGCATACTGGGGCCCACATGCTGAGTAATCCAATGACCAGAATCATATGTGTGTAATGATCAGAACCATATATATCGTGTCTGTGTGTGTGTTGTAGATATATTTCATGAGGGCCATGGTGAAAAATAAAAAATAATATAAAAAAAAAAAAGAAGAAGCCAGAACTGATCATTACTGTAACTGTCACTATATCTGGAGATGGATTTTGAACATTGAAAAGAATATTTTAAATGTCCACCCATTCACATGAGGCACTTCACACAACATGAAGAAAGACAATGATTCAAGCCATCTGTCGCAAATTTCCAATGATATAAAGTACAAGCTGTGAAATCAGGCACATCTGCTTGCTGGACCTGAGTAGTATTCACTGTTTATCTAACTAAAAAACTAAGTTCTGAAAATTAATGTTTTAAGTGCTAAAAACTAAACTGCTGAATTGTAATTTTGAAATAATTTTAAAAATATTTTAGTCAAAAGTGAAAAAAAAAAAAAAAAAAATTAATACCCCACCACTTTAATTATTAAGCCTTCAACATTTATTTTTTTAACAGAAAGGTGGGAGCATACCACCTATAACTTTGTTTCTCTAAAAATCATTTACAAAGCTTCCTACATTAAGAAAAAGAAGGGAGCTAAAAAAAAAAAAACTCATATTTTCAATGAAAATTTATTTTAAGTATTTAATAAGTTGGATAAATACTTATAAGAAACTACACTTTTTATATGTAGTACTATAGAAAAAAGCCATAATATCTTCCCTGGTCTCTTGGTCTACTCAGTACATCACGTGTCAAATAAACACCACTAGGGAGAAACTTTGATACTCTGGCATAGTCCGATGGTTGATATTCAAGCTGTCCAGCAGGTAAAATTTCTATGGTTTGGGTGATGTGAGGTCTTTGTGTGGTTGTAAACTTTCTATGGTTTGAACCTCCTAATGGTTGAATAGACTTCCTTTTATACGGGGGCATCACAAATGCTTTTAGATTTTTACCACTTTTTTACTATCCTAATTGCAGTGAGACACTTGCATAATCCAATTAATCCATTTGGACTGTCTATTATATTTAGCATCTATTTCACTGACTGAATTGTCTAAATCACACTTATCAAATGATCTATCTATCCATTAATCAGACTTCTATTTTACAGCCATCCATTTCCCAGGCAATGGATGGGATGGTCCAAATTCTGCAAACATGTCCATGAATCAGCAGTCAGGATTTTCGAACATATATATGATTCATTATAGGATGACTAATCAACCTGGGTCTCAAAATCAGACCTTGTAACTTGGGTTTATATATTACAGTACATGAATAATTTCTTCTGCCAGTGTATCATCTGGCATCTTAAGGAGGCCACTTTTGTTTTGGCACTAGTTTCACACTTGGTGAAGAGAACACAAGATCAGGATCAATCATCAAGTCGGCCATACCTTGGATGGCTATACACAACAAGTAGACTTTTCTGACCATCCTAGGCTTTCTATTGCATGATTTTTATTTTATTGTTTGGACCCAAATTATTTAAAAAAAGAAAAAGAAAAAAGAAAGCAACACTAGTAAAAAGAGCCAGCATAAGTTTTTTCATTTTTTATTTTTTATTTTTTTATCATCCATTTCAATAACAAAGTAGAAGGAAAAAAAACACCAATCCAAGAATTAGGTTGTCTACCTTTATGTGCCAATAAAAATTACATGGAGGTGTCTTTTGAGAGAAGAAATTATAAAATTTCCCTCATTTATTTATTTTCCTTTAAGAAGTAGTGAAACTTAAGGCTTATGGGTAGGGTTGTACATGATTCGAGTCGAGTCGAGCTTTGCCTTGCTCGTTGCTTGGCTGGAACCTCCCAACCCCTGCTTGGTACTTGACTCGACTCGAACGAGTCAAGCATGAACCTATTCGAACAGCAAACCAAGTCAGTTCGAGCCAAGTCTGAGTTCAAGTCTTTCGAGCTAAGTTCGAGTTTGAGGTTTCGCCTGAAAATCCATGTAAAAACTGAAGGGGGGAAGGGGATTACTGGCGTCGAGTGGATAGGCAGGTTGGGCTGCTCAGGGGATGGCCGACGTCGAGCTGGAACTTGACTCTTGAGAGGGAGGGAGGGAGGGAGGGAGGGAGGGAGTGTCGGAGTGGGCCGTGGGGGTGATCCAATGGTGCAGGGTGGGCGAGCACACACACTCACACACACACACACACACACACACACACACACACGCAGAGGGTTAGGGTTAGGGCGCACAGGCAATTGAGTGAATTTTTTTTTTAAATGAAAATATTAGGATTTTTTTACGGGGGGTGTATTTATACTCCTCCGAGTTGAGCCGATTGAAATTGAGCCAGTTTCAAGCCATTCCACGAGTCAAGCGTAACCGAGTCGAGTATTTTCAAGCCGATTAAAGCAAGTTTTTCGAGCTTAGCAACCCATTAAAGGCATGCACCATACCACAATGACAGCTAGAACAAAACATTGGGTCAGTTAGATCATTAGATGGGCTGCACTTTGAATTAGGATATTTTGAATGTTATACATTATTTTTTGTCAATTGGCCCATTAGCCCGCTTTATGATTAGATCCTCCGCATTTTTGGTTAGTCTAAAAATATGGTTGGTGTGCATCTGTGTCCAGGCTGGATATGAGACACATACCACATGGCCCCCACAACTTTCTATTTTTCAATTTGTTGAGGAGAAAAATTAGCCGAACAGCAATGTAATTTCTCCTCAGCTCGTGGAGGCACTATTTGGTAAAGTCCAATTCCCTACAGAGGGCCTGTTTAAAATATGGTATTGCATTGCATTAGATGATATTAACACAATGATATTTTGGCCATCAAAATCTTTGTTTACATAGAATTCTTCCTTCAAAAAAATATTGTATTACAAGAAACTAGCGTTTGGTGGATGCTGGAATTGTAATTAATGGACTGGATTTCACAGTCGATGCTCGTCACCTATGTTCATATGCAGGTCGAGTGCCATGTGTAAAGTGTAAAGTGTAAAGGGTGCATATGGATTGATGGTGTGGATAAAACTAGAGCTGGACAGGAACTGAGTTTAACCGTTTGGATCGACTCGGTAAAACCCTGTTCGAACAGAAAGTCTTATTGTTCGAACTTTGTTCGAACACACATGGTGTGTTCGAAAAAAAATTCAATTCAATTTCAAACAAAGTCCCGTTCGACTCAACTCGAACTCAAACTCGACTCGAATATTGATCGACTCGACTCGACTCGTTCGTTCGACTCGATTATATATATATATATATATATATATATATATATATATATATATATAGAGAGAGAGAGAGAGAGAGAGAGAGAGAGAGAGAGAGAGAGAGAGCCCAGGAAGGTTTCAATGGTGGACATCATTCTCCTCACTGTTTCCTATGGTGTGGTCCATTTGAGTTTTGTACCTGCCTCGTTTCTTATTTAATGCCTTAAAATAAGTTGTACAAATGAATGGATGGAGTGGATAAAACAAATACATCATGGTGGGACACACAGAATGAAAAAATCGGTATTTATTATTCAGTAATAGAAAAATATTTTCAAGCAAAATTGTTCGAACTTGTTCGAACTCGTAAAAATTGTTTGAAATCCATATGTTCGAACATGATTGGGCTAGACCAAATTGAGTTCAAACAGAGACATCATGTTCGAATGTTTGTTCGAACATTATTCGAACACACCCACTCAAGCAGAACAATCCGATCTGATCTATGTTCGACTCGGATCGGATCCTTGTCCACATCTAGATAAAACACATGCATCGAAATGGAAAAAAAAAAAATTAAAAAAAAAAAAAAAAAGTCAAGTTACTGGGTTAATTTAATCCCTAAGTGGAATTTAAATCCCACCAAATCCAATTCAATATGTTCATATTCTGCGTACCAAACACGCCTTGAGGATTTTTGCGGAAAGAATCCCTTATAAATATGGGAAGGTTATAACCCAATGCCCAACCAGATGCTATACCTGCCTTTTCTCTGTTTTTCTTTAGCCTTCCCAGTGATAAGAAAGATGGAGCTTGTATTTCAACGTCCAAGTGCATTTTGGTCATTACTCCTCCTTCCCTTCCTTCTCCCATGCATCAACTGCATAGGAATTGGGTCCCATGCCTTACGAAACGAGACAGACCGGCTGGCATTGATTTCATTCAAGGATCGGATATCCAATGATCCTGTCCAGGTCTTCAGCTCATGGAATGCTTCCTTCCATTTCTGCAACTGGGAAGGAGTCACATGCGGTCGCCGTCATCCTCAAAGGGTCACCGCCTTGAATCTTGGGTCCCACGGATTGGTGGGGTCCATATCACCTACCATATCAAACCTCACCTTCCTCAGGAGTATCAACCTCTCTAGCAATAGCTTCCATGGCGAAATCCCACCTGAAATTGGCCGGCTCTTTCGCCTTCGGGATCTCAATCTGAGCTATAATGGGCTACAAGGAGAACTCCCAAAAGGCTTATTCAACTGCTCGGAACTCAGATCCCTCCATTTATATCAAAATAATCTCGTAGGGAGAATTCCCGTCGTGCTCGGATCTCTGTCAAAGCTTACATCATTGAATCTTGGCCGTAATAATCTTATCGGCAACATCCCACCATCACTCGGGAACCTCTCGTCTCTTGCTTCTCTCTTTCTATATCAGAACAGTTTGGAAGGAAGCATTCCAGATGAGCTTGGATGGCTAGTCAAGCTAAAATTTCTTCAAATCTCTGTCAATAAATTGTCCGGTCTGATTCCACCATTGCTTTACAATCTCTCATCCATCGTTCGTTTCTCTATGGCACTTAACCAACTTCACGGAAACCTTCCACCCAATCTAGGTCTCACCCTTCCTAATCTCAAATTTCTTTATATTGGAGAAAATGCATTTACGGGGCTGATACCAGTTTCATTACCCAATGCATCAGGACTTGTTGAGATTGATTTTTTTTCAAATAATTTTAGCGGACCCCGTGCCTACAAATTTGGGAAGACTACAGGATCTTAGTTTCTTAAATTTACAAGAAAATCAGCTTGGAGGCAGAGAAGGAGACGATGACTTGAGTTTCCTTACTTCTTTGATCAATTGTAGCCGTTTGGAACAACTAGACATTCGTTCCAATCAGCTGAGAGGAATACTTCCCGCCACCATCGTCAATCTCTCTATCCATTTAACCAATCTAGGTTTAGCAGAAAACCCAATATCTGGAATCATCCCAACAGATATTAGTAATCTTTTCAACTTAAATAAGTTGGGTATATTTGATACCTCTTTAAGGGGTACCATTCCTATTGGTATTGGGAAGCTTCACAATTTGGAAGGCTTGTATTTGTGGGGCAACAGACTTTCGGGACGAATCCCATCCTCCATTGGCAACATCACTCGCTTGTTTGTACTCTCTTTATTTGAAAATCGTTTGCAGGGAAGTCTCCCATCGAGTCTTAGAAACTGTCAACAACTTGGAATACTATCCCTCAGTGAAAATGAGCTTAACGGTACCATTCCCAAAGAAATTTTAAATATTCCTTCGCTCCGCAGACTTGATCTAAGCATGAATTCTTTCGTCGGATCACTACCGTTGGAAGATGGTAACTTGGAACAACTTCAATATTTGTTACTTGCTCACAACAAATTGATGGGTGAAATTCCTAGGAAGCTACGCAATTTTCTGAGCCTGGTAGACCTTAATTTAAGCAATAACTTATTTCAAGGACCCATTCCTCCAGGTTTGAACAACTCAAAAGATCTTACATGGGTAGATCTTTCTTACAATAATTTGTCTGGGCGTATTCCACTAGATCTGGAGAAACTTCCAGTACTGGAGTTCTTGGATTTGTCATCCAATGATCTCGATGGCGAAGTTCCACATCAAGGGATTTTCAAAAATGCGACTGCATTTTCAGTCCTTGGAAACAAGAGGCTTTGTGGAGGTATCGCACAATTACAGCTGCCTGCATGCCCGAAGAAATCTTCGAAGAACCATGGAAGGGCAATTTCTCTAATAATAACATTCTCCGTGGTTGGTGCCGTTATAGGTTTGATTCTCTTATCATTCCTCTTTGTTTCTCTTTATCGGGTGAGAAGAAAGGCCAGCAAGGAGCCTTTGCCTACGTCTCTCTTGGACGGCCAACATTTAAATGTTTCATATGCGGATCTCTTTAAAGCAACTGGTGGATTCTCTTCAGACAATTTGATTGGCATGGGAAGTTATGGTTCTGTATACAAAGGAATTCTAGAGCGCGATGAATCACTCATTGCAGTGAAAGTTCTCAATCTTCAACAACGAGGAGCTTCAAGGAGTTTCCTTGCCGAATGTGAAGCCTTGAGAAATATCCGGCATCGAAATCTTGTTAAAATCATAACTGCTTGCTCAAGCATCGATTTCAAATGCAATGATTTCAAAGCTCTAGTGTTTGAGTACATGCCTAATGGGAGTCTAGAGAAGTGGTTGCATCCAAATGTACATGGGCTGGATGAGTCAAGGAGCTTGAGCTTTATTCGAAGGCTAGATATAGCCATAGACGTCTCCTCTGCATTGGAGTATCTTCATCACCATTGCTCCACACCCATTGTTCATCGCGATCTAAAACCAAGCAATGTTCTATTGGATGATGACATGTGCGCCCATGTGGGTGATTTTGGAATTGCAAGGTTCCTTTCTAATGCTGCCAGTCATACCTCTCAAGATCTGCCCAGCTCAAGTGGTATCAAGGGATCGTTTGGCTATATTCCTCCAGGTGACAATTTCATCCTTTTTCTTTGTTCCTTTATCAATTTTTAGATGTTTTGCGAAAGTTCTTAAATATGAAGCTCGAGTTATCACACCTTTTTATTGCTTGAATTGTTGCTACTGTTGTGTTGCGGTTACTACCATGAGAATACACGATTAAGAAACTATCAATGCTCCCACAGCACCATAAGTTATGATGCTCCTAATTGATTGGAGCCAATGGAGCAATCCAATTCATCAATCTGAACTTGCCATTAGGCAGATCAAACATTTAGCGGTATGCCATGTAAATTAAAAAAGAACATGGTTGGATGAGTCTAAACACATGATCAATAGCCAATTAAATGGACGGTCATGATTGAAGCCCATCATGGATCGGTTATGGTACTAACGAATTATTTTTATCAGATAATCCTATCCATCCCACCCATATCTTCCTAATATGAGTGGCTTAAAAAACGAGGTCAACTTATAGGCAGGTGAATCATCCAATCATTGTGATTTTTTTTGTGGTAGCCCATGAAATAGGTAGAACAGCTAATAAACCGTCTAGGTCAATCTACTGTACTATCCAAGTGTCTCAATGCAACTAGGACCACTATTACTTTGAGGGCACTGGATCATTTCTCACAAACAACAACAACAACAACAATACAGGTCTGTTTGGTAGCCAATGAAAATTGAGTTTATCTCATTTCGGAATTAATATTGATTATGCGTTGGAGATGAACTCATTTTCAGTGGCTACTAAACACGCCCTAAAACTTCTAAAATAAATCAATTTATAAAAAGTTATGTTTCTATTACTGCAATTAAACCAACCACAATGATAACTCGAAAGAAACTCTTAATAAGAATGAAGGATTGGAGGATGGGAAATTCTTTTTAGCAATTTTATTTTTTTCAATTTTAGTTCAGATAAATTTCATCTAAAAAATGCATCAAACAGTTGCGCATGCAAGGCTATGGATGAGAAATTAGTACTTCATGATTCAAAAGTTCAAAATTAATAAGATAATTGTTCCCTATGCTTGCGATGATCGTCACTTAGTTTATGTCCAAAATTAATTTTTATCTAATTGTTAGAATGAAACTTTATTATCTTGAAAATTCGAGATGTGTAAATGACAGAGTATGGAATGGGCGGAAAGGCGTCTACACATGGAGATGTCTACAGTTATGGTATCCTTCTTTTAGAGATGTTCACTGGAAAGAGACCAACCGATGACATGTTTAAAGAAGGTCTAAGCCTCCATCAGTTTGGTGAGATGGCTTTACCTGATCAGGTGATGGAGATTGCTGACCCACGACTGCTCTTAGAAGAAGTTCAAGATCTAAACAGTGGAGAACAACACCGTGTTGCAAGAAGTAAAGTTCAAGAGTGCTTGGCTTCTGTGGTCAAAATTGGCGTCTCATGTTCCAAAGAATTTCCAAACGAACGGATGGAGATGATAGATATTGTTGGGAAAATGCATGCAATCAGGGAGTTATATCTTGGGGTTGGGATTCACCGAGATCATGAAAATGGGGCACAATTGTTGAGCCAAGGTCCGTCTTATCTTAGTCATTATTAGGAAGTTCTGGCTAGTCATATTGAAGATACATAGGTGTGGGTTAAGATGCTCGTCTGCTGAGGGTTAGAAGTTCATATGTATCCAGTGGCTGTCCCAGTCCCCTATTGCCATTCGGATGAGGTGACATGGTGCTGGGCTGTGTTTAGTTGGTTCTTTTCTTTGTTTTGGTATTTTGGTTTTAGTTATGTGTTTGTTTTGCTGTGTAATGGAAGGGTTAGTCAGTTTGGCACCCTTTCCACGATGTAAATGATTCTTCTTTCCACATCATGAATTAAGTAGTAGGCAGTGTGCTCTCACCTCTCGCCTCAAATTATTTTTTTTTTAAAGATTAAAAGCCCTAAACTTCTATCTGCTTAAGCCAAATAAGATCTTAAAAAACCAGATTTCTTTGTTACTAATATTTAAGAGCTTATTTGTTTGGGAAAAAATCAGGTAATAAAATTAGAACTTTATTAAATAGTCTATTTTAAAAATAAGAACTTATCTTTTAAGAAAAAATAAATAAGATCTTATTAGTAGAGATGCCAAATGGCCCTTTGATGTGGAAAGCTCACAATGAGTTTTATTTAGTTTTTTTTCAGCTTTATATTCCTCTTCACCTGGAAATGCTTGGAAAAGGATTGTACCGAAAGATATTGTTTTTGTAAGAAATGATTTTCCTACCAAAAAATAGTTATGGCGCGAAAGAAATGAATTGAAAATCAAAGTGGCTAATGATATTGGTCGGGTGATCCTATACTGAAGAACATATTGATAGCATGGTCCTGATATATGTCTAAATTATTGATCAATTGACGGTTAAAAATTAAATGATCCGGTTGTCTAATTTGATCAAAGTGATTGTTGAGATTCATGGGCATTTCAAGGTATGATAGATTGTCCAAATGATTTCGGGTGGAAATAGTATTCCAACCATCATGCATCAACAAGATTCATCGATCTAGCCAACTGATGTAGAACAAGGACCCCCTCATGAAGGATGAGGTTCAAGCATGTTCTTCACATGGATGGACGAAAAAAAGGTGGGCCGTAAATCAGCCATTACTTTTTATCCGAAAGGAGTCATGGGACACACAACGTATGGATTACCACTGAAATTATGTTTTGTGGTGAACCATGCAACAGGAAAGCAACAGGAAAACAATGGGGATTCAATGTGCACCATTAAAATCTTCCTATGGCCCACTGTAATGTTTATTTGCTATCTAACCTATTGATAAGGTCACATAGACATAGATGAAGGGAAAAACCAAATATCAGCTTGCTACCAAACTTGTTTGGCCCCCAAAAAGTTTTCAACCCTAAGAGTCAATCCCCGCTGTTTTCCTGTGGTGTGTTCCACCTGAGATTTGTATCTATCTCATTTTTGGGTTCATGCCTTAAAATCAGATGTAAAAATGGATGGACAGAGTGGATAAAACACATACATCATGGTGGGGCCCACAGAGCTTTGAAACCACCCCTTATGCTGGTCCCGCATATCCGCGCTCTTCAATGAGGGGTTCTCCTGTGGAGTCATAAGCAGAAAGGGTGATTAGCGCTGTCCACTTGGTAGGTATTATTTTAACTGGGCCATGGTCTGAAAAATGTGCCAACGTGATAATCCTGGCCATTTACTCAATTCACTTCTTCACATTGAATGTGGACTGATCGTTTGATTCAGCGATAATGATCACCAATGGACTGTATTCTTGATAGTTTGCATCATTCGGAGTGTGCCGATTGTTGGAATAATATTGCTTTGTGGGACCCATTGGTTGATTAACACTGTAATAGGGGAGGTCGGCTCCTCTACAAATGTTGCATGTGGGCACACTCTCGTGCCTGTGTATGGCATCCAGTCTGTGCAGCAGGTTAGGCCTACCGTGAAATTTGGAAGCCCCAAACATCAGGCCAATTCAACCATTATGTGGGCCATCACGTGATGTGAGGTTTTTGGATTGTTATGCCCACTTAATGGTTGGATAAGCCTCTTTTGGGCATCCCATAGTCATGGGGCTTACTTAATGCATGGGTTGGATGGCATGCACATATCACAGTGGGCCTCACAAATGCAATTGTACATAAGGGAGTGCTATTCATTTGAATAGAGAATCCGGATCCTCCATTGGCTCCAAGCAGGAAAACTTTTTTTGATGCCTTTTTATTGGTCGACAACATCACATAGGACCGCAACCATGTCACATCCTCAGTGCAAACTGATCACACCTCGGTGCAACTTCGTAATACTGACATAATGCAGTGTGATGTGGACCAATGAAAAGGCTCCAAGCAGGATTTTCCTGCTTGGCAGCCAACAGAGGATCCGGACTCATGAATAGAAGAAATGTTTTACACGCAATTGAATAACTTAAAGCTGATTGTACAAGGAACTTGGGAGAAGTGTCAATAGGGGTGTCAACGAGCTGGGTTAGTGCTAGACCAAGCTCTGTCCAAGCTCGGCCTGTACTTCTCAATCTAAGCCCAAACTTGGCTTGAGCCCGTGATGGGCTAAAATAGTCCAACCCGAACCCAGCCCAGGTTGTTGCTATAGGGCCTGACCCTGGGGTGGCCTCTAGGCTTCTTCTTGCTCTTTTTCTCTGCCCTCCAACCTGAAACCCTAACAACAGAAGAAGAAAGAGGAGCTACCATAAAGAAAAAAAAAAAAAAAAAAAAACTGACAATGGCTAACCTGGTAATCATCTGAGTGATGATGGCCATCGGAATAGAGGGGAAAGAGCATGAAGACAATATAGGAAACACAGTGCTATTTGAGAGTATGTGAAAGCATGAAGAGAGGGCGACATTGGAATTTCCCATTGAATAGCTTTTTCACCCTAGGGGGTGTTTGGCAAATCTATTAATAATGACTTATTTGCTTACTCTAAAAAAATAAGTTCTTATTATGAAAATAGACCGTTTGGTAAAGCTTTCATTTTAGAGCTTATTTTTTTTCCAAACTAGCAAAAAAACTCTTAGATAATAAGTGATGGGGATATTACTTTTTCTTTAAGAGCTTATTAAACTTAAGCGGGTAGACATTTTTAATTATTTTTTGGACAAGTTTGTCCTTAAACTTTTTAAGTAATGCCCATCTTGCCCTCTTCTCTTCTTTAAAATATCTCTAAGGTGGGCCCACATGATGAACAACCCATGTTGAAGGTAGGTTTGCACATCATGGTGGGCCCACATAATGCATGGTCACATCCAAGGTGGGCCCCACATGATGAACGCCCACATCAAAGGTGGGACCTACATGATGGATGGGCGACATTGAAGGTGGGATCACATGCTGGAAGGTTAACATCAAAAGTAGGCCCACATGATGAACAAACGATATTGAAGGTTGGGCCCCACATGATTGACGGTGAACACCAAAGGTGGGTCCCACATGAGGGATGACCCACATTAAAATGTGGCCCTGCATGATGGATGGACTATCCACATCAAGTGGGCCCCATATGATGGGCGGCTCATAGCAAAGGTGGGACCCACATGATGGATGGTGGACATTGAATGTGGGGCCACATGATGGAAGATTGACATTAAATGTGGGACCACATAATGAATGACCCATGTTAAAGGTTGGGCCCCACATGATGGATGGTCCATAGCAAAGGTGGGACTTACATGATGGATGGCGGACATCAAAGGTGGGTCCCACATGATGGACTATCCACATCAAGTGGGCCCCACATGATAGATGGTCCACAACAAAGGTGGGACCCACATGATGGATGCTCCACATCAAAGGTAGGATCCAAGTGATGGATGGTGGATATTGAATGTAGGATCACATGATTGAAGGTTGACATTAAAGGTGGGCCTACATGATGAATGAACTATATTGAAGGTTGGACCACACATGATGGATAGTCCACAGCCAAGGTGGGACCTACATGATGGATGGTGGACATCAAATGGGTCCCAAATGATGGACTACCTACTTGATGTGGGCCCCACATGATAGTGATCCACAACAAAGGTAGGACCCACATGATGGATGGTGGACATCAAAGATGGGCCCCTAATGAATGACTCATATTGAAGTGGGGCCCCACATCAAGGTGGGCCCATGTAATGAAAGGTTCACATCAAAGGTAGGCCTCACATGATAGATGACCCATATCAAAGTGTGGCCCAACATGACGGAACATGCATATCAAGTAGGTCCCATTTAAATGGCAGTCCACGTCAAAGGTGGGATCCAAATGATGGATGATGGTTATTGAAGGTGGGCCCATATGATGGTCAGTTGATATCAAAGATGGGCTCACATGATAAACGGCCTATAATGAAGGTGGGGCCCCACACAAAGAATGGTCCACATCAAGGTGGGCCCACATAATGGACGGGGCAAGCTTCACATGATGGGTGACTCATAAAAGTGTGGCCCCTCATAATGGACAGTTGACATCAAGTGGGTCCCACCTAATGGACGGTCCACATCCAAGGTCTGTCATGATGGATGGCACATATCCAAAGTGGGCCATATAGATGGATAATCCATATAGAAGGTGCACCTCACACGATGAATGATATATCAAAACTAGGCCCCACATGATGGACAATACACTTCAAAGGTAGGGCCCACAGTATGGACACATCAAATGTGGAGTCCACGTGATGGTGATGGGTAGCGGATATTGAGGGGCCCCACATAAAGGACAATTAGCATTGATGTTGGGCCCCACATAAAGGACAATTAGCATTGATGTTAGGCCTCACATGATGGACGTTCCACCCAAACAACAATTTGGATTACTCTTATATTTAAGTTATTGTAATCTTTAAAAATGACATCAACTACATTTAGAAAAACTCTTATTCAAAATTTTTGCCAAACGTGTTTAAACAAGAGCTTTTTTTGGAGATTTTACCAAACGGGCTTATGTAAAACAAGAACTAGGGGGGTGTTTGGCATCTCTACAAATAAGAGCTTATTGGCTTATTTCTACAAAGTAAACTTTTAGACCGTTTGGTAAAAGTCTAATGAAGTGCTTATTTTTTTAGAAAGTAGCAAATAAGCTTCGATTTAATAAGTTGGGGAGGGGTTACTTTTTGAAATAGAGCTTATTTGGCTTATGCGGGTAAACATTTTGGACTAATTTTTGGAATAGTTTACCCTTAAACTTTTCAAGTAATTCCCATCTTACCCTCTTCTCTTCTCTTTGCAATTTCTTCAAGAAAGGTCCACATGATGAACAACCCATAGTGAAGGTGGGCCCCACATGATGAATGGCCCATATCAAAGGTGGGCCTACATAATGCATAGTCACATCAAAGTGTGGCTTGCATGATGAACGATCTACATCAAGCAAGCCCTACCTGATGATGGTCCACATCAAAGGTGGGACCCACACGATGGATGGTGGACATTGAATGTGGGACCACATGATGGAAGATTGACATTAAAGATGGGCCCACATGATGAATGACCCATCTTGAAGTTTTAGCCCCACATGATGGGTGGTTCATAGCAAAGGTGGGACCTACATGATGGATGGTGGACATCAAAGGTGGGTCCCACATGATGGACTATCCACATCAAGTGGGCCCCACATGATAGATGGTCCACAACAAATATGGGACCCACATGATGGATGTTCCACATCAAAGGTAGGACCCACGTGATAGATGGTGGACATTGAATGTGAGACCACATGATGGAAGGTTAACATTAAGGGTGGGCCTACATGATGAATGACCCATATTAAAGGTTGGGCCCCACATAATGAATGACCCATACTAAAGGTTGGGCCCCACATGATGGACGGTTTACAGCCAAGGTGGGACGTACATGATGGATGGTAGACATCAAAGGTGGATTCCACATGATGGACTATCCACACCAAGTGGGCCTCACATGATAGTGGTCCACGACAAAGGTGGGACCCACATGATGGATGGTGGACAGCAAAGATGGGCCCCTCATGATGAATGATTCATATTAAAGTAGGGCCCCACATCAAGGTGGACCCACATAATGAAAGGTTCACATCAAAGGTGGGCCCCACATGACGAAACATGCCCATCAAGTGGGTCCCATTTGATGGATAGTCTACGTCAAAGGTGGGACCCACATGATGGATGATGGTCATTGAAGGTGGGCCCACATGATGGTCAATTGATATCAAAGATGGCCTCACATGATGAACGACACATAATGAAGGTGGGGCCCCACACAATGAATGGTCCACATCAAGGTGCCACATAATAGACGGAGTGGGCTTCACATGATGGATGGCCCACATAAAAGTGTGGCCCCCTCATAATGGACAGTTCACATCAAGTGGGCCCCACTAGTGGATGGTCCACATCTAAGGTCTCTCACGATAGATGACCCATATCCAAAGTGAGCCGTATGATGGATGATCCACATAGAAGGTGCACCCCACATGATGAATGGTGGATATCAAAAGTGGGCCCCACATGATGAACAATTCACTTCAAAGGTAGGGCCCACACTATGTGAAATTGCGATATAAGTTTGATTACCGTGCTTGTGGAAGCAAGAATCTGGTTTCTTTATCCTAAAAGGGGGTGAATAGCTAGGACACTTTTTAACTTATGCAATTTAAACACTCATAAACATATAAATATTAATTGAAAACATATATGAGAATATGAATTGCATTTTAGAAACATTTCCACAAACACTTAATATGCAGAATACTATCTTTGTGACTTACTGCTCAACAATAATAGAACATGTTATAATCAGTTTATCTCAATCATGAAAGAAGTAAAGCAGTTGCAAACATTCATCACATAACAAGAGATTTTATAGTGGTTCGGTTATATACCTACTCCACTCCCGGCTAATTCACTCACTCCTTGAGTGGCCGGATTTCACTACCACAGTGGTTTTAAATGAGGTTAACCATAAACCTTAACAGCCTACAATAGGACTTAGACTTCAACACATGAATTCATCATTCCTTAGGACTAATCCATCGAATACTTTGTCCTACACAAGGGCTTAGCCTACTCAAAGACTTGTCCTATTCAAGGACTCAACTGAGTTTGGGTCTTCAAACTTTGAAACCCAAATCTCAACTTTTGAGATGGTTTCTTGGACTTGAGAAGCTACGTACACTTAGTTGATTGAGCCCCTTGATAATGCCTTTGGTTAAAGAAGCTTTGGCTTGCATGAACAGTACCTTCTTCAGCTCCCTCGATCAACAACCTTGCTATGAATGCCTTCATGTAGCTTCAAAGGTGAGGGATTAGGGTTTGGTTGAAACTTCCCTACGGGATACTGCTTAAATGATAGAGAAGGGTTTCACCAAGATCTTCATTAATGGCAATAATGACAAGAAAATACAGCAACTAGAGATTAGGTCAAGTGCCATTAATGAGGGCTTGAGTTCATGTTTCAATCCGAACTTTGAATGCTCATTAATGGTTTGTAATAACTAGGATTGAACAATGAACTCAAGGATTAGGACTTTGAGAAAGGAGGTTTTTGGCCATGGAAACACACACACTCAAACGAGGACTCTCTTTTTCGTGGTCGGGCACCCAGACATAGTTACAGTCGGGTGTCTGAAATCCTTCTTGAATTTCAGACTGGTCTTACTGGATGTATTTTGTCCTGGTCGAGCGCCCGGTGGAGTTATGGTCGGGCGCTCGGAATCCTTATGGTATTTCCAATAAAAACCCATTGGACTCATTTTGTTCTGGACGGGCGTTCGGAGATAGTAGCAGTCGGGCGCCCGATATTCATGATGTTTTACATGAAAACACTCTGGACTTAATTTTCACTGGTCAGGCGCCCGGACACAGTTGTAGTTGGGCACACGAAATTCAGAATGAATTTCAGACTATGGTTCCTGGACCAGTTTTCCTTAGGTCGGGCGCCCGGACAAGTTTGGGTCGGGTGCCCGATATTCAGTCCTACCTTGCTGGAAATATTTTCAAGTGGTCGGGCGCCTGATTACATAGTGGTCAGGCATCCGGTGCTTATTTTGCAAGATTTATAAAAAAAAGTATGATTTTTCGGTTTCTTTTTTGCAGAAGGACTATGGCCCAACACAAACAGAGTCCAAGCTGATTTTTTAGACTATCCTCTATGGCATGGGAATAAGGGAAATGTCTATTAAGTGACGGGCCATCTAAAGGTCAAAGGTTTTTGAGAAATATGTGAATCTATGGTTAAGGAAGTTGGTTTTGAATCAAGGTATTTTCATAGATATTCTGAGTCAAACAGCAGGAGATCTTCAAGGCTTCATTCTTCAGTATCTTTTAGGCTCATCAGACATGACGACTCAACCAACAAGCTAATTGACAAATATGTGTACTTACAATCTCCCCCTTTGTCAATTACTCCACAAAACCAACCTAAGTGTCATGTACCTTTCCAATGACATTCCTAGACTCAAAAACCCAAAATATATCTTTACATGTCATAAAAAGATTTACATTCATTCATTTATAAAAAGATAGACATGTATAGATACAATATACAAACCCTTGGCTTCAATTTCTCTCCCTAAGATCCTGCACACAAAAGACTACCAAAAAGATAACATGGTCGACTGGTGGGACTCTTCTTTCCCTTTCTGTTAGTCATTGACAAAGGGTTAGTGCAAGATAATTATAAGTGGAAGCGCTAAAAAAAATGTCAAGACATAGAGGATTACACATATACATATAAGAAGGAAGAAGTCAAAACAAACATGATGATCATAATAAAATATACATGTATAAGACATTTTAAATCAAAGGGCTTACAACCCAAGCAACCAACCACCCCACTTGATGTATATCATGATCAAACGGACTTTCAACCTATCAAAAGAGGTCAAGCGCCCTAAAATAATAGATCAATATGCACAGGTATTAAAAGGCTTATAAGAGAGTATGACCAGTAAAAGCAAGCCAAAACATGGGCAATAAGCCCGCAACCATCCAACCAACTACAAACAAAATGAGGTGATAAGATAGAAATAACATGGATAGATATAAAGGATAAAATAGTGAAAGCTAAATATCCAAAGGGCATCCACCCAGCCCAACATACCAAATAATGTTAACAAAAAATATAGAGTTAAAGATCCAAAATTTTGGGGCAACCATTTCCCCATCCGAGTACGAAAAAGTAAGGCACTTAGGCGAGTAATTGTAAATTCTCAGTCAGCAAAAAGGTGGGAATAACTGAGAGAAGGAGACGATTTTGTGACAGGCGCCTACAGTGATCGTGTGGGCCAAGCATCCTTGCACGGAATAGGAGGTGAGGCATCATTGTTGTGACAGGTAAGCATTGCGAGAGGGTCTTGTTATCGTCTTCTGAAATCAACTTTGGAACTGAGTCAAGGATATTCCCTATGGGAGCTGTTTCCTCTGACTTGAATTGAATAGAGAAGAACTTAACTGCCTCTTCTCTGATCTTACTTATATCAGAAATTGTCTCCCCTGAATCCAATTTGATCTCTTGGATTGAAGCTCGTCTTGCACGTTCAGTGGCTGTCAGGTGGAAAAACTTCGTGTTTCGATCACCCTCATCAAGCCAATTGTTGCGCGATTTTTGTTTCCAAAAAATCTCGTCCATGAGTTCCAACCGAGCTAGATCTTGCTTAGCAACCTGAATGACTATTGTATTCTGGGTACTTGGTTCGTTTTGAGCATTTATTTTCAGCCTACATAGTAATTCTTCTGCCTTTTTAAGTTTTTCCTTAACATCTCCCACCACCTCTCTATTTGAAGTGATTTCAGCATCTTCTCGACACGACTAAGCCGCGCATTCATCTCCTAATGCTTGGCTTTTGAAGCTTTGGAGCGCCAAGTGGAGCTGGGCTGAGATGGACCACCCTGTTCAATCCCTCCTTGAGTAGCATAATGTGTGGAATGGGCTGAAATTTCCTCTGCTGTGAGAGTTTCCGAGTAGATACCAGGCCAGCCAGCATCTTCTTCAGGAGTGTTCAGTCGCATGTAGGTGATGGTTCTGTTGTTGACATTGGCGACAGTGACAGGATTTTCCACAGTGGGGGGAAAGCCGCAATCTCTATATAGGAGAGATAGAAGACCCCCAAAAGGGATAGCAACACCTTTTCCACCAACTGTAAAGATGCACACCATATGACTCATAATTTGAGAGGGCAGGCACATCTAATTACCTTGACCAACCCGATAAATGAGCTCAGCCATAGTGGACGTAAGGTCGGACCGATTTCCTCTCCTAGGATAGACATTATAGGAGAAAACCGTCAGTCATATGCAAAGCTGCGAGAACACTCTCGCCTTTGCCCCCCCCCCCCCCCCCCCCCCCCCCCCCCAACATAACATTTTTACCACCACATAAGGCCTTTATCTAAGTGACTTTGTTGGTGATTTCATCGGGGCCAGATGGGGGAATTCTTTCGTATGATGAAGGAATGTTGAGAACCCTTGCAATGGTGCCAGCATTGATAACTAGGAGTTGTCCATCCCGATCCACTGTGAGAGAGGATGGTTCATCTGTGACTTTGACCACTCAAGATAGAAGATGGTAGACAACAATAGGATATACTGGCCCACCAAGTCCAGCAATGCATGCCACTTGATGGTGGTCAAGCGCTCATACACAAGGTACCCAACAATGCAGTCACGCTCAACCTACCGTTCACCGACAATAGGGATGCGGGACAGATAGGACAAAGATTTGAGAGGGGTTAGAGGAACCTCAGCCTAAGGAGTCTCTTGCTCAAAGGAACTCGAAGAGGAGGGCTCACGAATGCGGGTTGATGGACGGTGGGTTTTGGAAGCCCGTTTGGGAGCAAGTTGCTTGCTCCGAGTACCCCTTGAAGAACCCTCAGCGGCGGGACGCTTTAAATTTTTATCACCAGCCATGAGCAAGATTCAGCACCGAAATGATGAAAGGAAAAAACTTACCTAGAACCCAAATCAGGAAGAAAGGAAGGAAGAAGGCAAGAGGTGATGCTAAGAAGAATCTTTCTTTGGCTAAAATATGAGACTCTTGGGAGGAAGTTTCTCCTTGGGAGGCTGAAGGAAGACCTAGGGCACAAGAAGGAAGAGCCTTTTGCTGGAATAAATTGAAAAAGAGAGTGCCTTTGGCTGTTTAGATAGGTCCTTAAAAACAGTGGGCTATGCATGGGCGGGCGCCCAGACCGTGTCGGGCTAGGCGCCCAATGGACCTTGGTTAGCACATTTTTGCAGGATGTGATGCTGTGAGGATTTGGGTTGAAAGATGATCCCAATGGGTAGTATTTTCCTTCAGATCCTATCTACGATGCCTTGGAAAGTGATGAGCAAACCCAACCTTGTTTTATCCTACCAAACCTAGATGCTATGAACCTAAGAGATCCAAGTGGACAACAATCAATAGGATGCACAGATCCTTTGAACATACTTACTTGTTGGAGCGGCGCAATCTTCCATTGAGTTTTCTAAAGAGCACTAGGATATGAGGCTACATCCTCTGATTTTCCTATAAGCACAAATACTCTTCTAACCAACTAGGTTGAGCATACACCGATAGATTTCCTGAGGTGTTCAAACCTATTAGAATCTAACAGTTTTGTAAGAATGTAGGCCAATTGTTGCTCGGTTTGTACGTATTCAAGTGTGACTACCTTTTCTTCAACAAGTTCTTTGACGAAATGGTGCCAAATGTCGATATGCTTAGTTCGAGAATGTTGAAAGGGATTTTTTGAGATATTTATGGTGCCGGTGTTGTCACAAAAGAGCGTCATTTCTTCTTAACTGATTCTGTAATCCTTCAGCATTTGTTTCATCCAAAGTAGCTGAGCGCAACAACTATCGATAGCAATGTATTCTACTTCAGCGGTGGATAATGAGATGGAATTTTGCTTTTTGCTATGCCAAGCTACTATGTAGTTCCTTATATAAAAGAAACCACCACTAGTGGATTTTCAATCATTCATATTTCCAGCCCAATCGACGTTGGAGTACCCCACAATGATGGATGATGTGTCAAAAGGGTAGCACAAGCCAAACTCAGTTGTACAAGCCACATATCTTATAACTCTTTTTACAGCAGTGAGATGAGATTCTTTAGGATCAGCTTGAAATCTAGTACATGCACCTATACTAAATGCAATGTCCGGTCTACTAGCTGTAAGGTAAAGGAGACTCCCAATCATACTTCTATATAGATGTTGATCGACACTTTTACTTGATAAATCTTTAGAGAGTTTAATGGTTGTGGCCATGGGTGTAGTGTGTGATCGACCTGAGTCTAACCCAAACCGTTTGGCTAGATCTTTTGTATATTTAGTTTGGTTGATGAAAATTTCATTTTTCAATTGTTTAACTTGCAATCCTAGGAAAAAGTTTAGTTCGCCTACCAAACTCATTTCAAATTCAGATTTCATTAATTCAACAAATAGACTAGAAAATTCTTCACATATGGAACCAAATACAATGACATCAACATAAATCTGAACAATGAGAATCGAATCATTCGTCCTTTTAACAAACAAGGTTTATCAACACTCCCCCTAATGAATTCGTGATCAATTAGGAATTGAGTTAGGCATTCATACCATGCTCGGGGGGGGCTTGTTTCAACTCATAGAGAGCCTTTTTCAATCGATAGACTCTTTAAGGATATGTAGGGTCCACAAACCCTTTAGGTTGTTCAACATAAACTTCATCATCGAGTATACCATTTAGAAATGCACTTTTCACGTCCATTTGAAATAATTTAAATTTGAGTGCACATGTTATGGACATGAGAATTCGAATGGATTCTAATCTAGCAACCGGGGCAAAAGTTCATCAAAATCAATTCCCTCAATTTGAGAGTACCCCTGGGCAACTAAACGGGCTTTGTTTCGAATAACATTGCCAGATTCATCTGTTTTATTTTTGAAAATCCATTTAGTTCTAATAACATTTTTCTCATAAGGTCTTTCTACAAGAAACCAAACATCATTTCTAGTAAACTGTTGAAGTTCTTCTTGCATAGCAAGTATCCAAAATTCATCATTGAGGGCTTCATCTATATTTTTTGTTCTATTTTTTAAGTGAAGCACACATGACTATTGATGGCCTCAAGTCGTCTCCTAGTCTTGATCCCAGTATCAGGATCTCCAGTGATTTGATTGAGGGGATGATCCTTGACAAATGGTACATTTCCAAGAGTTGTTGAGGCATTGGGAGAGGGAGATTTTTCAACAGGTTTACCTATTTGGCATGGTTCTCCCTCTTCATCATCATCAAGTCTCGTGACTTCTTTAGATTGGTCATCAATGATAACATTTATGGATTCTTGAGTTGTATTGGTCCTTATATTACAAACTCTGTAAGCACAACTATTTGAAGCGTATCCTAGGAATATTCGTTCCTCGCTTTTTGAATCAAATTTTCCTAGGTTTTCTCTATCTCGAAGAATGTGGCATTTACTACCAAAGACTCTAAAATACTTGACATTCGGGACTTTTCTATTCCATAGTTCATATGGCGTTTTATCTAGGCCAGCTCTCAAATATACTCGATTTATTATGTGACACGCTGTATTTACTGCTTCAGCCCACAGATTTTTTGCAAGATTTTTACTGTTCATCATGATTGTGGCCATATCTAG
This sequence comes from Liriodendron chinense, assembly GCA_003013855.2. Classification (NCBI taxonomy): domain Eukaryota; kingdom Viridiplantae; phylum Streptophyta; class Magnoliopsida; order Magnoliales; family Magnoliaceae; genus Liriodendron; species Liriodendron chinense. The sequence continues at coordinate 3,668,554 of ML058510.1, read as the reverse complement.
TAGGACTCTGTTTTTTCTTTCAACTACTCAATTCTGTTGAGGAGTCTTTAGGGCTGAGAACTCATGCTTGATGCCTAAATTTTTGCAAAATTATTCAAATCGGCCATCCTCAAATTCTCCACCATGATCACTCCTAATTCTTTTCACGGTACATTCTTTTTCATTGTGAAGTTGTTTCATGAGTTTTTCAAATTCATCAAATGTGTCAGATTTTCTCTCTCAAAAATACGACCTAAGTGTAGCGGGAGTAATCATCAATAATAACAAAGAAATATCTTTTACTACCTTGACTCAAAACTCTAATAGGACCTACAAGATCCATGTGAAGTAGGTCAAGGGGCTTTGATGTGGCAATGGTGGATGTCTTCTTATGTGCAACTTTAATTTGTTTACCTTTCAGGCACTCTGCACATACTTCTTTTGGTTTCTTTCCTATTTTAGGAAACTCTCTAACTAATTTCTTCCTACTTAGCTTAGATAGGTTCCTATAATGGACATGGCTAAGCCGTTGATTCCATAACTCAGTTTCATCATTAATTGTCATGTGGCATACGGCAGATGATCCATCATCACCTTTGTTTTCAATAACATAACAGTTGTCTCCTGTGCGAAGTCCTTTTAGTATTAGTTTTCTAGTTGGGTCCAGAATTTCGTACAAATCTTTGGAGAATTTTATAGAATATTGTTCATCACATATTTGGGAAATGCTTAATAATTAATTATGTTTCAATCCATCAACACATAGCACATCCTCAATTTTGGGCAATCCTGGCCCGGTGATGGTTCATTTTCCAACAATTTTGGCCATGCTCCCATCTCCAAATGTAATAGACCCACCATCGAAATCAGCATAATCGTAAAACTGGGTTTTGTCACCTGTCATGTGTCTGAAGCATCCACTATCTAGATACCACCTAGCGTTTCTTCCAGCTCTAAGGGTTGTATGGATGACTAAACATTTATTTTTTACTACCCACTTAGATACTACGCTTTTTGGAGTAACATGCTTTTGAGGTGTTGATTTTTCTCTATTGTTTGATTGCTCTTGCACTAGCTCCATGGTTCTTTTGTTTAGTTGTTTTACCATTCAAGAAGCTCTTTCATTCTTTTGTCTTTCTTAGGTAGAGTAGGATGATTTCTCCTCATGTTCCCATTTTTCCATGGTGCTTATTTTGGAAGACTCCACATGTGATTTATCATCTTTCCGGTAGGTATAAATTTTCCTTTCAAGTTTTGAACCGGATTCTTAAAGGCCAAGCATTCAAATTTCAAATATCCAACATCTCCACATGCATGGCATATTAGTGAATTCTTATTATTGCTTCCTGATGCATTCCTATTCTTTTCAGGTTTTGGGTTACTAACCTTAGTTTGCTCACCATAGCCTAGCCCTCTTGTGTTTCTACAAGGCTTACCTGATTTTAAGATATCATCTAGCTTTTCTCTACTTTGGGCAAATCTCTCATTAAGTTGAAGTTCTTGATTAAGCTACCTGGTTAGACATTGATTTGTACAGTTTGCCTTTTTAAGCTCATCTTCTAAAGTATTGATTTTGTCTTGAGCTTCTTCTTTTTTTCCTATTTAAGTCACAAATCTAAAAATGAAATCTGTTGTTTTCTCCTTTTACTTCTTGCATTTCATAAGCCAATTTGTTGTTTTCAATATTAGCTTGGCTCAACTTCTTAGTAAGAACGATGCTTTGATGAAAAATTCGTCATAGGCAACTTGCAATTTTTCATTGTCTTCCTCTTCATCCTCGTCATCATTGGAGGATGTCATATTGGTTTCAGACGATTCGTGATCATCCTTACCTCTTATACTCTGTATTTATAGGATAATCTCTGTGATAGAGGCCATTAAGATTTTAACTGATCATCTTCCCCCATCACTTTGAGATTCATTTAATTCTGAATCTGAATCATCGGAGTCATCCCATGTAGCTACCATTGCTTTCTTTCTGAATTTCTCTTTGGCAGGAGCTTGGCAGTCAGAGGCAATATGACCATAGCGTCCACAATTGTAGCACTTAGGATCTTTTGGTTTATTAAAAGATTTTCCAGTTTGGCGCTTTTTTGTCAAAAGATTTGCTATTTTTTTCATACTTCTTCACTTTGTTTTTGAAGAATTTTCTAAACTTTTTTGCCATAAGTGCCATTTCATTTATATCCAATTCTTTATCACTGTCAACTAAAGATTCTTGTTTAGTGTGTGAAGTTTTCAGAATTGTGTTTTTACCTTTTGGGGATTTCTTGAAATGAAGTTCATGGGTCTGTAGAGATCCTAATAAGTCTTCTACTTTCATAGTATTAATATCTCTACATTCCTCTATTATTATGACCTTAGAGGAGAATTGTTGGGGTAAGGATCTCAGTAGTTTCCTATAAATGCGTGGATCCAATATTCTCTCCCCCAATCTCCACATAGTATTGGTGACATCACTCAGTCGGGTGAAAAAATCTATGAATGTCTCATGCTCTTCCTTTTTCATATTTTTAAATTGAGTAGTTAAGAGTCGGAGTTTTGACCTCTTGACTGTACTATTCCCTTCATGGGTAGTTTCAAAGATGTCCCAAGCTTCCTTAGTAGTTGTACAATTACATATTCTTTTGAACTCATCTGCTGAAACAGCACAAAAAATAGCATTGAGTGCCTTTGCATTGCTTATGTACCTTAGTTGCTCAAGGTCAGTCCATAAATCATCCGGTTTGATTGTAGTAGTGGTGACTCCATTTATGACTGTGCTCAAGATGGGTATTTCATGTTTTATTTCCACAGACCTCCATGTTGCATGATCCAATGATTGCAAGAAGACTCTCATTCTTGCTTTCCAATATGCATAGTTTGATCCATCAAAATATGGAGGTTTGAAAACCATACTAGAATCCCCTTTTAACATGATTTCAAGCTTCTAAAGACGGATCACATTTCAGGCTGTTACGCCTTTAAAGAGGAACCCGCTCTGATACCAATTGAAATTGCGGTATAAGTTTGATCATTACCACACTTGTGGAAGTCAAAAACTGGTTTCTTTGTCCTAGAGGGGGTAAATAGGACACTTTTTAACTTGTGCAAGTTAATCACTCATAAACATGTAAATGTTAATTGAAGACATGTGAGAATATGAATTGCATTTCAGAAACATTTCCACAAACACTTAATATGCAAAATATTATCTTTGTGACTTACTGCTTAAAAATAATAAAGCATGTTATAATCAGTTTATCTCAATCATGAAAGAAGTAAAGCAGTTGCAAACATTCATCACATAACAAGAGATTTTATAGTGGTTCGGTTATGTACCTACTCCACTCCTGGCTGATCCACTCACTCTTTGAGTGGCCAGATTTCACTATCACAATGGTTTTAAATGAGGTTAACCATAAGCCCTAACAGCCTACAAAAGGACTTAGACTTCAACACATGGATTCATCATTCTTTAGGACTAATCCATCGAACACTTTGTCCTACACAAGGGGTTATCCTACTCAAGGACTTGTCCTACGCAAGGACTCAACTGAGTTTGGGTCTTCAAACTCTGAAACCCAAATCTCAACTTTTGAGATGGTTTCTTGGACTCGAGAAACTAAAGTATACTTAGCTGATTGAGCCCCTTGATAATGCCTTTGGTTAAAGAAGATTCAGCTTGCACGAACGGTACCTTCTTCAGCTCCCTCAATCAGCAACCTTGCTATGAATGCCTTCTTGTAGCTTCCAAGGTGAAGGATTAGGGTTTGGTTGAAACTTCCCTAAGGGATACGGCTTAAATGATAGAGAAGGGTTTCACTAAGATCTCCATTAATGGCAATAATGAAAGGAAAATACAGCAACTAGAGATTAGGTCAAGTGCCATTAATGAGGGCTTGAGTTCATGTTTCAATCCGAACTTTGAATGCTCATTAATTAATGATTTGTAACAACTAGGATTGAACAATAAAGTCAAGGATTAGAACTTTGAGAAAGGAGGTTTTTGGCTATGGAAACACACACTCAAAGGAGGACTCTCTTTTTCGTAATTAGGTTTTTGCCCAAGTAAATGCTTAAATAGATGTGGAAAAAATGGGCAAAAAACGGCTAGTTTGGGTGCCCGGAAACTAGCTTCAGGCGCCCGGACATATAGTCCAAAAACAGATCCAGCGGCAGTCGAGCGCCCGGTGAACACTGGGTCAGGCGCCCGAAATTTAGTCCAGCCATATGGTTAAGCTTACTGGACCAGTCTGCACCTAATCGGGTGCCCGAACATAGTTGCAGTCGGGTGCCCGAAATCCTTCTTGAATTTCAGACTGGTCTTACTGAACGTATTTTGTCCTGGTCGAGCGTCGGGTGGAGTTGTGGTTGAGCGCCCGGAATCCTTATGGTATTTCAAATAAAAACCCACTGGACTCATTTTGTTCTGTCGGGCACCCCGACATAGTTGCAGTTGGGCACCAGATATTCATGATGTTTTACATGAAAACACTCTGGACTTAATTTTCACTAGTCGGGCACTCGGACACAGTTGCAGTCGGGCGCCCGATATTCAGTCCTACCTTGCTGAACATATTTTCAAGTGGTCGGGTGCCCGGTTACATAGTAGTCGGGCATCTGGTGCTTATTTTGCAGGATTTAAAAAAAAAAGTATGATTTTTCAGTTTCTTTTCTGTAGAAGGACTGTGGGCCAACACAAACAGAGTCGAAACTGATCTTTTAGACTATCCTCTATGGCATGGGAATAAGGGAAATGCCTATTAAGTGACGGGCCATCTAGAGGTCAAAGGTTTTTGAGAAATACGTGAATCTATGGTTAAGGAAGTTGGTTTTGAATCAAGGTATCTTCATAGATCTTCTGGGTCGAACAACAGGAGATCTTCAACACTTCATTCTTCAGTATCTTCTAGGCTCATCAGACATGACGACTCAACCAACAAGCTAATTGACAAATATATGTACTTACACTATGGACACATCAAATGTGGAGTCGACGTGATGGGTGATAGGTAGTGGACATTGAGGGGCCCCAAATAAAGAACAATTAGGAATGTTGGGGCCCACATGATGGATGGTCCACCAAAACAACCATTTAGATTGCTCTTATATTAAAGTTGTTGTAATCTTTAAAAATGACATCAACTACCCTTTAAAAAAGCTCTTATTTGAAAGTTTTACCAAACGTGCTTATTTTAAATAAGACCTTTTTTTGTAGATTTTACCAAACGAGCTTATTTAAAATAGTGCTAGAACAAAAAGGACTTATTAAAGTAGCTCTTATTCAAAAAGCTCTTATTGAATTAGAGTAGAGATGCCAAACGAGAACGAAAAGAGCTTATTGAAATAGCTCTTATTCAAAAAGCTCTTATTGAATTAGAGTAGAGATGCCAAACGCCCCCTAATCAAGGCGCCAAGGTCTTATGGATAGAATGACTAAATTACCCTTATACATTATATTAAAGACAAGCACTGCTGCTGAAACAATGATATTAATGATTATCATCAGGAGAAATTTGGGCATTTCGAAAGTACCCGAGAAGGCTCCTGCTAGCTTGCTCAAAGATTTGAAGCAGGTTGCTCTCAAAGCTTTCTCGAAAACAAGGGCCAAAGCCAAAAATGAACTTAACGAATTAAACAGTAGTGCAGATCTTCAGATTCCAAACACTTTATACTGCTACTGGGTTTTTTGCAAGGTGTGATAGCCTTAAAGAGTGATAAACTAAGAGAGAACCTCTAAAAGATAGTCTGGATCCTCTGTTGTCTGTTCCTATTTGGACCCTTTTCATTGGTCCATATCACATTGCATGACGTCAGTGTGATTAGGTTGCACTGAGGATGTGACATGGTTGCAGACCTACATGATGACATAGACGAATAGAAAAGGCTCCAAACAAAATTTTCTTATTTGGCACCCAACAGAGGATTTGGATTCTCAAAAGACGGTTAAATTTAAAAAACGTTAAAATATAAATGAGTCGGGCAAAGTTGACAGGCTTTTGGACGACTAAGTCCAAGCTGGCCTGTTAGGAAAACCGGATGTAGTTTTAAGGCCGAACCCAACCCACAGGCTTAATTCTCTAGCCCAAGTCTGACCCGAGGCAGGCCAGGCCCAGAGGCACATTGGGCCAACCCATCCTATTGACAAATGTAAGTGTGGACGTCTCCTGAACTTGGAAATCAGGCAGGTTCCACTTGCCGGCAATGTTTATTCAATGTGGACCATCGATTATCTTTTGTAACATGAGATTTTCTAACGACATATACTCGTTGGATGGATGAGTCAATTCATTGGGGGCCATCCTGATGAGCTCCTCTTGTCACGTGTGCCACTTCAACTACTTGTTGGAAGTAGCAAACCAAAAGGCAGCTGATACAACAACCTTTGGTTTCTCAACAGTTGCATCATCAATTTCTCATCAGTTTCAGCAAATTACAGCAAGTAATGGCCCAGCAGTTTTCAACAACCTTTAATATTCTCAAGGGTCTCATTGAAAGAGTTGTAACACGTGACCTTTAGGAGAATGAAGAGTCTTGTAACAGCCCATGAGTTATGTCTATCTAAGAGTTTATAAATAGGTGAAATGTGTAGTCATTTGTATCATACTCAATCAAAATTCAGCAATAGAGTACTTTGTTTTTTTTTTCTTCCTACTTGTTTTAGAATTTCTCCTAAGTCTTTATAAAGCCAACAAAGTGATATCAGAGCCACCGGTCCTGGGTGCCGATTCCATAGTCTGTTGAAGATGGCCACCACTATTCAGCCCCAAATTCCGAGGTTGTCAAAAGACAACTCTGAGAATTGGTGCATCCAAATGAAGGCACTGTTCGGGTCACAAGATCTATGGGAGATTGTTATCGATGGGTATGTAGAGCCCACTATGGAGCAAGAAGTCATCTACACCGTTGAGCAAAGGGCAGTCCTCAAAGATCAAAGAAAGAAGGACAAGAAGGCTTTGTTTCTTGTCTATCAAGGGTTGGATGAGTAGTCCACCTTTGAACGAATCGCTGAAGCGACGACATGCAAGCAAGCATAAGAGATTCTTAGCACCATCTTGAAAGGAGTTGATCGTGTGAAGAAGGTTCGTCTCCAAACCGAGTTCGAGACTTCTCACATGAAGGAAGGTGAGTCCATTTCAGATTATTTTTCAAAGTTGCTTGTCATTGCTAACAACTTGAAAAGAAATGGTGAAAAGATTGAGGATGTGAAGGTGGTCGAAAAAATACTGCGATCCCTTACACTCAAATTTGAGCATGTGGTTGTGGCCATAGAAGAATCAAAGGACTTGGAAAAACTGTCCATTGAAGAACTGATGGGATCGTTGCAAGTGCATGAGCAACGAATGCAAAAAAATGTTGGACCGATGCTTGAACATGCCTTGGAGTCCAAGTTGACTCTAAATGAACAAAAGAATGGCCATACACAAAGAGGGTGTCGTGGCACTAGCAATCGTGCAAGAGGTAGAGGGCGTGGATATCATCTAAGCCATCAACAAAATCAACAGAAGTTTACCAATTTTCGTGGAAAAGGAAATGGTAGAAGCTGATCCATGCGTGGTCGTGGAAATACAAAAAATATTCAATGTTACAACTGCAACAAGTTCGGCCATTATGCTTCAGACTGCTGGAGCAAACCAGTAGATCAAGATGAGCATTTTAATTATGCAGAAGCATCAAATCATGAAAAAGAAGACTCCATACTTCTTCTTGCACAAGAAGAAGCATGTGATCAACATGACGTGTGGTATCTCGACTCTGGTGCGAGTAACCACATGTGTGGAAAGAAGGAGTTGTTCGTGGAACTGGCAGACGATGCTCGTGGCAACGTGAGTCTAGGAGACTCATCAAAAGTTCCCATGAAAGGTAAAGGAAAAGTTAAAATCTATCAGAAGAATGGTATGCCAAATTTCATCTCCAATTTGTATTACGTACCAAACATGAAAAGTAATATCCTCAGTATCGGCCAACTCCTTGAGAAGGGGTATGTCATACACATGGAAAACTATTCTCTCTCTATAAGAGATGCACACGGGAGACTTGTGGCTCAAGTCCAAATGGCGAAGAATCACATGTTTCCACTCCAAATTACACAAAAATTGAGAAGTGTCTCTATGGAAACGTGAAAAATGATTCATAGAGATGTCATCTTCGCTTTGGGCATCTCTATTTCAATGACTTAAAGCTATTGTTTTCATCAAGCATGGTACAGGGCTTGCCCGCTATTGAAGCTCCAGAACATGTGTGTCAGGCGTGCACACTCGGCAAGCAACAAAGGAACTCCTTCCTAAGTGGAGTGTCCAAAAGAGCAAAAAAACCATTGCAGTTGATTTACACTGATATTTGCAGACCACTTGAAGCACCTTCTCTTGGAGGTAATAAATATTTTATTACCTTCATTGATGATTTCAGCAGAAGACTTTGGGTGTATTTTATCAAAGAAAAATCTTCCGCTTTCTCTGTCTTTAAAATTTTTAAAGCTCGTGTTGAAGTTGAAAGTGGTTACAAAATTAAAGTACTCAGATCTGACAAAGGTAGAGAGTACACCTCAAATGCATTTCGAGATTATTGCAGGGAATAAGGCATCAAGCAACAGCACACTGCAGCCTACATGCCACAACAGAATGGTATTGCAGAACGAAAGAATCGCACCATTCTCGATATGACAAGAACCATGTTAAAAGAGAAAGGCTAGTCAAAAAGCTTCTGGGCAGAGGCAGTTGCATGTACTTCCTACTTGCTCAATCGGTGTCCAACTAAGAGTGTCAAAAACATGACACCACAGGAGGCATAGAGTGGCTACAAACCGAGCGTGGCGCACCTAAGGATCTTTGGGTGTGTCACCTACGCTCAAGTTCCAGAAGCAAGAAGAAGGAAGCCTGATGATCGTGGCGAGAAATGCATCTTCATCGGCTATAGTGAAGAATCTAAAGCCTATAAGCTCTACAATCCACTAACCAATAAAGTAGTGGTAAGTAGAGATGTGGTCTTTAGTGAGGAAGAAGCTTGGAAATGGAATGATGAAGAATCGACCAAAGATATTCAAATTGAAACAGAAGAATAGGAAGAAAGGTATAATCGTCAAGAGCAAACGCCCACAACACCTTCTTCGGTTGCATCATCAGTTCACAGAAGCCCTAAAAGTACTCCATCAAATCAAAATTCGGCCAGCTTGTTCTTACCCATGGCACCCATCAAAATGAGAAGCTTAAGCAACATCTATGAGCAGACTGAAGAAGCTAATCTTTTCTGCCTGTATGCAGATCATGAGCCTCTGACGTTTCAAGAGGCCATAAAAGAAGAATGTTGGAAAATAGCTACGAAAGAAGAAATTCATGCCATTGAAAAGAATGATTCATGGGAGCTGACTATGCTTCGTAATGGCTAGAAAGCTATCGGCATCAAATGGGTGCACAAGATTAAGCAAAATGCTGATGGTGAGATCGATCGCTACAAGGCAAGGCTCGTAGCAAAGGAATACAAACAGAAGTACGAGGTAGACTATGAAGAAGTCTTCGCTCTTGTTGCTCGTCTTGACACTGTGAGGATGATTATCTCCCTTGCAGTACATCACAGTTGGATGATCTACCAACTTGATGTGAAATCTACATTCCTGAATGGATTATGGAAGAAGAGGTCTATGTTGACCAACCTAAAGGGTTTGTTATGCAAGGGGAGGAAAATAAGGTGTATCGGCTGAAGAAAGCCCTCTATGAGTTGAAGCAAGCTCCACGTGCTTGGAATGCACATATCGACCACTATCTTCAAGAGAACAGCTTCACCCAATGTCCATATGAGCATGCAGTCTACATCAAGAAAAATGCTCATGGCAATATGCTCATAGCATGCCTGTATGTTGATGATTTGTTGTTTACAGGGAACAGCCAGTCGATGTTTGATGAATTCAAAAAGGCCATGTTTAAGGAGTTCGAGATGACCGACGGAGGTCCGATGTCTTTCTTTCTAGGCATCAAAGTGAAGAAACAACATGGTGGCATCTATATATCTCAGAAAAAGTATGCCAAGGAATTGCTTAAAAAGTTCAAGATGGCCGATTGCAATGCCGTGAACACAACTGTAGCAACGGGCCTGAAGCTGACAAAAGAAGGAGAAGGAAGAAGCATGGACTTGACTCTGTTCAATAGTCTGATTGAAAGCCTAAGGTATCTCATAATCACAAGGTCGGATATCGTCTACAGTGTTGGGCTTCTAAGCAGGTACATGGAAGCGCCAAAAGAATCATACTGGCTAGCTGCAAAAAGAATCCTCAAGTACGTCAAAGGAACAATGGCATTCGGTCTTTTCTATCCATACGATGATGAAGCGATGCTATATGGATACTCAGACAGTGATTGGGGAGGTGACCAAGATGAAAGAAAGAGCACCACTGGGTATGTATTCTATCTCGGGATGACTACTTTCATATGGAATTCAAAGAAGCAGAGTGTGGTCGCCCTGTCCACATGTGAAGCAGAGTATGTAGCAGCATCGTCTACAGTTTGTGAAGCGATTTGGTTGAGAAATCTGCTAAAGGAACTGAAGCATCCACAAGAAGGATCCACAGTCATATATGTGGATAACAAGTCAGCAATCGAGCTCTCCAAAAATCCGGTACAGCATGGAAGGAGTAAGCACATCGATACTCGATACCATTTTCTTAGAGATCAAGTGAAGCCGAAAGTGGTAAAATTGGAATACTGTCACACTACTGAACAGGTTGCGGACATATTCACCAAGGCATTTCCAACTGATGCATTCAGACAACTAAGATCAATGCTTGGAATGAAGTCAATTTTGGTTTGAAGGGGAGTGTTGGAAGTAGCAAACCAAAAGGCAGTTGTTACAGCAACCTTTGGTTTCTCAACAGTTGCATCATCAATTTCTCATCAATTTCAGCAAATTACAGCAAACAATGGCCCAGCAGTTTTTAACAACCTTTGATATTCTCAAGGGTCTCATTGAAAGAGTTGTAACATGTGACCTTTAGGAGAATAAAGAGTCTTGTAACAGCCCATGAGTTATGTCTATCTAAGAGTCTATAAATAGGTGAAATGTGTAGTCATTTGTATCATACTCAATCAAAATTCAGCAATAGAGTACTTTGTTTTTTTCTTCCTACTTGTTTTAAAATTTCTCCTAAGGCTTTGTAAAGCCAACACTACTGTCAGGTGCACATGTTTTTGGCATGTGCATGTGCCCAACTGGGTCACTTCTATCCAAACGACATGAAACACCGTATTAAAGTCTCCATTGCTTCATCTGATTTTGAGGATACTAGACCTAATGTGGGTCCCACTATTTGGCCACCTCGGATTCGGCAGTGACCCCTCCAATGCCAAGGCATCGGTCGATGTTGTGGGTATACATTTGATTCATGTCGTCCATCCATTTTACAACTAATTTTTGGGCATGAGCCCAAAAATGAGGACGATCCAAACCTCAGGTGGACTGCACCACAGGAAACATATGTGATTGAATGCCCACCATTAAAAATTACTTTTAAGACTGAAAATAATGGACCCACTGGCATAACTTGCGTAGGTATATGGACACAGATTGCCTACTGCTGGGGGTTACACGTAGGCGTATCAATGGGTAGGGCTTGGGCCTGAAAAATCAGAATTTGAATAGGTTCGGCCCAATGGCCCGGCCTGAAATAATTCAAAATCTAGGCCAAGATAGGGTTGTAAATGGTTAAGTTTGGGGCGGGTTTAGCCAAAACCAGACCCGCCCATTTACTAAATGGGTCTGGGTCCAAATTTTAGTCCCAGACCCTTTTATTAAATGGGCAAGTTTGGGTCGGGTCTGAATCAACCCTATTAGATCCATTTATAAATAGGTCTGGGTCTAGTAGAGGGAGATCCACCCCAGACCCATTTATAGATGGGCCAAGTCTAATGGATCTAGGTCTGGATTTGGTATGCAAGCATTTTTAACAGGTTTAAAATCGGGTATGGACAGGTCCAAGTCTGGATGGGTCCCTTGCAACATAGACCAAACCTGCCAATTTACTAGATGAGTTCGGGTCAGGTCAGGTTAGCCCTAATATAAAGAAAATTAGATCTAGACCCGTTTAGAAACTGGGTCTATTCTTGGACCTAGACCCGTACCATTTAACAAATGGGTCGAGTTTGGGTAGGGTCTAAATGGGCGGGGTCTGGGTACTCCATCGGGTCCACTAACTCAGTTACAGCCCTAGGCCAAGACCTACCCCAGGCTCGGCCCGTTGACCACTTAAGTGGATCACCACAGTAAACAGTGGAGAATGAATGTCCAAGATTAAACAGTTCTTGGGGAGCACTAATATTTCCCTTCATCTAGGTCTAGCTCAATGATGAGACCATATTATGATCAATATGGGCCATTCATTCCCCCAACATTGTGTATCACACTTGCAAATTTTGCTAAGATAGGCAACACCAAATGCACTCATCAATTCGATCGCATTATGTTCAATTTATATTAGAGATTTGTAAATGATCAGGTGATTAAATGGGTCACAACTCAAAGCTTAATTTGGACACTTTTATAAAATAAATAAGCAATATACCACACCTGGTTAGCTTCTCAACTTGTAAAGCCATCCAAACACAACATTATAGTTGCTAGAAATCACAATCCCTACTTTCTGAAGTTACCCAAAAAAATAAAACATTATAGTAACCAACAATTACAATAACCAGGCATTATAATACTTGGCAATTGAAATATCTAGACAAAATGCCCCCAATCCAAACGACTTCTTAAGTTCTATAGAGATCATTCTCTAAATCTTAATCTTACTCATGATCACCCAAATTTCCGAACCCTTTTTCCCCTACTTCTACCAAGTCCACAATGTGAAAGATGGGCGGCTAGGAAAATTCAATGCTTGGAAAATATTTAGCCGGCTAAATTTAACTTATATGTATGGCTCACTTGATTGATAAGTGGTCTAACTTAGTTTATGGCATGCACATAATGCACACTACCTAATAAATGGCTTGGATCTCCGACCCAGGATATTAGCTAGAATTTTGACTTGTGTTCTACCCCTTCACATGGGAGGCCCTCGTTGAATCAGATCCCTTAATTTTAGTTCCTTGAGCTAACTGCCTACTCTTATTTTTGTTCCAACCTTTCCCCAAGTTTACTGTTTAATCTCATCTATCACAATCGATTAAGATAAATAATAATGGCAGGTAAATGTTTCTATTTATTAATAGAGGTTTGCTTAAATACATTCGGTTGTATTGCAATATGATACACTGGGACTTTAGTCATTAGAACAGTTCTTTTCGATAACCTAAACCTATTATCCATATTGATTTGGATAAATGATTTGGATAATTAGAGCATGACACATTGAAAAAGAAGAAGAATTCAATTGGTGCATCTAGCTTATTCTACACCATGTGGACGGTATATCCATTCATGGAGGCAGATGTGCCAATATGGAATACTTGGTGAGATTTGATATTTCCACATGGTGGGATATAACTCTCCCATCTTTCACCTAAAAATAAGAAAACCAATGGAGAACTAAAAGTTCACTTTCTATGTTGTAGCTGACCTTTTTATTTAGTTATTATTAATTTTTAAAGAAAGGCAGGATCACACCATGTGTAACTTTGTTGATAAGGGTAAAAGAAATGTACAACTTGCAAGGGGAGGACATGGCCTAAGTAACCAATTGCACATTTGCCATACATAGATGAAGGTTTCAAAGAACCCTGAGACCTGGTAAGTGGAACTGCCTAAGTATTGAAGAATGGTATCTAAGTTTTATTTCAAATCAGATGGAAAGCTCAGATCTCTCTCGTTTCCATTTCACATTAGGATGTGTGCTTATATGTGTATAATAGGACTCAACATATTGCTTCAACAAACCGTGAATAATACAGCTTCTTCTTTCCTTTGAATGGGAAAGCTAAGCTTTCATTTTCGCTTTGTCATTAGAACATGATCCAGCGAGTGGGCCCCAGTGGGGCACAAATACTAAGATGGTCTAACAATTTAACATCCTGTATTCTCTTAATTCTCTTACTTCACCAAACAAGCTATTTTCACCTAATCACAGTTTAATGATGATCCTTGTTTTGATTTTTGGAGGTAGTTTAGAGCCATTAAAAAAATTATTTTCGTTCTTCTAAATGCATCTTCAAATGGTCAAGGTAATAATCACTCGCTCACTGAAACTTTTTTGTGGTGGCCCTTATAGCACAGAGTCCAAAACATGGATGGTTATGATCTTTAGAGCATTCAGCATGCCGACCACAGTGATAACGACCTATATATGCTTTATTCAAAGGAGCAGTGAAGGAAAAATGTACAGAAAAAAGAAAGGGTTTGCCATTTTGATTAATGTTAGTTTCGCACCATTTAAAAGAACATGGATATTCTTCAACTGTGGATATGGCATGGTGGTCTAGCTTTATCAGTGTTAATTTAATTAGATGGGAGTAAATGGGAGGAATTGGGAGTAAATGGGGAAAGAGGTGATAAGGGTAAATGGAGGTAAATGGAATTGGGAGTGAATGGGACTGATTTGAAATCCTGAAGAAATTGAGAGATTTGAGAAGAGTCTCACAAATAGGCAAAGGGGTCATTACGTATGTGTCCATTGTACACGTGGCATGCTAATGATACTCCAAAACAATCTAATTATCGTCTACATCACTAAAATTATACCAATAGAATGATCTACACCGTCCAAACATTGGCCATCTAAATGGACTGTTAAAAAACTTTGGCAGGTTGTTTGTTTGTAATCCTCACATTTGCGGCCTACCCTAGGCTCTAAATTTCCTCATTTTGGCTGAAGTATATATTTCAATGGGTTTATCATAATCATTCCATCAAATATCACATATGCACACTAATTCCAAATACTAAAACTGTTTTGGAATATCACATATATTCCTGTAATTATATTGAAATTTTTCAATGCATTTTAATTCCTCCCATTTACACTCATCCAAACAGAATATTTAGATTTCAATACATTTCATTCACTTCCATCCAAATACAACTAAGTTATTTATACTTGAAATAGGAGTAAATGTGGAATGGATTCCATTTACCTCCATTTACATGCTGCCAAACGACCCCATAGAAACACAATCTATCAGGCAGTTTGAACTGATGAGAATGAGTGGCACATCATATTAGGACACATCTCCACCATTTTAAAAATAATGATAAACAAACACTGATTTTGATATCTATTTGAAAGAGAGGGCGATTCTGATACAGAGGCTCCAAGAAATTACTTGGAAATTGCATATGTGCAATCCTAGTAAGCCGGATTAGACTATCCTCTCAAAGTACAGGACACCGGCATACAACTCTATGTACTATATATATATATATATAGTGAATGGTTGGAACATGAATATCTATTAATTAGAACTCTTACATATCTCCTACCTCGTCTATGTATCAAATGAGATGAACACATTACAATGTCTCATGTATCACAGATCGAGTCAAGTCTTCTAGCTTTGGAAATATGAAATTATTATTTGTTCTGTAATAATTATTCTAAGTAGGGTATTTCATAAAAAAAACACCTACTACACCATTACTTGATAAATATGTATGTAAACTATTATTTTATTAGGGACTTGCAAGTTGGGTACTTGAAAAGTTATTTTGGTTAGATGTTTTCAATTACACATTGAGAGAGCCAATTTCTTTCCAGCTATGGATAGACCATAGCAAGAGATGACAGCTGGGAAACCGCCAATTAGGGTTTCTCTAGAATTTGCCAGCAAATCAGTGGGGCAATTGCAGCTATCCAACAGACACAGGTTGAGTCCTTCCCCTGCCTGTCCTTACCTAGTAATAGATAGGGCCTCTGAGGGGCCACCATAATGTATGGCTTTATCCACACCTTCTATCCCTTTCGCTTATCATTTTAGGGTATAAGCCCAACAAACAGACGCTCTGAGGGGCCACTATGATGTATGGTTTTTTTCTACTGTCCATCCGTTTTTACATATCATTTTAGGATACAAGCCCAAAAATGAGCTGGCTCAAGTCGACCACACCACAGAAAGCAGTGGTGATAATGACACCCACCATTGTACCCTTCCTAGAGCTCACAATGATTGTCAATTACCATCCAACATGTTCATAGAGCCATATAGAGCTGGATGAAGGGAAAACACAAATATCAGCTTGATCAAAAACTTCTATGGCCCCCAATTTTTTTTTCAATGGTAGGTATTTAATCTCCACTGTGTGGTCCACTTGAGCCTTGGAACTGGCTATTTCTTGGCTTGTACTCTAAAATGACATGGCAAAATGGATGAATGGTATACATAAAACTCATATATCACAGTAGACCCTCAGAGCCCCTGTTTGTTGGAAGCTAGGGACCAGCAGGGCCAGTATTCAATCCAAGTCCCGACATGTAGATTTCCATCACAGTCCATCGACCATAAGATGAAAATTTATCTAGTTGGAGCCGTTCTTTAGGGCGGCTTTCATGGATGGACCCAACAAATTTTCCACAACAACTCACGAAGCTATGTGAAAGGTAGCCAATGGAAAGCGGTCAAGGCCACATACGTCTCTTTCATGAAATAAAAGTTTGAGCATCTTCCATCCAATTGGATAGGCTACCACCAAAGTCCATTGATGATAAGGTTAGCACCATTCAGTGGTTGGCTTTTGTAACTAAGGGTTTTCATGGGTCCTTCAGATTGACTGCACCGGTCATCGAAGACGTGTCTTAGGTGGCCAATGGCATCTGCACAAACAACAACCATTTCTTTCCTGAGATAATAAAGAGAAATAACTTAATACTTGTAGATTACTTAAAAATTGCATCCTTAACATAAAAGTAATACAAATAGAGTTTTTTAAATTGTGTATTATAGCTTAGATGCTCCATGAGCCAAAAAAATTCAACTATATAATTATCAAACTATCTGATTAGTGGACATTTATTTGATAGTTCAAAATGAAAATATAAAAAATGGTCATATTTCAGTGCAAGCGTGATGAATCAGAGGATATAATTGTGCAACCAGTAATCTGATTATTAGATTATAAGTCAGCGACAGTGAGCTCAACCATTTAGTCTGTTTAAGTTGAGTTCATGTATGGTATGTGTACCATTTCTTGGTGCTTACGTATCAAGCCTCCCCAGTAATAAAGGCCTGTGTTACTGAGGGCCTGCTAGTTTACCGTTGAAGACAGTAAATACTAGTGGTTTTATGATGACTGTTTTTAGCCACTGTTTTATGATGATGATGATTATCAATGCATGGGTAAAGTCTCTTAACCATTTGATGGGACATCATAATCCATCACTGTATGAATTACGTCCATTACTAAACAGCTGGCAATTAACATCATCCCTTTCATACAGCTTTTGAAGTTGGAAACATGCATGGCTGAGTGTATATAGTCAACAATAACCGAGATTAATGGAAGTTCATGTTGAATTGCAACTATTTCATTTTTACCATTATTTAATGTGGTAAATGAAGAAGCAAACAGATTTTAGGTCCTTACTCATGCGTCATTGGTAGACTCTTAAGAGTTTTAACACGAGGTCATGGGTTCCCGTATGCGTAGTGGTGTGAGTACATGGGTATGTATGGGCGGTAACTCAAATTCATCCATCCTACCAAATTGTCAGACTTAACATGGATGGATCATCAACCTATCCATACTATTGGTGGGCATTTCAGTATATGGTTAAAGTGACAAACAAAATGGCCTGAATTTGGCAAAGGTTTGATTTGCTAATCAGCAGTCCGGACTGCTGGACTAATTATTATAAATTTCTTATTATGACTTATCTCCAATAGCTTAAAAAAATTGGACCATTTTGTTTAAGCCAATATGTGGAACATGTATCATGTGGCACCAGTGTATCTACGATGATACTCTGCTGGTGTATTAGAAAGCAAGAATTTCTCCAGAGCTCTCGGAGCACTATAGGTTATAGTGCCCCTAATTACATTCACACACTTTGGACAATCCAATCCATCGATCTAGATTGTTCAGTTGGTCAAGCACACATTTCATGGTCTAGCCTAGACAACAAAAATCACTCTGATTGAATGATGCAACTCATCCTTGACTTAGCCTTTTTTTCATGGATGGGATGGTTACAGGTGCCTAATAGAAGCGATTCTTTAGAATCATAAGCAATCCCTAATGGACCCTAACAAACAAATGGCTAGAATTCTTTTTTGTAAATGGTCTTTATTGGAAACCCGTAGAAGCACAAAAGACAATCAAGCAAGCAAAACATAAAGCACACAAACAAATTCACACAAACGATCCAATTTTTACATGGAAAAACAATTGCGAGAAAAAATATGGCACAGACCAATATGCACTATGATCTCAGGCTCTCTCTCTCTCTCTCACAAACCACAACCCCGCCGTAGAAATGTATTAGAATTGCTCTAATCCCTATTACACTGTCTTATATAGCAAAAAAATCCAAAATAGAAATAAATTGTGAAAATTGATTTAACAGATTGTGCCACCGTTGGGTGACTGAACTCAGCCAAATCCATCCAAAGAGTTCACAGTTTCATCTGATGAGTTTCGGGCACCTGAATTGGTCTCATCGGGCGACCGGCAGCCCCCGATATTCAGATCCAGAATATCCAAAGATCAACAGCCTTGTACGATGTAGTTTTAGGTATACCAAAGATTGAAAGCTCCACCAACAATCTTCACCATTCACATTAAAAGCCATTGGTCAAAAATGGTTAATACTTGTCAGATTAGCATTATACTTACATGATAGCCCATGAAATGTGAGCTGTACAAGATCAATGGATTGGACTGTCTAAGTGTCCCAATGTAACTAGGAGCATTTCAATTCAGTGTACCAGAGCACTTCTCTTAGACAACTACCCTACCGAAATTTCTAGCTTTCATGGGACGTGGATTGCCTGCACAGCCTCTGGCAGCAGAAGCTAGCTAAGGCCAACAGTGATGTTTGTGAGAAATCCATCCCGTCCATCTATTTTCCCACATCAGGACATGGGCCCAAAAATGAAGTAGATCCAAAAATCAAGTGGGCTGTAGGACAGTTTGGGCAGTGAGGATTTTTCTCACTTTGGGCCATGTCCTAAGCATGATTGCGCAAAACAGATGAGTGGATTTCTAACAAAAATCAGGGTGGCCCTAGTGGGCGCGGTTTGGGTGGATCCCCGGATCCACATAGGTAGGTGTATCCCCAACTGTTGGTCCACTATGATATATGTGCCTTACATCTACACCGCCCATGCATTTGGAAAGATCATTTTAAGGCATTATCCCAAAAATGAAGCAGATCTAAATTTTAGGTGGACCATACCACATGAAATAGTAGTGATTGAATCCACACCATTAAAAACTTCATGGGGACCACTGGAATGTTTATTTTCCATCCAACCTGTTGAAAAGGTAAAAAAGATATGGATGAATGAAGATGCCAAACAAATATCAGCTTGACCCAAAACTTTTGTGACCCATGAGAAGCTTCTAATGGTTGAGTACCATTGTTTACTGTATTATGGTCCACCTGAAATTTGGATCTACTTCATGTTTTGAATCATGCTCTAAAATGAGTTTTCAAAATGAATGGACGGCATGGATGTAATACACACACATTACATAGAGGACGGCACAGAAAGGGATCCACCCGCGAAGCCGCGCCTGGCCCTGGTAGCCTCAAAAGTGTTGAAGAGGACAGGTGTATATGCTGGGATGGCCCATCATGTGAGCTCCACTTAGAAATGTCTTTTCTAAAAGATGAGCCTTATCTGATTATCATGGAGCATGCATGTACAAGACAATTGAACGGTTGAGAGAAGTAGAAGAGTATTGCACACATTCAATGCACACGTGCGGACAGCCACTAGTTGATCAGATCCATCAGTCCTCTTGACAAGGCATGTACAGTGTAGGATTGCCTAATGAGAGGGTTTTGTTGGCACCACACGTGTACTATGCCTCCACTCTTGGGTCGTACTTAGCATTCAAATCGTCTGATAACACCGTAGTGGGTGTTACCCTGACCGTGGGGCCCACTTTGATGTATTTGTTCTATATCTAAGCCATCCATGGTCCCAAAAAAATGAAGCAGATCCAAATCTCAAGGGATCATACTATAGGAAACTGTGGTCATTGGTCATTAAACACTTCTTGTGGGTCACAAAAGTTTTGTACCTAGCTGATGTCTGTGTTTTCTCCTCAAAAGGTTGGATGGAAAATTAAAATTATGGTATATCCTAGGAAGTTTTTAACGGTTGGATGGAAAATTAAAAATTATGGTATATCGAAGGAAGTTTTTAACGGTGAGTGAACATTAACCACTGTTTACTGTGGTATAGTCAACTTGAGATTTGAATCTACTTCAGTTTTTAGACCACTTACTAAAATGAGTTGGAAAACCGATGGACGGTGTGGGTAAACAACAAATAGATCAAACTGGGCCGTAGACCATGACCTGAGGTGTTACTTTGATAACACCTCATCCGCACCTGTTTGCAAGCATACCTTTCTTGCACGTCTCGTCATGGTACTAGACAACTAGACCTTGGTCTAGAATATGCTGTTTGTGGTTTACCATCATTAAATTTATAGGTGACTGCCACGGTGTATGCTTGCAAGATCCAGACCATCATGGATGGGCCTTGAGTTGGGTATCCTACTCAGTAATTCACGCAACTCAACTCATTCGGCTCCCTTCAAACCCCGACTTGACTTGGACTGAATAGCTGAGTGGGTTCGAACCAAGTATAGTTGGCCCAATCCAAACTCCAATTGAGTCAAGTCCACATTACCCAGTGATTCGACTCGACTTGGATTGAAAACTGACTCGAATCCGAACTCTAATTGATCAGTCAAGTTAGGATTACCCAGTGATTCAACTCGACTCGGATTGAAAACCCACTCGAATAGACTCAACTCAAGTTCTAGCATGCATATCTCATGACAGGAACAGTTGATAAAGGGGCATAATAACCTACGATCTCGATCACTGAACCATGGTCCTATCTTTTAGGATACATACCATGTGTATCCACCAAGAGGATATATCATTGAGTCGTTGGGATGGATTCTTTTTGCATTGTGCACAAAAAAAAATAATAATAAAAATAAAAATTAAAAAAAATCATTGAGCCGTTGGGATGGATTCTTTTTGCATTGTGCACACAAAAAAAAAAAAAAAAAAAAAAAATGATCAGGCAATTTATGAGAAGGAAGATTAGTCATTCGTATGGATTCTTTTTTCCTTTAAAAAAATAAAAACAAAGATGAAGAGGCAATTTATGAAGAGGAGGATAAGTCCCTTAGATGGATTCTTTTAGCCTTAGAGAAAAAAAAAAAAAGTTATCATTGAGCTCACGGAATATTACTTAGTGAACAAAGTGCACGTGATTGGGGGTAGACGTGCCCTAAGACTGTGGCTGAGGTTTAGTACCAAATGTCGGCAAGTGATTTTTCTGGCGTGAAATTTAAAAGTATACTCATGCAATTGCAATATACAATTGAATTTGCTCCCTACCTGCCAAAATCCAAGATCAAAGCCGTTCATGAGGTTAAAACTAAATCTAAATTTGTTGCGTCACGTATTAGATTGGTCTATTCACTACTCAGGCTATGAAAGAAAGTTAAATGGGGATTTATGATCAAGTAATTATTTTATAGTTTCTTTAAATATGTGGCCCATCAGATGAGGATTATCATGATTTTGATATAATATTGGTGGTTTTCATATGATGAACGGATTGGATCTTGTGATTTGGCATGTTCGGCTGCGATTAAGCTAGAAAGTGCATACGTGCAAATGTCATTGCTATGGTTTCTTATATGGGGACGGACAATGAAAGATGGTACACAGTCACCGCATGGTTGTACCCGACTCCTAACATCCACCATACACGTACGTATCATGGAGGAAGGTGGATTGGTACCATTCAAATAGTAAGTTCCACCGTAGATGAATCACAGTTAAAAAATTCCGTTCATCTGATGATTTCAGAAATTCAATCAGTGGCCTTAAATGGATGATGATAAAAAAAAAAAAAAAAAAAAAAAAAAAAAAAAAATTGGAGAGCACATGACAATCAGACGGCAGGAAATGACACATGCCTATGATTTCTTGTCTGGACGGATCATGCCTTAAAATGAGCTTGTAAAAAGATGGACAGGGTGGATAAAACTCATGCCTCATAGTGGCCGGTCACACAATCCGATTTAGTTGTAGACAGATTCTAGTACCTTAAACATGCCACGTCAGCTGGCGCTTGGCACCAATCGCATTAAGCGATCCTGGTTGCATTGGAGCACTGTAGGACGACGACACCGTGATGACAGACTCCAGCATCGCGGGGCAGGGAATACGTTGCCGTTTAGTGAGACGTGGAATTATCCCGACGCTCAACCATGCGTGCAGGACGATGAGACGAGATTGGTCACACTCACCAAAAAAGTAGTTTGCATCCTGCTCTGTCCTCTCAGTTCTCAAGACATGGAATCATTGCCATTCACATGTAGGGAAGTTAACCCAACTGGCAGACTCGGACTCAGTACTGAGTTAGGTCGAGTTCGGGTCAAGTCTAATTTAAAATCAGATCAAGTCAGGTTAACCTGAACTTAGTCCAACTCGACTCGATGCCCAGCTCTAATTGTACAGGAGCATTGTATGACGATGTCGCCGTGACAACAGAGTCCAGCGCAGGGCAGGGAATAAGTTACGGTTTAGTGAGACGTGGAATTATCTTGATGGTCTACCGTACGTGCAGAACGATGGGACGAGATTGGTCACACTCAGTAAAAAAAGTAGTTTGCATGCTTGCAGCTGCTTTCCCGCTCTGTCCTCCCAGTTCTCAAGACATGGAATCGCACCACAATTCGCGCGTAGGGAAATTGGCCTGACTCGGTTTGGGTTAGTCGCAGATCTGGACTCGGATCGGGTCAGGCATGCTGG
Organism: Liriodendron chinense; assembly: GCA_003013855.2. Classification (NCBI taxonomy): domain Eukaryota; kingdom Viridiplantae; phylum Streptophyta; class Magnoliopsida; order Magnoliales; family Magnoliaceae; genus Liriodendron; species Liriodendron chinense. The sequence continues at coordinate 3,645,660 of ML058510.1, read as the reverse complement.
ACCCGGTACTGAGTCAGGTTGAGTTTGGGTCAGGCGTAATTCAAAACTGGATTGGGTCGGGTCAACCTTAACTCAGTCTGACTTGACTCGATGCCTATCTCTAGATGAGCCATACACAAGATCTCAACCAAGGGACGTGGATTGGCTTGTGACCCTCCCACTTGGCAATGGCTGGTGGCCGGTTCTCTATGAGCCCCACCATGATATATGTGTTTCATCCATGCTGTCCATCCATTTTTCTAGATCTTTTTATACTATTGAGCCCAAAAATGAGGTAGTTCCAAATCTCAAGTGGACCATCACAGTAAATAGTGTTGATTGAACGCACACCATTAAAAACTTCCCGAGGCCACAAAAGTTTTGCATCAAGTTGATATTTTTTTTCCATTACATACAGGTTGAATCTTTCACACATGCACCTTTGTTGCTGCTCAAGAGTCCCAATCCAGTTAGCATTGCTGCTCACGGGGGCCCACGTGCTATGTAATCCTGTGATCAGAACTATGCATATGGTGAATTTATACAATAAGCGCATTGGAAAAAAAATTTCTATTATTGTACCCTGTCACTATCTGTAAGGAATAATGTAACTGTCACTATCTGAGATATCTGCAGATGAATTTAAAACTTTGGAAAGAATATATTAAAAGCAAGCTGTTCACACGAGGTAGTCCACATCAAAGAACATTTTAAAAGCAAGCAGTTCACACTAGGCATGTCACAACATAACGTGTGAATTTCCCGTCATACAAAACTACATGCTACAAAACCCAGGGGGCGAAGCCAGGATTTTCTTCCAGAAGGGGCAAGATATTAGCCTGATTCAAAACTTCTGCCCCACCAGTATTTCAACTGTAGACGTTCAATACTCACGTTCGGCCCACTTGAGTCTTGGATCCAGTTCATATTTTGTTGCAAATACTAGAATGATTTCATAGAATGGATGAACGGGGTGGATTTCTCATAAAGATCATGGTGGGTCCCACTTAGGTTCTCAATGAAACTTCTTGGTAGGAAATCCGCGTTGAATAGCTAGATTGGCTATGGAAGTGACGTTACAAAGTTCTTTGGGCCCACCATGATGTATGTGTTGTATCCACACCGTCTGTCCATTTGTAGAGATCATTTTAGGGCTTGATACAAAGAATGAGGCAGATCCAAAGCTCAAGTGGACCCCACCACATAAAACAGTCAGCAATAAATTCTTACTATTGAAAACTTAGGGGGGGCATTTGCCCCTTCTTGCCCCTACGTAGCTCCGCCCCTGACAAAACCCATCACATCAGCTTGCGGAACACAAATAACATTTGGTGTTGCCTCACACGGTAGTGATGACATCACTAGGTTCCACTCACCATTTGGTGTGGCCTACTTGAGCGTTAGAACTGTCTTGTTTTCGGGCCCATAACTTAGCATGATCTTATAAAATGGATGGACGGAGTAGATAAACGAATACATCATTGTGGGCCCCTCCACAGGTTTGCACGGATGGATTACCGTCCGGGCTGGGGCAGGATGCAATCCGCGTTCGTTCATAAGGTGGGATAGACCTGGATAAAGGGAAGACACATATATCAGCTTGATCTAAAACTTCTGTGTCCCTAAAAGGTTTTCAATGATAGGTGTTTCGTCTCCACTGTATTATCCACTTGAGCCTTGGGACTGCCTCATGTTTTGGCTTGTATCTAAAATGATATAAAGAAAATGGATGGATGGTGTAAATAAACCCCATATATCACAATGGCCCCTCAGAGCCTCTGTCCCTTCGTACGTGAATTGCCTAGTCATGTGGCCGATGGTTGTTCACAACTCCAAGTATAAGGTTGTGATGTAGTAATAATTGATCATAAGACCGAGATCATCCACAGAGATTATGTAACTAACCTAATTCTATAGATTCTAACAAAGCTAGACTATAATTCTCAATGATTTAGAAGAAAGCATAAACATAATTTTAATAAGAAATTTAAAATTAAAGTAATTAGAGCGCCAAGGATCCACTTGTAGTAATCTTAATGTTAGTCCATTCACCAAGCACAATCACTCAATTGGAATTGAAGTCCTATCTATATCCAATCAGAGGATATATCATTCAAAAGCACATAAACAATCCAAACTCAAATCTGGAACTTTAACTTCTAGTTCTACTTCAAGCATAGAGAACTTGAACTAATGGCACTTCGAAGCATCAACTGTATCCCTGAGTCATGGTAGATCTAGGGTTTCCACAATCCAATTCTCATAATAGCATAATGATCAATCTCACAAACTCATAAGTATCTTATGTGCATGGCACACAAGTTCTCAAAATTGTTTAAAATTATTAACTTTATTCAAATATTAACTTTATTCATATTAAAACTTGAAAAATCTAAAATAAAAGCTTAGAGTACTTGTATGAATGAATTAAACATCAAAATTAAAAACAAATTTCACCTTTTAACCCTAGTTAAGAGGTCTAACCAATCATAGACATGATTGAACTAGAAAACAAAAGAAAACCCAAGTAAAACATAAAAAATAGAAGAAAACTTGAAGAACTTAGAGTTGTAGAAGCTTAACTTTAAATTCCTCCACCTCTAGCACGTCTAGGACTCTTTTAGGATGATTTAGGAAAAAGGTGAAGGTGTCATTTTATTGAGAAAATCGCTCACCGCCTCAAATTTGCATAACTCTTTCACACAGGAAAGTCGGTCGTCTACCGGTCGGTAGGGGTCCTCAACTGGTAATGGCTCAATCTCCATTGTCATAACGGATCTAGAATCATGTTCTTCATTAGGCGACTGGTCGTGACGTCTTGTCTAATCAGTCATAGATGGTTAAAGACAGTCCAGCAAGTTCTAGAAGACACTGGTCTTATTTCTCATAATTCGACCAGTCATGGACTCTCGACAACCTATTGTGCAACCAGTCATGGATGCACAATATCTATCCAGCAAGTTTATCTTCTAGATTCTAAAATTCGACCGGTAATGTAACTGGTCTAGGGCAGCTGACAATCGGTCGTGGAAGACATTTCTTCAGGTTTGTTGTCTTCTTTCTTTTCTTCCTTACTTCTTTCCACCACTCCTTGACTCTTCTTTCATTGATCTTTAAGGTGCTTCAAAGTGGTCATTTTAGCATGAATTTCATGAGGTCTCTCTCTCTCTCTCTCTCTCTCTCTCTCTCTCTCTCTCTCTCTCTCTCTCTCCCCTATAAATACAAATACACATATAAGTATGTTTTTTTAACAGTTCAATTAATGTAAATGTGTGATGAATTGAGATATAAATATGCACAATTCCACAATCAACACAAACCCCAACCAGCATTTTGCTAGTCTTGAGCAAAACATGCGTGAGAATAACTCAATTTTCTAACTTTTTTTTTTTTAAGTTTCATTCACATGAAGTAGCTTTACATTCAAGCAGCCCGTTAGCTCACAAATTGCCTTAGGCCACCTATCGTGAGAAACACAGCTATGCAAAGAAGAAAATCTACTTCTAATTTGGGCCATTGGCCTCTTTAATATTCCCTAGCCCCACCCGGTCTAGCAACACCATACCACGAATAGGAGTGGGAAGGCTCTCAATTACTTCATAAATCTTGTTTGTTTGGTTTCACTACTCAGTCGTGCTAGCCCATCAACCACTCCATTGGCTTCTCTAGGAGTGTGAGAGATAGTAATGTAAAGCTATCTCTTTTAAAAACTAGCTTCTTTAAAATCCAAGACATGATAATGAAATTAAAAAATACTTGGTGATAAATTCTGAAACATTAATCTTTCAATGACATAGTGAATTTTTCAAATAGTCTCTGCTAGTTAGTTGACAAATAGATTTTTTCAAATATCCATTGGTCCAACGTGGTCAGTGAATACTTAACTCGTCATTTTCAGGATTACCCTTCTTTTCATGGAACAATTGGATTACAATTCTAAAAAGTGTATAGATCAACCACAAGCTTATGACAAGAGTTTTCCTTACTATTTTATCGAAGGCTTTCACGCTACTTCCCACTGCTAACTTGGGTGATCAGACCTCTCCTGGTTGGTGATAAGTAGCCCTTTTTCGACATTTCCTCTTATTTTACAATTCTACTCTTTTCTTCTTCTTTTTTCTAATCAATAACTAAAGATTTCAAAAGGCTTACTTTGTACCAACGCATTAAGCACATAATAATAACGACGTAGGATTTTTAGAAATCCTCATCCTAGGCAACATAAATATTTTTCTTTTAACGTGATAGACAAAACTCTCTGGCTTGGCTCCTCAACACTTTCAAACTGTTATAATCCAATCAATCAAAACATTCTTTCTAATCCATACAAATGAGAGATATGTAATGTGTACTAGACTTTAATAATATTCAAACTTTCTATTGGTCAAATAAAAAGGAAACTCATATAGAAAACTACTAAATCAACAGAATTTTGAGTTTTCAAAATCAAACCACTTCATATCTCATCATCTCACATCCACATAGACTCAATTTAATAAAAATCAAACTTTCCAAAATCGTTTTAAAGACAGAAAATCGTCGAAATTTTTTCATAAAATCACAAAATTGCTCGAAATGTTGCAAATACTAGTAGATTCAGTAGGAATCTCACCCCCCAACCTAAAGTTTACATTTTCCTCAATATATGAAACATATGCAATATGCAACAATATAAGAGCAATAACAAAACAATAGAGAGTGAGAAAGAGAAATTCGAATTTGTTCTTCTAATTATTCAAATAACTAGTCTACTAAAGCAAAATGAAATAAAAGCAAAAATAAACCTAACCTAACTACACTATACCTCCATCAAACTAGGAAATTAAAACATCTTGATACAAATGATCATCTACAGTGATGGACATGTCCTCTGAAATAAACTTCTCCACAAACGGTTTCAACCTTTGTCCATTAACTTTAAAAATGTTACCGTTTGCGGGATTCTCTATCTCGACAGCCCTTGAAGATATATTGTTTTAACTATATAAGGGTTGGTCCATCGAGATCGCAATTTATCTTAATAGAGATAAAGTCTTAAATTATACAAGAGAACCTTATTTCCAAGTTCGAATGACTTCTAAAAGATATATTTGTAGTGAAAGGCTTTCATTCGACTCTTGTAAATCCGAGAACTCTCATAAACACCTTTCTTGATCTCTTCAAGCTCATTCAATTGGAGTTTTCTAAGTGAGGTAGCTTTTTCAACGTTGAAGTTTAATGTCTAAATTGCCTAATAGGTTTTGTGTTCAAGTTCCACAGGCAAGTGGCAAGCTTTCTCTATAGGGAGACATTCCAATCGAGGTTTTTTATGTCGTACGGTAACCCCAAAGCGCATCAGTCAGTCAAAGAGACCCATCTTTGCAATCCGGATTCACCATTTTCTCCAGAATATGCTTTATTTCCCGGTTTGATATCTTAGCTTGCCCACTTTTTTGTGGGTGGTATGGGGACCTCACTTAATTTATACGATATGTCATATTTCTTTATTAAGGTTTCAAAAAGCTTATTGTAAAAGTGGGAGTCGTCATCATTTATGATGGCCCTAAGCATTTCAAATGTAGATAAGATGTTTTCTTTGAGGAACTGTAGCACCGTTCAATGATCGTTGGTTCTACATGGGATGCCCAGTTGGACACATAGTCTATGGGGAGCAATATGTAGACATATTCAAAAGATGAGGGGAATAGTCCCATGAAATCAATGCCCCTATAGTTAAATACTTCTATGTGTTGTATCGGGTTGAGTGACATCATATTCCTATGAGACAATCCTTATAGCTTTTGACATCGCTCACATGCTTTACAAAACTCTGGGTGTCTCAAAACATGGTAGGCCAATAAAAACCACACTACAAAATTTTTGTTGTGGTTTTCTTAGCGAAAAAACCCTGGCCCGACCGACTGGTATTAGAATCCACAGTCCACCTATCCAGCAGCTCATAAGTCGTGACTAAGTACATAGCCCGGATGACATAGAGAAATGACATGAAATGCTCAAGGTAGCGCTGACGCCACATTAAGTAACCAAGCCACACGAATCCCCTTCAAATGTAATGTTATGTATGCATGATTAATTAAAGTGTTTATTAATCCAATTTATTCAGCAAATTGGTGAGGCCAGAATATCGTCATTGTATCACAAAGTCTAAATAGGACCATCTGACTCCCTACGATGCTCCGCCAATCATCGTCACTAGCCCCTCGATCCAAGGTTTGGGTTATACACCCATGAAAGCATAGTGTAGCTGTAACTTGTTAGTCACTCCCAAACCAAGCAGAAGGGCTCATCACCCCAATATCAAATACGATTAATTTATTCAGAGGCACGAGCATTTCACTTGGAATTAACCCAATGCACGCCCGGGTCGTTCGAACATTGCATAGGCACGCAAACATCGGCCAGGATCACATTTGTCATAAGGGTCATTCGAACAACAATCTATCACCTCTGCCAATGCTCACTGGTCATTACGGGGAGACACCACCCTAGCATAGGCCAACAACTTAGACACGGTGTCCCATACCACCATGCTTGGCTCATGAGACTCGGTGGATCGAGTCACAGTATGGTTTTAAGTAGACTATTCACAATAAGAAAGATAGTATTCCAGATTCCACAGAGTGTTATTTAACAATCAAATACAAAAATGACTAACTCTGAATGAGACTTATTCGATGGATCTAAGTGGACAACGACAAACCAACAATGGCCACTATCGGTCGACCGTGTCTCGCTTACTCGATCAAATAAGTCTGTGACTACCAACTCAATGGCAGGAAGTACACTAGATCATACGATTGTCAAAGCTTAATCCAAAGCAATACTTAATCCATTATAAAAATAATTTAGATTACCAATTATATACTTATACACATACCCAAACACCTGGCCTGACTGATCCAAAAGACCCGGATGACACAGGGCATCATATACATCCACAAGTATAGATACATTACAATATTGTAAATTTATATCATCCAGGCATTTCATCGAGCATGTTATCATCCAAACGACAATAGAGGCATTTTATCGAACATGTTATCAACTAAACAACAATTACTAACTAAAATTTATGGAGAAACACATGAGGGTATATCTTCACCTTAGCATTAAAATTTGGCGATTCGGATGCTGTTCAAACGTCGAGAATTTGGAAAAACTTAAATACCTATAATTAATTGTAAATCCAGGGTTAATCAATCGGGATTTACTCTAATTAAATCACTAATTAGGGTTGACGGGTTTACATACCTTGGAATTGGGAAAATCCCAAATCAATTTGACGAATCAATGCCCGAGGTTGGAGCACGACGACATCCACATAGGGCCGCGCCCGATCACGACTTCTACAAAGCGGGGGCCACACCTAATCGATAGCTGAGGTTCCAAACCCTAGTAAGAGCAAACCCTAGGGTTAGGGTTTCGATAAAAAACAAAAGGGTTTATAACCCTAATGGCATAAAAAGGAAAAAAATGGAGAGAAGAGATGAAAGAGGAGGTAGAGAAACACCTTACCTAGCATGAGGAGGTGACTATTCCAACCCACGATCGATGGATCTTGGTCGAGATACGATCGATGGATCTTAGCCAAGAGACATAAGAACGGAGGTGAAAGGCGAAGAGAGCTAAAAAATCCAAGATTTGCATGGGCATTGTGGAGGATTTGAGGAAGGAAGGGGGTTTGAAAAGAGAAGAGGGAACTAGGGGAGCTCCGGAGCTTAGGGGAGAAGAAGATGAAGGAGAGAAATGAGAGAAAGAAAGAAAAAATGAGAGAGAGAGAGAGAGAGAGAGAGAGAGAGTGGGGTTTATAACCCCCTTTTTAAAATAATAACCGACGGGTTCGGTGCACCAAAGTCCCAAAACTTTAAAAAAATCACGTATAGACAGAGTACTTCGACTTGGACCGAAGCTCCTTCAGCTCAGGCCGAAGCTCGCTAGACAAACCTTCGGTGCGCCAAAGATCTACTTTAGTGCACCGAAGCCACTGTTTCAAACCCCCCCTTGGGTACGATCTCATTGGTCGGTTCGCGACCGAAGGCCTCCTTCGGTACCACGAAGGGCAGCTTCAGTGCGCCGAAGCCTGTTGTTCAAAAATACTCCTGCTTGCCCAGTTTTCTTAAAGCCATAGTTCCACTGACTCCCTAGACAGTGTCTACTTATTTACATAAAATAACTTAAAGTTTCATTTACTTTAAGTTATTTTATGTAAATAACGAAGTACCTCCCATATTGATTCAATAAAAAAATACTAGAAAATCAAATTCCCAATAATAAATATTTTAATTTTCCAGTCCAAGTACAAAACGCAACTTTTTGGTATTTCTAAATAGTAACACCTTTCGAAAGAGAAGATTTTTGCCAAATCTAAATTATTCAAAAATTCTGAAATACCAACATTAGGCAAAAACACAAAAAACCGATAAAATTTTCAAGATGGTTATGTTGATTTGTAATTAGTTTAGTAATTCAGGCTTTTACTTAGACTTTACAGACATAGCGACATACCCGAGTCGAATCAGTTGTCGGAAAGCTCTTTCGAACTATAAGCTTCTCCACTCTTAAGCTAATTCCTTCCCATTCATTTAGCAAAATCATTCGTCTTGGTCCTAAGCATGAGCGATTTTCTTATTATGACTTATCTCCAATAGCTTAAAAAATTTGGACCATTTTATTTAAGCCAATATGTGGTACATGTATCATGTGGTGCCAGCGTATCAACCATCATACTCTGCTGGTGTATTAGAAAATGAGAAATTCTCCGGTGCTCTCAGAGCACTATATGTTATAGTGCCCCTAATTGCATTCACACACTTTGGACAATCCAATCCATTGATCTAGATTGTTCATTTGGTCAAGCACACATTTCATAGTCTAGTCGGGACAACAAAAATCACTCTGACTGAATGATCCAATTTATCCTTGACTTAGCAATTTTTTCATGGATGGGATGGTGACAGATGCCTAATAGAAGCAATTCTTTCGAATCATAAGCAATCTCTGATGGACCCTAACAAACAAATGGCTTGAATTCTTTTCTATAAATGGTCTCTATTGGAAACCTACGGAAGCACAGAGGACAATCAAGCAAGCAAAACACAAAGCACACCTAAATCCACACAAAAATAATCCAACTTTTACATAGAAAAATAATTACGAGAAAAAAATCACAAAACAGAGCGATATGCAATATGAACTCAGAATTTACAAGAGATGACCAAACATAAAGCAAAGACCCCCAAGAAAAAACCCAAACTCTCTCTCTCTCTCTCTCTCTCTCTCTCTCTCTCTCTCTCCCTCTTTCTCTCGAAACTCTCTCATAAACCCTAACCCCATTGTAGAAACATATTAGAATTACTCTAATCTTGATTATACCTGTCTTATATAGCCCAAAAATTGAAACTAGAAATAAATTGCACAAACTGATTTAACAAATTGTGCCACCATTGGGTGATTGAACTCTGCCAAATCTGTCCAGAGAGTTCACAGTTTCATCCAATGAGTTTCAGGCACCTAATCTTGTCTCGTCAGGCGACCGAAAGCCCCCAATATTCAAATCGAGAGTATCCAGAGATCAACAACCTTCTATGATGTAGTTGTTGGGTGCGTTTCACACAAACCTTCTGATCTCGCCCCCCCAATACACTAGAATTATGAACTATGATAATGCAATAATCAAGAATAAACATCAACAACACGACACAAAGAGTTTTTACGTGGAAAACCCTCTAAAGAGGTAAAAACCACGGGACCTAGTCCAGATTAACAATCCACTATCTCAGAGAACTGTTACAACCGATCTCAAGCACACACCGCTTGGATCAAACCTTCTTCACCTACTTTGGGATGGATAAACAATAAGAGAATAACAAAGGAGGAGCGATCTCACCGATCCCGAGGACGTAGAAGCGTTGAGAAGATGGTTGCACAGAAGAATCCCTCTTCAAGCAACTTCTCCCTTCTACAAGCTTCCCCTCTCTCTCTCTCTTTTCTCTTTCTCTCTTCCTCTTTTTCTCTCTTTCTCACCTTGGACGTGCAAACACTCTAATAGGATACCCTAATCCCATTTTGGAACTCCTTAAGTAAGAAAATGGAGGAATTAGAGCCCAATAAGGAAACTGTGTATAAGCAGTCCGCCCCCGGTCGGGTGCCCGTTCACTAGACCGTCGGGCGCCTGGCCAAACCAAAAATAGTCTAGCGAGAAAAACAGAGAAAAAATGCAATTTCGGGCGCCCAGACCAACATGGTCGGGCACCCGGCTAGGGCATCGGGCGCTCGGTCACCAGACCGTCGGGCGCCCGGCTGTTATCAAAACAGTCCAGTAAGTACAGCTTTCATCTGGGTGATTTTTGGTCGCCCGGCCACAATTTGGTCTAGGCGCCCGACCATACCGAATTTACACTCTCTCTCTCCTCTGACTGAGGAGGAAAACCCCATCAAATCTCCCCCTTTTCGACTCAAGAGAGATTCGTCTTCTTCAAGCCAGCCAGGTTTCTACAAACCTCAAACTATCCTTTGAGCAAAGCCTTGGTCATCATGTCTGACCCGTTATCGTCCGTATGGACCTTCTCAAGCTGTAACACCTTCTGTTTCAAAGTATCCCTGATCTAGTGCTTCGACTTAAAATGCTGACTTGGATTCTTGCTCAATTGTATAGCACTTTGGCTATCGCAATAGACCACGTGCTCCTCCTGCTTCAGGCTGAGTTCTTGTAGGAACCTCTTCATCCAAAGCATCTCTTTGCATGCTTCTGTGACTGCAATGTACTCGGCCTCTGTCGTCGACAATGCTACAACCTTCTGTAGCTTGCTCTGCCAAGAGACCGCTCCCCCTGCAAACGTGAACATGAACCCCGATGTAGACTTTCTGGATTCTATGTCACCTGCCATATATGCATCTGTGTAGCCATCTAACACAGGTTTTTCGTCACCATAGCATAGGTTCAACCTGAATGAGCATCTCAGATACCGTAGTATCCACTTCACCGCTGCCCAATGTTCCTTGCCAGGATTGGTAAGATACCGACTGACAACCCCAACCGCATATGCTATGTCTAGGCGTGTCCACACAATATCACACATTAAACTTCCTACCGCTGACGCATAGGGTATCTTCCGCATTTCTTCCACTTCCGCCTTCGTCTTGGGACACTATTATCGCTCAATTTGAAGTGACCATCCAGTGGAGTACTGACCGGCTTCGTTGCATTCATGTTGAACCGCTCTAGGACTTTCTCAATGTACCGCTCTTGTGACAACCAAAGCTTCCTGCTGCTTCTGTCATGGGTTATCTCTATTCTTAGGATCTGTTTTGCCAGGCCCAAGTCTTTCATCGCAAACGACTTGCCCAACTCCTGTTTCAGCTTATCAATCTTCTTGATATCCTTTCCCATGATGAGCATGTCATCAACGTACAATAACAGAACTAAGAAATCACTATCTGAGAACTTGCGTGTGAACACACAGTGGTCCGACTCCATTCTGTCATATCCATGCTTCAACATGAACGAGTCGAACTTCTTATACCATTGCCTAGGAGCTTGCTTTAGCCCATACAAGCTCTTCCTAAGCCTACACACCATATGCTCTTTGCCCTTGACTTCAAACCCTTCTAGTTGGCGCATGTAGATCTCTTCTTCCAAGTCACCATGGAGAAAGGTAGTTTTGACATCTAACTGCTCTATCTCCAGATCCATGCTAGCCGCCAATCCAAGCAACACCCGTATGGATGTCATCTTCATCACTGGTGAGAATATCTCCTTGAAGTCTATCCCTTTTCTCTGACCAAACCCTTTCACCATAAGTCTGGCCATGTACCTTGTCTGTGAATTCTTCTGCTCATTCTTCTTTCTGAACACCCACTTGTTGCTCAGAGCTTTCTTGCCCTTAGGCAATTTCACCATGTCATAGGTGTGGTTCTTATGCAAGGATTCCATCTCCTCTTGCATAGCTTTCAACCACTCCCCTTTATGCTCGTCGGCTAGGGCCTCAGAATAGTCTTCTGGCTCTCCCCCATCAGTGAGCATAATGTACTCATGCGGCGAGTACTTCTTGGATGGATGTCTATCTGTCCCTTGATGTCCTCCTCACCTGTGGCTCAACAGGTGGATCAAGTTGGAGCTGCTCCCCCTGTCCATCTTCTGTAGGGACTCCCTCATCCTCTGCACCTTACTGTACTCCCCCGTCATCAGGCACCATGGGAGGAGGAGTAACCGGATCTATGTCCTCCAGTTCACTTGAACTGGGTTGGGTCTTCTCTAGCTTTTCAATGTCTTCTATACATTGATCTTCAATGAAAACCACATCTTTGCTCCTGACGAGCTTCTTCTCGGTCGAATCTCACAACCTGTAACCGAACTTTTCATCACTGTACCCTAAGAACACACAGTGTCTGATCTTCATATCAAGCTTGGACCTCTCGTCCTTTGGTATATGAACGGATGCCCTGCATCCAAACACCCTGAGATGATTGTACGATGGATCACGTCCAGTCCACACCTTCTTAGGTACTTCTCCATTCAACGGGGCTAATGGAGACCTGTTTATCAAGTTCACCGCCGTGTGCATTGCTTCTCCCCAGAACATCTTGGGCAACTTTGCATGGGATAACATACATCTGATTCTCTCTACTATGGTGCGATTCATTTGCTCGGCCACACCATTATACTGGGGGCTCTTGGGAACCGATTGTTTATGCCGTATACCCAGTGACTTGCATACTCGTGGAAGTCACCTATGTATTCACCACCATTGTCAGTGCGGATGTACTTCAATGATCTGCCTGTCTCTCTCTCGACCATAGCATGAAACGGTTTAAACACACCAAAGACCTTGTCCTTGGATTTCAAAGCATACACCCCAAACCCTCCTAGATGCATCATCTATAAATGTGACAAAATACAATGCCCCGCCCAAGGTTTGTGTTCTCATAGGACCACAAACATCAGAGTAAACCAAATCTAATGCATGTACTTTATTAATATGAGAAGCAGTCTTAACAAAAGAAACTCTATGATGTTTCCCAGATAAACAATCAATACAGGTTTTGAGAGGTATACCTGTCACGTATGGAAGGAGTTGCTTCTTCGCTAGTAGCTAAAGCCCTTTTTCACTCATGTCACCTAGACGCCTGTGCCACATGTCAGTAGCTGAGTCTTTCGCTGCATTCAATCTACCCTTGCACACGCTGACACTAGTCTTGTAAAGGGTACAACACTTTTTTCCTCTAGCAGCAATCAACGAACCCTTGATGAGCTTCCAGCACCCACCAACAAACCGGTTTTCATAGCCATCATCATTCAGCCTTCCCGTCGACATCAAGTTGAGGCGAAGGTCTGGAATGTGTCTCACATCCCTGAGAACCAATGTGCAGCCCACATCGGTCTTCAAACAAATATCACCGATCGCTACGATCTTCGAAACACCAGAATTTTCCATCTTCACTGTCCCATAGTCACCTTACTTGTAGCTTGTGAAGAAATCTCTACGTGGAGTCACATGAAACGAGGCCCCCGAGTCTATCACCCAGTCGGTGTCCTGACTCGAAGCGGTGAGACAAATATCGTAATCTGCCGAAAGAATAACAACAACGTCACTATATGAGGCGACCGCAGTAGAATCCGATTCATCATCCTTCTCCTTTCCTTTACCCTTCTTGTCACTCTTCTTCTTGTGACATTCATACTTATAGTGGCCATTCTTACCACAATTCTAGCATTCAACATCTTTCCTGGCAACTGACTTGCCTCTTGATTTATCTCGGGCCTTTCCGTCCTTTCTGTTCTTTCCTCTCCCCCGATCTTGTGTCACAAGGGCCTCTTGTTGAGCAGGCCCTAGAGACTTCCTCCTTGTCTCCTCATTGAAGAGACAACTGGTTACCTGATCCATGGATACCTTTCCGTCTGGCGCGGAGTTACTCAGAGACACCACCAATGTCTCCTAACTGTCAGGCAATGAGCTAAGCAGTAGCAAAGCCTGAAGTTCATCATCCAGGACCATCTTCATGGCGAAGAGTTGGTTCACTATGTTGCTGACCTCATTCATGTGTTCAGCCATAGAACCACCATCTTTGAACTTGAGATTCACAAGTTGTCTTATCAGGAATATCTTATTGCCGGCTGTCTTCCTCTCATACAGCCCTTGCAATTTCTGCCATAGGCTAGCGGCTGAGGTCTCTGTAGACACATGGTGGAAAACCGAATCATCCAACCATTGTCTAATGAACCCCGTCATCTTCCGGTCCAATTTCTTCCAATCATCATCTAACATATCCTTTGTCTTCACTGATACACCTAGAATTGGATCATACAAGTCCTTGCAATAAAACAAGTCCTCCATCTTAACCTTCCATATGGTTTAGTTAGAACCATTGAGGCTGATCATTCTTGATGAGCCACCTTCCATAATTCAGAACCAATCCCACTCAGTTCAAACAACCTGAACTCTCTGATACCACTTTGTTGGGTGCGTTTCACACAAACCTTCGGATCTCGCCTCCCAATACACTAGAATTATGGACTATGATAATGCAATAATCAAGAATAAACATCAACCACACGATACAAAGAGTTTTTATGTGGAAAACCCTCTAAAGAGGTAAAACCATGGGACCTAGTCCAGATCAACAATCCACTATCTTAGAGAACTGTTACAACCGATCTCAAGCACACACCGCTTGGATTAAACCTTCTTTCACCCACTTTGGGATGGATAAACAATAAGAGAATAACAAAGGAGGAGCGATCTCACCGATCCCGATGACGTAGAAGCGCTGAGACAACGGTTGCGCAGAAGAATCCCTCTTCAAGCAACTTCTCCTTTCTACAAGCTTCCTCTCTCTCTCTCTCTCTCTCTCTCTTCTCTTTCTCTCTTCCTCTTTTTCTCTCTTTCTCACCTTGGACGTGCAAACACTCTAATGAGATACCATAATCCCGTTTTGGAACTCCTTAAGTAAGAAAACGGAGGAATTAGAGCCCAATAAGGAAACTGCGTATAAGCAGTCTGCGCCAGGTCGGGCGCCCGGTCTGGCCAAACCAAAAACAGTCCAGCGAGAAAAATAGAGAAAAAATGCAATTTCGGGCACCCGGACCAACATGGTCGGGCACCCAGCCAGGGCATTGGGCGCCCGGTTGTTGTCAAAACAGTCCAGTAAGTACAGCTTTTATCTGGGTGATTTTCGGTCGCCCGGCCACAATTTGGTCCGGGCGCCCAACCATACCCAATCTGCACTCTCTCTCTTTCCCCTGACTGAGGAGGAAAACCCCATCAGTAATTTCCGGTGTCCAAACTCTCGTGTGATAAGATGCTCCACCAACAGTCTTCACCATTCACATTAAAGGCCATTGGTCAAATGGTTAGTACTTGTCAGATTAGGATGATACTTGCATGATAGCCCTTTAAATGTGAGCTGTACAAAATGAACAAGCAAGATCAATGGATTGGACCGTCTAAGTGTCCCAATGTTACTAGGAGCATTTCAATTCACAGCGTTCTAGAGCATTTCTCTTACACAACTACCTGGCCGAAATTTCTATCTTTCATGGGACGTGGATTGCCTGCACAGCCTCTGGCAGCATAAGCTAGGTAAGGCCAACAGTGATGTTTAAGAGAAATCCATCCGATACATCTATTTTCCCAGATCAGGACAAATGAAGTAGATCCAAAAATCAAGTGGGTCGTAGGACAGTTTGAACAGTGAGGATTTTTCTCATTTTAGGCCATGTCCTAGCATGATTGGGCAAAACAAACGGGCATAACAGATGAGTGGATTTCTAACAAAAATCAGGGTGGCCCTGGTAGCCTCAAAAGTGTTGAAGAGGACAGGTGTGTATGCTGGGATGGCCCATCATGTGACCTCTACTTAGAAATGTCTTTTCTAAAAGATGAGGCTTATCTGATTATCATGGGAGGATACATGTACAAGACAAATGAACGGTTGAGAGAAATAGAGGAGTATTGCACACATACAATGCCTACGTGCGGACAGCAAGTAGTAGATCAGATCCACCAGTCCTCTTGACTGGGCATGGACAGTGTAGGATTGCCTAATGTGAGGTTTTGTCGGCACCACACGTGTACTATGCCTCCGCTCTTGGGTCCTACTTTGATGTATTTATTCTATATATAAGCCATCCATGGTCCCAAAAAAATGAATCAGATCCAAATCTCAAGGGATCATATATACCATAGGAAACAGTGGTCATTGGTCATTAAACACTTCTTATGGGACCCAACTGATATTTGTGTTTTCCATTCATTGAGGTCTGTTTGACGTTGTCAAAAAGTTGGATGGAAAATTAAAATTATGGTATATCCTAGAAAGTTTTTAATGGTGAGCGTACAATAACCACCGTTTACTGTGGTGTAGTCCACTTGAGATTTGAATCTACTTCAGTTTTTAGACCACGTTCTAAAATGAGTTGGAAAACCGATGGGTGGTGTGGATGGTATTACCTGAGGTGTTACTTTGATAACACCTAATCCTCTCCCGGAGGCATGCCGTTTTTGCACGTCAAGTCATCATGGTACTGGACAACAAGACTTTGTTCTAAAATATGCTGTTTCTAGCTTACAATCATTAAATTCATCGGTGACTGACACTGCGTATGCTTGTAAGATCCGGACCACCATGGATGGGCCTTGAGTTGGGTATCCGACTCGGTAAGTCAGGCAACTAAACTCATTCGACTCAGTTCAGATCTGGCTCGACCTGAATTGAATGGCTGATCAGTCGGTCCGAACTGGGTACAGTTGACCCAATCTGAACTCCAACTGAGTCGAGTCTTGGTTACCCAGTGATTCAACTCAACTCGGATTGAAAACCAGCTCAAATGGACTCAACTCGAGTTCTGATATACATATTTCATGATCTGGAATGTTGATGAAAGGGCGCAATAACCTACTGTCTCGATCACTGAACCATGGCCCTATTTTTTAGGATAGATACCATGTGTATCGACCGACAGAGGATCTATCAATGAGTGCTCGGAGTATTACTGGCGAACAAAGTGCACATGATTGGGGGTAGACGTGCCCTGAAGACTACATGGCTGACGTTCAGTAGAGGTGTATAAGATCCGAGCCGAACCAAGCTTTGGACAGTTCGGCTTGGTTTGGTCAGCGGGTGACCTGGGCTCGGCTTGGTCCTCGAGCCCAATTGGCAGGCTTGGCTTGGTTTGGTCGAGCTTTCGAGCCTGTTCGAGCCTATTTGAGCTTCAAGCTTTCGAGTCTAAATTCGAACTACTATCAAGCTTGGGCATTTGAGTCGAATTGAGCTTGGGCTTTCAAGGTTGAGGCGGTCGAATAGGGGAGGTCGTCAGATGGAGAGAAGTCGGCTGTCGGACAAGGGCAGTCGTCGACTGGAGGGATATTAGTTGTCGAAATAGGGGCGGTCAGCTGTGAGAAAGAGAGGAGCTGAGAAGAGAGAAGAATAGAGAGAGAGAGAGAGAGAGAGAGAGAGAGAGAGAGAGAGATCAGAGGGTCGTGGTCCTCGTGGAGGCCGGATGGCCGGAATGCAGTTAGGCGGCCGCAAGCAAGGGCGACTTTTAGGATTTTGTTTTTATTTTAAACTTTTCTATATATTATAATATAATATATTTTAAATAACAAGCCTGTATACGAGCAGAGCCAAATTGAGCCTGGTTCAAGCCGAACCGAATCAAGCTCATGCCAAGCTCGAGCTTGGTTTGAATTTTCAACGAGCCTATAAAACAGGCTCGGCTTAGCTTGTTCAATCCTACAAGTCGAGCCAAACCGAGCTTTTCAAGCCGAGTCAAGCGAGCTTTTCGAGCTAGCTCGGTTCGTGTACAGCTCTATCCACAAGTTAAGTGGCCCACATCAAAGGGAAAATTGGTGAACGGAAAGTGTATAGTTGAAATGTTTATGTGATCCACTTTGATGTATGCTATCCAAACCGTTTGTAAGAATGTTCGCACTGAGATAAATTGAAAACACAAAAAATTCAGTAAAAGATGTTTTAGTTGTATGAATGTTCCAAGATTGTCACATTCTCTAAAAATACATTTAAAAATTGATAGACATCATGTTCTTTCAAAAACATCGCGGTGGCCTCCATCCAACATTTTAGATTGATTAAAATATTTCTTTGGCTTTCATAAAGTTCGTAATTGTGGTTCATCACTTTTTCTAATAGTTATGGCTTACCTGAATTTTGGATATGCTCAAATTTAAGAATGACGTCAAGGTGATCCCCTAGTCCTCACATTATAAGAGGGTGACAACTAATCCATGCTTTATTATCGCTAACCATAGAGTAAAGTGATTTGCAAAAAAAAAAAAAAAAATGATTGATTGGTTGAATACAAAACAGATACATGAAGGTGGGCTCAAATGTAAGGGCCACATCTGTTTAGTGCACTTTTTTGTGGCATACTAATGCACCTTAATTATTTGTCAATTACAAAGGTCAGTGAGTCTAGTGTCAGTTAAGCTTAAAGAAGACAAAGATCGAAGACTCAAGCGAACTTGCTGTATCAAGGAAGAAGAAACAGGTAAAATAGATGCCTTGGTGAGCCTTGAGCCTTGAACCTTGAACCTTACCAGAACTCAAATATCTAGATGACCTTGACCCAATAGCCTTACCATTAGTCATCTTAGATTAGCCTTAGGTGTCCCAAAAGACCACCCAAAGAATGGCCAAAGAGGTTGCCCTTGCTGCTATAAAACATAACTCAATACAGCTATCAAAACAAGTCTGTCGACCAGTCCTGACCTATGGGCGATCGATCGTCAGAGCTTTAAATGGGACAGCAAGCAAAAGTGTCCCAGGCCGTAATTCGATCAGTCTAACAATCGATCAACTGAACTGTCCGACAGGTCACGATGGACCCAATGAGGACGGCAACCAAATAATTGTTCAGGCCTAATTCGACAAGTCGGCCAATCGGTCGTAGACCCCTGGTCGATCGGTCGTTGCTAAGGGCCAACCGGTCGGATACTAGCCATTTCAAGCCATTTCCTATCCGTTGAAGATCTCTTTATGAAACGGTTAAGCTCGATTTTGAGGGTAATGAGAGATTTGAGTACATTAAAAGCCACATTGATTGTCCATACCATTAGAGTCTAATCCTAAGCATTCCAAGTCATCTTCCTTATGTTTAATCACAAGATGGAACATTCAAAGCTCATGTAAAGATGGACTTGTTCTCTCTTGATCTTTAAATGTTTTAGGCACCTTGACTATAGGTAGATCCTTTGTCTAAACTTCTCTAAAGATCCTATCAGGTAGAATTCCTTTAGGCAACCAACTCTTATTAATTGTAGAGAATTCACACCATCTCCTATCACTTTGGGCATCTCAAGAGCATCACATATGAGGTGATTGATCGGTAAAGTTGAGGCAGTGTCAACATAATCGGGGGAGCTAATTGAAGCATGGGAGAGCGGAGATAAAACAACCCAAAAAGGCGGTGAACAAGGGGCTCATCTAACAAGTAAGTGTCATTTAGAAAGTCTGGTTATACTCTTTCCTTGTGGAGTATTGAGTGTGAGAGTTTGGATTTACAAACTCGATCAAGTTTCCAAGGGGAGCCTCCAACGGGAGCATACGCTAAGTTCTGGGATTAGAACTGAAGGGTTAGGAGGATTCTTGTCAAACTTCTGGGTTGGATGGAACTTGTAAACAATATCTTACTTGAGAGATGAACTAGTAAAATCTCCGTCATAAGTTAGGAGGAACCTTGTCAAACTTTCCAATAGGGGGAAACTAATTTGAAACACCTAGGTTAGGAGGAACCTAATTTAAACTCCCTAGTGAATGCCAGTGTGCTTAAGAGATAAGTACTTGAACCGGAAGTGGAGTAAACCCATAGTCTAACCACTATACATGCTTGAGTTTGTTATGTATTTGAGCACATTGTTATCTTAACATTGTATGTTTAATTACTTAATTATGAATGCTTGATAAGAATGTATGATAGGCACTAAGTAGGCACATTCACACAGAAGATGTACTTTCACTAAGTAGTGTAGACTTGAGCCTTGTGATCCATTCTCATATAGCTAGTCTACATAGGTTGCATAAATTAGGTTCTTGATTAATTAAATCATTTTATTATACATGCATGCTTAGGCTATGTTGTTTAATTTCTTATTATATACTAGCTTTGTGATTGGACCCACTTAAGCTTGGAAGGTAAGTGTTCTTACTTAATTAGTTTATAATTGTTAATTAGTTTAATTAATTTAATAAAAAAACTGTTATATTAAAGACTCCAATCAATATGGTAGAGAAAACAAATCAGTAATACAATTGTAACTATCCAATAGATATGGATTGGGTACTCTCCTAGCCGGTCTCTAACTAGGAACGAGCGAAGCTCTAGGGGGCCACCATGATGTATGGTTTTATTTACACCGTCTATCCATTTTCCAAATCATTTTAGAGTACAAGCCAAAAAAAATGAGCTAGATCCAAGGCTCAAGTGGACCACACCATACGAAGCAGTGGTGATAATGACACCCACCGCTGTAATCTTCCTAGGGCCCACCATGATTGTCAATTGCCATCCAACCTGTTAATAATGTCATGTAAACCTTGACGAAGGGAAAACACAAATATAGCTTGACCTAAAACTTTTGTTCCCCACAAAAAAACTTCAATGATAGGTGATGTAAAGCGGGTCGCAGACTATTTCATGACCAAGATGGACTAGAAGTAGACCGGTTGGAGTCAGACGCAACCCGGCCGTTAGGATCGTAGAATGATCATATCTCATAATCCAGAATGAGTTACTGAGTCCAAGTCGGCGTAGTGGACTCCCGTAAGACTACATGGACGCAGGGCAGCTAACCACTTTGACAGTCAAGCGAAACAAGCACTCCTAGAGTGATCCGAGAAAACATTAAACATTCAATCTCAGGGTCGGTAACCTCGTAAGACTATGACGGACGCAGAGACTCTACTGTACCTTTCCGATGTTAGTACCGATCGGGAATGGAAGGGTTGCGATTGGGTACCCAGGTTGCAGCGCATGCAGGGACAATCACAACGTTTTCTCCAAACTCCCATGGTATGTGCGAGTTATCAATCTCCAAACAATCAACTGACTCAGATACAAAGAAAAATAAAGATTCCAAACCACAATCTAGGAAAGAATGAATTGCAAACCAAGCATGAAAATCAGCAGATTGGGTGGAAAAAGTCCACCCGCACATACCTAGGCGTGGATGCCTGAAGTACCTTGATTGATTCCAAGTCGGCGTAGTGATCTCCCGTAAGACTACATGGACGCAGGGTAGCTAACCACTTTGACAGACAAGCGAAACAAGTACTCCTGGAGTGATCCGGGAAAACGTCAAACAATCAATCTCAGGGTCAGTAACCTCGTAAGACTATGACGCAGAGGCTCGGCTGTACCTTTCCGATGTTAGTACCGATCGGGAATGGAAGGGTTACAATTGGGTACCTAGGTTGCAGCGCATGCAAGGACAATCGCAACGTTTTCTCCAAACTCCAGCGATATGTGCGAGTGATCAATTTCCAGACAATCAACTGATGCAGATGCAAAGGCAAGCAAAGACTTCAGACTATGATCTATGAATAACCGGGTCAGAAGTGGGGTGTCCACTTGCTTTGACATTCGGTTGCGCGCGACCTCTGTCAAAGAGGGGCATTTGTAGACACCCCACCTTCGACTACAATGTTGGTAGAGATAGCTGAATGAATGGAGGACCGTACCCCCAAATCCCATGTCCAAACCCAGCCAAACTCACCCTTGTAGGCCCTAATCCATAGCCCAACTCAAGCCTGAACCCAATCAACTCACCCCTAAACATCAGCCTGAAAAACCCCCCAAAAGAAAAACCAGTCAAAGAATTCCAAAAAAAGTCAAACCCGCTGAGTTAACTCGCTGAGTCAAACCACCGAGACAACCCGCTGAGTTAACCCACTGAGTCAACTCACCGTGTTAACCCATCTTCAAAACCTAGTCAACTCACCGACTTCCAAAACCGCAGCCTCGGAGCAGGTCCGTACTATCGAACCAAGGGGTTTTCTGCTTCAGGTTTGGAGGTCGTACGCTCCGAACCCAAAGCAAAACGGCCGTACAGGCGGCCCCCTGAGGGCCCCTCAAACATATTTACGAGTTCTGCCACTGCCCACTGCTATAAATACCCCCCCCCCCCCCCCCCCCCTCCCCCCCTTCTCATTCAAACACCCCCGGAAGCCCAGTGCGATCCCATTCGTTCCGTTCCCATCTCCACCCTTTGAGCCCATTTTTTCCACCAAGGAGAGCCCGAGTGAGAAGAGCCTAGCCCTGGTCCAGCCCAGCCTGACCCTGGTCTAAGTCTCCCAAGCCACCCAAGTCTTGATCTAGCCACTCGAAGCCAACCCTTGCAACACCTCCGTCCATCCAGCTATTCTTTCATCAGCATCATCTCATTCGCATCTAGCATAAGTGCAACATTTACTTTTCTTCCAACCCCCTGCTTATCATATCACTACCAACACTTTGATTATTCAAACACACAGCATGCATCCCGCATAAAACACCTGTCAGTTCAAGCGTATGCTCTGGGCTTGCCTATTAATGGAAACCTGCCCATCAAAAACTCTTATTGTTCAGACCTGCATTCATGCATCATGTCATCCATGAGAATGTACGAGGATTAAATCAGACTTTCAAGTATTAGTTCGATTCTGTGAAGTAGAGACCGTACTTCGGTACGGGCAGTGTGTGGGGTGCTTAACCTCTTCCCACCCTGTAACCGTGATCCCTTACCTCAAATCTCTGGCCGCAGATAAAAAGGAGTCGTTTTAGAGGAAGGAATCTTCGGATTCCCTTCTTCTACGGGGTCTAGTCGACTGTAGGTTCGAAGTAACTGGCTAGTGGCGACTCTGGTCTTATACGAACTCATCCAACATATCCAGCTTAACACGACAATTGAACAAAGCTCTCGAGAATGTGGCAAGCCAGTGGCACAAACGGCGATTCGCGCACACACACCCCTCTTCTTTTCCAGAAGGGAAGGGAGAACGTTCGGGAGCGCGAAATGGCAAGCGTCCACAGTTTTGTTTCGATCATATCTTTTGATCCATAGGGTTTTAGAAATCTCTCAATCCTATTAGAACTCATGGTTTTCGGCCAAAAGTAGAAAATTTTTGTTTGAGTTGAAGTTTGAAACTTCTAACTAGGGTTTAGTTTCTTATTTAACATATTGTAATTATTGGAAACGGACGCCTCAACTTCAATGCAACAAAGGCCACCGACCGGTCAGTCACGATGGACCCAAGGTCGGCAGGGGTCCTCAACCGGTCAGCCAACCGATCAACAGGTTTTTTAGTTGGTTTGTGTTTCTTGTGCGGTTTTGTGTAAGGAATTTTTATTCTTAATTTTCTCCTATTTAAGGAGGTGTATTATAGGATTAGATGTATCCTAAATGGAAAAGGGGATTGAGAGAGGTTCTAGGTGAGAGAAAGAGCTTGAGAAGAGGGTTTTCTTCTTGGGAAAGTTTGGATTTCTCTTGTGGGCTTGTGATCTTGGGTTTTGGGTTCCATCTCTTATAACTTCTGATATTATAGTGGATTGGTTTCGCTTTGTGCCATGGTTTTTTACCCGTGATAGATTTTTCCACGTTAAATTTGGATTGTCTATGTGTGGTTGGTTGCATGTATTGTGATTGCATTGTGTTGCTTGTTTGATTCAATTTACTGCTTGTGTTCGGCTTTGCTTCTGCTGCCGGCCTTCTATTCCAACAACTGGTATTAGAGCGATCGTTGGGGTGTAACAGAAATTTGGATCTGAGACAAAAGCATGGCATCGAGCATGAAGTTCGACATAGAGAAGTATTCGGAGAAAAATAGTTTTAAACTTTGGAAGGTGGAGATGAAAGGCCTTTTAGTTTAGCAAGGATTGCAAGATGTGCTCTTTGGAAAGCGACCGGAGGCTACAAA
This sequence comes from Liriodendron chinense, assembly GCA_003013855.2. NCBI lineage: Eukaryota > Viridiplantae > Streptophyta > Magnoliopsida > Magnoliales > Magnoliaceae > Liriodendron > Liriodendron chinense. The sequence continues at coordinate 3,621,774 of ML058510.1, read as the reverse complement.
AGAAGAAGAGTGAAAGAAGATTGATGAAAAAGCTAATGTCTCAATCCAATTATGCCTGGCAAATGAAGTCCTGTATAACGTTATGAAAGAGAAAACTGCGGCTGAAACATGGGCGAAGTTGAAGAATATCTACGCGAAGAATTCTCTAAAAAATCGCATATATTTGAAGTTTTAGTTGTATAATTTAAGGATGGTGGAGGGGACCGATGTTAAGAGCCACATCAACAATTTCAATAGGCTTATTTGCAAGTTATTGATGTAGATGAACCGATGAAGGGCGAGGATCAAGCGTTTATCCTGTTGAATTCTCTTCCAAAATCATATAAGTCGCTTAAGGACTCGTTGTACGCAGGTACGGAGTTATTGGCGGGAAATCGTTATCTCAACCCTTTAGGCGAAGGCGATGAGAAGGAAAAGTGACGGCGTGGGTCCCTCTACAGATGAGGCACTGGTTATGAGGGGGAGGAATTCTAAGCGGGGTGGAGGATCTCCATCATCGATATTTAAATCAAAAGGCAAGTAGAAGTACAAGGTGAAATGCTGAAATTGTGGGGAAGAACGGCATGTGAAGAAGGATTATGCTAATCCCGAAAAAAGGTAGAAGAAATCTAGAGATTCTTCTAGGGAGGGGACCAATACCGTAGAGGACAGTGGTGCTGTTTGTGATGTATTGACTGTATCCGGCATAGAGTCTCTTGGTGGAGAGTAGTTCTTTAATTCATGTGCATCATGTCATGTATGTCCTGACCGGAGTTCATTCATGTCATACAATGAGTATAATGGTGGATCGGTAGTTGTGGGTGATGGTTACGCTCGCAATGCGGTGGGTATTGGTTCGATGCGCATTAGGATGTTCGATGGAGTCGAACAGATCCTTGAAAGTGTGAAGCATGTCCCTGAGATAAAGAAGAATGTGATATCTCTTGGTGCACTCGAGGCAAAAAGGTATAGGTTCATCAGCTGTGATCGGTATTCTAAAGTGGTGAAGGGAGCACTTGTGATGATAAAGGCACGGAGGTACGATAATCTTTACAAGGTGATTGGGAGCACAATTCATAGTGGAGCTGCGGGATCGGCTGCGGGATCCACGGTTGCTCATATGTGGCAAGAGAAAAAGGGTCATATGAGAAGAGCGACAAGGCGTGTAAAGATGTAAGGATAAAGTCGATGGGGCACGAGAAGTGACAAGACTATAATGAGGACGAAGTAGAGGTGGAGGTTGTGTGTGGCAAGGTGGTGCATGAAGATTTGAGTTGTGGTAGACTTTGTTGGAAACGGACGGCTCAACTTCAATGCAACAGAGGCCACCGACCGGTCGTCCAACCGGTTGATCAGGGTGGAGCCAAGGCAGCAAAGTTGTTGGACTGAATTTGGGCATTACCGCCCGGTCAGCAAGGGTCGACAGGTTTCCTAGTTGGGTTGTATTTCTTATGCAGTTTTGCGCAATGAGTTTCTATTTTCGGTTTTCTCCTATTTAAGGGGGTGTATTACGGGATTAGATGTATCCTAGACGGGAAAGGAGATTCAGAGAAGTTCTAGGTGAGAGAAAGATCTTGAGAAGAGGGTTTTCTTGTTGGGAAAGCTTGGATTTCTCTTGTGGGCTTGTGATCTTGGGTTTTGGGTTCCATCTCTTATAACTTCTGATATTATAGTGGATTAGTGTCGCTTTGTGCCATGGTTTTTATTCATGAGGGGTTTTTCCATGTTAAATTCGGATTGTCTACGTGTGGTTGGTTGTATGCATTGTGATTGCATTGTGTTGCTTGTTTAATTCAATTTGTTGCTTGTGTTCGGCTTTGCTTCCGACCTTCTATACCAACAATAATCACGTTATTTAGTATTCAATCAGCTATTACAAATTTTCTAAGAATTAATTCATGTTTTCTTTTCTTTTCCTCATGGATTCAAGGAAGTCCGGTCGAGGAGTCCCGAAGGCCTTGTAGATTCAAAGTATTTATCCAATAAAGCAGACGGTGATCGCGGCCTTGTCATGCCCTTCCTGTGTCAATAGGTGTTTAATCCCTACTATGTGGTCCACTTGAACCTTTGAACTGCCTCTTTTTGGTTTGGATACCCTAAAATGATATGCAAAAATGGATGGACTGCATAAAACCCATATGTCACAGTTGACCGTCAGAGACCCTGTCCGTCCCTCCAAGCGAGGAACCGGAAGGGTAGTATCCAATCTGCGCCCATATCCAACACGTGGGCTTCCATCAAAGTGCATTGACTATAAGGTCAGCATTATCCAGTAGGAGCCCTTCTTTAACTAAGGGCTTTCATGGATGGGCCCACCAAATTTACTGCATCAATTCACCAAGCCGTGTGAAAGGTGGCCATTGGCAAAGGGTCAAGACCGCATCCATCTCTTTCATGATACGAAAGCTTGAGCATCTTGCATCTAATCATATGTACTTCCACTGAAGTCCATTGACGATAAGGTTAGCACCATTCAGTGGTAGGCTTTTGTAACTAAAGTTTTTTGGGGTCCATCATATTGACTGCACCAGTCATCAAAGACGTGTCTTAGGCCGCTAATGGCATCTACACAAACAGGAACCATTTCTTCCATAAAATAATAAAGAGAAAAACTTTAATACCCTTGCCGAGTGTGTAGCTGGCCTGACAATTGAGTCGTGTTGAACTGTCTTCTTGTCATGTTGTAGTTGTGTCATGTCAAAAATGCACTCATCCAAACCCGATCAGTTAACTACGGGTCAAAATCTTCAAACCCAAACCCATTTGTTAATTTAACAGGTAACCCGCAACCCAACCTGTTTAATCCGTTAAATAAATGGGGTTGTGCTTTCGTAAGCAGAGAGATGAGAAAGGGGCTCAATTCAACATAGATTTTAGAGCGTGGCCGTGTAGGGCCGTGACCAGAAAGATGGAGAAAACTCCCAAGTGTGTGTGTGAGAGAGAGAGAAAGAGAGAGAATCTTATTGGCTGTTGAAGCTTCTTAGGGATTTCCCACCCACTAAAGATAATTACCAAAATACCCTCACTAACAGATTAAATGGTTTTCGCAAGTAAAACGCTGACCCAACCCGTTGTCTTTATGGGTCTTGATGGGCCAACCCATTAGTGATCCAACACGATAAGGCCAGACCTTAACACTGATTTTTTCATGCGGGTTTTATGTGGGTTGGCAGGTTGTGTGAAATTTTGCCAGGCCGAGTGTGAAGGATGATTCACGGGCACTTGTAAATTACTTAAAAGTTGCATCCTTAACGTACAAGTAATACAAATGAAGCCTTTCAAATTGTGTATGTTAGTTTAGATGCACCATGAACCAAAAAATACATTTATTTAAGGGTTCCAAATGAAAATATCAAATGGTCATATTTCAATACAAGTGTCCATGAAGAAGAGGATAGAATTGTGCAACCAATCTGATTGTTAGATTATAAGTTGGCGACAACAAGCTCCACATTTTAGTCTGTATAAGTTGAGTTCATGTATGCATGGTATGCATACCATTTCATAGTGCTTGCATATCAAGCCTTGTAGGCAGCCGGAGTATCAAATAACTCCCCACTAGCAAAGGCCTGTGTTACCGAGGGCCTGCTCGTTACACGTGGTTTTATGATGACTGCCTTTAACCATTCGGTGGGTATCCATCACAATCCATCACCGTATGAAATACGCCCATTACTATATAAACAACTGGCACTTAACATCATGTCTTTCATACAGCGTTTAAAATCGGAAACAAACATGGCTGAGTGTAGTCAATTGTAACTGACATTAATGGTAATTCATGTTCAATTACAGCTATTTCATTTTTACCATTATTTACCGTGGTAAATATAGAAATAAACACCCCGCACGGAGCTCCCAAGGGATATTAGGGGTGCACTTATGCTTGATAAGACAGGGTTAACTAGGCTGAGGCTTCTAGTTTCCTTTGTGTGCTTTCCCTGTTATGGTTTTTGTTTTAAGTCCTCTTCTTCCTTGGGGTGAGTTGTCGGTTGGGACAAAATAAATCTCTCTGATTGAATGATCCAATCCATCCTTGACTTTGCCTTTTTTTTCATGGATGGGATGATTATTGGAAATGGGCAGGTTAGTCTAAGCTTATCCTAACTTGTGATCCAATTGGATCTTTCACACATGCATGCACCTTTGTTGCTGCTCAAGACTCCCCATACAGCTAGCATTTCTGCTCACCGTGGCTCACACGCTACGTAATCCAGTGATCAGAACCGTCCATATTGTGAATTTATAGAATAAGGGCATTGGAAAAAAATTACTCAGATCCCATTGTTGTACATGTCACTAGCTGTACGGATTATTGTAACTGTCACTATCTGAGATATCTATAAATGAATTTAAAACTTTAGAAAGAATATCTTTAAAGCAAGCCGTTCACACTAGACAGGTCCCAATGGGAGCGGATAATTAGGTGAGACCCCGGATCCACCGAGGTGGGTGGGACCCCTGACTGTGGGGCCACTGTGATGCATGTGACTACATCCACGCCGTCTATCCGTATTGAAAGCTCATTTTAGTGTAAGATCAAAAAAAAAAAATGAAGCAGTTCCAATCCCAGATGGGCCATAGTACGGGAAACAGTGATGATCAACCATTACAAACTTCTTGTGGGCCACAAAAGCTTTGGATCAAGATGATATTTATATGGTCTCTTCATCTAGATGCTTGTGACCTTATCAATAGGTCGGATGGAAAATAAACATTCCGGTGGAATCCATGAAGTTTTCAATGGTAGAGATTCAATCACGAATGTTTCTGTGGTGTGGTCCACCTAAGACTTGAGTTTGCTTCAATTTTGGGATCATACCCTAAATTGAGCTTTCAAAATGGTTGGACGGTGTGGATTTAAGATACATACATCACTATGAGCCCCATAGTCAGGGGTCCCACCCACCTCGGTGGATCCAGGGTCTCACCTAATCCCCACCATGTCCCAACATGACCGGGAGACAATGACTTAACCGCCCGAATGGATGTAAAGCCGCTTTTTGCTAACAAATTTTAAAAAGAGTTTGCTTTAGAAAAATAATAATAAACTTAAATTAAAAATTAGATCCATTCGGCCATTCGAGATTATCATTTTAGTTAACGAGTCCAGAAAAAATGAAGTAGATTTAAATCTTGGGTGGATCACACCACAAGAAAGCTGTTGAAAATTTCTGATCTCAGAAAATAAATTAATTTAAAAAAATCGAGAATAAGGACAGGCCGAAGCACGTGAAAAACATGTTGTCCTTAAAGCGTAATTCGCCCCTACTCAAATTATTTTGAGTCTGCTGATAGGTTGTAGGCGAATTGCTTTCAGGATACGATGAGCCTTATGTGGTTCTGCGTTCAGTAAGAAACGAAGGAACCACTAGAGAACTCAATAACACTATCTGCCAGATGAAGAAAAGAAAGAGAGAAAAGGAATGTCGGTCTTCTTCTTGCAGCAGTAGACCACTAGGCTAGTCAAAGTGGCTTGATTTTATCAACCAAACCGAGAGGCTAATAGACTCAGATGGGTGCTGGTTCAGTAGAGATGGTTGTGATTGTTGTTGTTGTGTTGGAATGAACCAGACCTGTTCGGTTTATATAGGCAAGGGTGGCTAACAGTTTTGGTCCAGAGTCATAATGGCACTAGCCATTTCCTGGCTGCTGTGAGAAACTAGCCGTTTTTGGCAGTTTCTGACTGTTGTGCATGTGGGAGTTACACACCTGTATGCTGGCTGTTTAGACTCAATGGCTGGCCGTTTCTGACTGTTGGGCTAGTCACATGCAGCTGTTACTGCATGGTCTGGACTGTTACTGCATGAGCAGTTACACAGGTGTTGGGGTCCCAAAAGTCAGGATCCTCAAAACAGGGATTACAAGTGTACGATCCATCACATCACAGGATTTAGGGCTAATGCATTAGCAAATTCGGCAAAAATCACAACAAACACAAGACTTAACCAAAAATGGAAGTTGAGCCGGTGGTGGACCCCACCGTTCATCATGATCAGAACCCTCCAAATTTGGGAGGGTAAGTTCAATCACGAGTAGGTATAGCCAGTGCATCAGCATTCACCGCAAAGCGGGCCCCACAAATCATCATTTTTGCAAGATAACCACAAATAAATACGTCGGCGCATCAATAAATTCACCCCAGAGCATCAAGAAATTCGAACAGTTTTACGAAGTGAATTTCACGACGCACTGCCCTCAGCGCGTCAAGAAATTCACCCCAGTGCATCAAGAAATTCAGACAGTTTTACAAAGTGAATTTTAGGACGCACTGACCCTCAGCGCATCAAAAAATTCGTCTAGTGCATCCAAAAAATCGAGAATTTCATGACGCACTAACCATCAGCGCGTCCAATAAATCAGGCATTTTCAGGAATTTCAGAACGCACTGACAGCCAGTGCGCCCTAAAATCAGCATTCAAACTAAGGCATTTTAAGACGCGCCGAGTGATTTTCTCGACGCGCCAACCTACTTTCTCGACGCACTACACGTGGCGGACTCTTATTGGCCGAACTTCGGCGTTTTTGGGTATAAATACCCCTCCCTTCGGTTCATTTGGACGGATCTAGAGAAGGAGAGAGTTTTGGGTGTTGAGAAAACGCCGGAATCCCTCGCTGGAACCTTTTTTCCAACGCCGAAAACCCTTTTCCGATAACCGAAAATCTCACTTCTGACCACAGCAGGTCCGGTGAAGAAAACCTAAAAATTGTGCAAGTATAGTAGCGCATAACGAAAATCAATCATTTTTAAAATAAAGTTATTTTCGGACGCACTGGCCCTAGCGTGTCAGAAAAATACCCTCAGCAGATCAAATAAATCAATATTCCAAAACTAATTATTTTAAGGACGCACTAGCTCCAGCGCATCAGAAAATAACTCAGCGCATCAGGAAAATCAGTCGTTTATAAAACAAGTCATTTTTGGGCTCGCTGGCCTCAGCGCATCACAAAAATAGGCCAGCGGATCAGAAAAATACACATCTTAACAAAAATCATTTTTAGACGCACTGGCCCCAGTGCATCACAAAAATAGGCCAGCAGATCAGAAAAATCAAACACTTTAACAATCATTTTTGGACGCCCTGGCCCCAACGCATCAGTAAAATCAAGCCAGCGGACCATAAAAATCAGCACCCTAAACGTCCATTTCGGCACCTTTAAACCTTCATTTTGTGATGTTTTCGAGCCTCGTTTGGGCCTATTTTGGGTATTTCGAGCGTTCCGGACACAATGAAGCAATCAAATAACTCATCCAGGCAACCCAATAAGCAGAATGTAAGCCTTCAGAGTCCGATTCGATCCAATGCGATGAACGAAGTAATTTCTCGGAAAAATGCCGCCAGTGCCTAGAATCATACCAATGTATCATCATCATATGTACTATCATAATATGACCCGGATTCAGGTCCGGACTAAGAAAATGGGACTATGGTTAACACGATAAACCATACCAAGAGAGTTCTAAACTATTACACGGAATTTGTTAAAGACTGACACTCCAAGAACAGTCGATGCCCTACCCATTCAAACGGCATCCGCTGGTCGAGCTGTTCAGGTACATACAACTGTAGATCGTTCTTCTCGCGGTCACCCGTCACAAATGACGGGCGCAGGCCCAGAGTCACACCCCTCGGTTAAAAACCCTGACAGTCTCAGCCCGGATCTCCGGTCAAAACATGGGACATAGACATCTAACTCGTACAAAGATGGATCAGTCCATAACAAAACACAATAAATACAGGTCTCCATGACCACACAAAATACAGGTCTCTACAACCATGAACTCTGAGACCATAGTCCCCGCTGACTAGTCTTTTACCTTTTAATCAAGGGTCATTGATCATTCGATGTAATTAAGGGCTCGTGCCAGATCACGGCCTGGAATGTACAAGATCTCAGGATCTCTGGAATAAAATTCGCCTTGCGATATCTCTTCTCTTGTGTACTTTTGTGAATGCTTGTGATTGTCTATGAATGTTTCTATATTCAGAACCCCAGAACAACAAAACACCAGAAAACTGCGTTCGAGCTTTTTCTAGTTCTAACAAACTGGCGACTCTGCTGGGTATCGAACCATACCAGAATCTCTGGTTATATCTGAATATAGCAACACTCTAAGATCAATTACTCACAAACACGAATCTACGCATAAGAAAGTTACCGCAGGGCGAATGTTTCGGCGCCCCTCGGGCGTCAAACTGGCGACTCTCAACGAGAACGTTCTTCCCTTCATCTCTAAGGCAATAGACGCTTTAAAAGGTTTTCGAACCCACAAACTCCCATGACTACACGTATTTGTCTCCTTCTTGCTTATTTTTGTCAATTTGTGCACCGCGATCGACGGGTTCATACTCCCGACCGCACTTGTGAACTATTCTAATGATTTTTATAACACAGCAGAATTAGCAAGATACTAAAACAGCAGAAGAAATGGCGTACTCAATAACCAATTCATGCACCTTCCTTACCACTGGAGGCTTCAGCTTCCCTCGCTTCATCCCAACCACGACAACTACTTCCAACTTAGGATGGCAGCTGGTTGAAACGTGCCGACAGAAGAAAGAACAGAAGAAATCAGCCGTCTTAGCAGCATGCAAAAAAGCGAACGTTGCCAGACCTCGCCCCGTAATCAAGAGACAATGGCAACCAAAACAGGGGCAGAAGATCCCTATCAGTAGTCAGGTCGCATCAACCAGGTCCTTAGTGCCTGTGATGACAGTCAAACAGTTTCCACCATTGTCCAAGACCACCTGTGTCACACGTAAGTCGATCGGGGCTACACTTGTGAAGAGCTCCAAGCCCGTGACAGTTCTCGACCCAAGACAGGGGCACGTTCAAAAGGCACGACCGATGCTAGTCGCAATGGTTCAAGTAATAGAGGCAGAAGAGGGACCGTATGAAGCGGAAGAATTGCCTACAGTCCAAGATCAGATCGACAGATTAGTTCAGTCTAATCGGGAGATGAATGAACGAATGAGGATCATCAAGGAAGCATTGACCACTTTGATAGGTCAGAATGCTACCAGAAGTCTCGTACCACCTACACGCCAATCAGCCGAAGAATCTCAAGGGACAGTGGAAGGGCCAGCCGTCGCAGAACAGCTTACCCAGACCAGGAGAGTTCCAGCGGAGCGAATACCAGTCCCAACTGCGCAAATGTCAAGAGAGGAATTGTCGCAAATGATCACGAGCCTCATGCGGCAAGAGAAAGAGAAGGAAAGAGGAACTGGGTATAAATATCAAGTCCCGTATCCACTGGAGATAGAAGAAATACCGTTCCCGGTCAACTTCAGATGTTCAGACTTCAAAAAATTTGACTGTAGAGGGTCGCCAGAGGAGCATATTACTCACTTCCTCACAGCGTTGGGGAATTGGTCGGCCGTCCCACCGTACTGTATGCGGCTATTTGGGTCGACGCTGACAGGGAAAGCTTTTCAATGGTACATGTCACTACCAGCCGGATTAGTGAGATCATGGGAGAAAATGCGAGACAGTTTTATCTCGAAATTCTTCTCTACAGAGAGAGAAACATCAGTGACAGATCCGGCCTTGATCAGACAAAGACAGGGCGAACCCGTGGAAAAGTTCATGGACCGATGGGGGATGATAGCTGCTCAATGCCAAGAGTTGCCCAGTGAGAAAGAACAGATGAAGATGTGTATGCGAGCCCTGGACCCAATGATATTATACGGATTATCGGGGAATAGTTTCCACTCTTTCCGAGAACTGGCCACCAAAGCACACCTGGTAGAAGAAGCCGCGACACGGGTGAACTTCAGGCCCGAAAGGCAGAGAAGAGAAGGAGGAAGAATTGCAAAGACGCACAATGTAAATAAGGGCAAAGACGTAAGAGATCGAAAGCGACATGTCGTGGAATCGAAGACGGACATGAAAGCAACGCCTACCCAAGACAGAGGCAAGAGGCCTTATATTTCTCGAGGAATAACAATAGCCGAAAGAGAAAGAGCCAATGGCCCATATACATTCGACATGGCCGATCTAATCCCCATCATGGAGCAACTAGTGGAAGAAAATGTAATCCGCTTACCAGAACCGATTCGGCCACACAAAGTTGGGAAGGTGAATGATCCCCGGTATTGTAAATACCATCGATGTCTGAGCCACAAGACAGAAGACTGCTTTAGTCTAAAAGGAAGAATACAAGGGTTGATCAACCAAGGGGTGATCAGTATGAAATCACCAGAAGCAACAAGGAAGGAAACATCTGGGGTAGTTTCAGCCTTCCCCTCAGAAGAAAACACTCGTTTGCACACCCTGTTCCCTGAACCCAAAGAGCCCTGGACTTTGGTTAGTAGTAGGAAGAGGCTCGAGAATAGACGAAGACTTCGTAACCGCAAGAAGAAAGGGACGAGAAAGAAGAATAGCCAAGAGAAGAACCGACTTATCGAGGCTCAGGTACATTGTGCGATCGTATCATTCACAAAACAACCATCAGCAGGAGAGACATCAGGGGCATGTGAAGAAGAAGTCAATGCCGTCATCCTCCGATCCGAAAAGCAAATGCCGAAACGCGTTCGGCAAGAACCAGTCGACCCGATGCAAGAAGATGGAAACCTGGATATACCATCAACAAGACCCCAGGGGCAAAAGTTGAAAGAGAAAGTTGTTGAAGCCATGTCCGGTCGGCCGGAGCCAAGGCAAGGGACAACGCCGATAGCATATGATGTTTTGTCACATTTGTGAAAGGTCTCGGCTCGCTTGAGCATATACGATGCCTTATGTCTCTCAAAGGTGTATAGGGAGATGTTGATCAATGCGCTACTAGACAGTGAAGTTAGAGAAGTGATGATGACAGAAATTGAAGCAGAAATGAACGATCCCGATAAATTTTGGGGAGGAAATGCACCGATTCAACAAGCAATGCAGATAGATCACCCCTCTATAATCACATTCTCCGAAGAAGACCGCATGAATGAAGCAACAGACCATAATCGCCCGTTGATGGTCACAGGAACGATTAGAGACACAAAGGTTAAGCGATGCATGCTTGACGATGGATCCGCAGTAAACATCATGTCATTGAAGACACTACAGAGGTTGGGTTACAGACCGTCGGCCCTGCGTCCCAGCACCATGGTTATCCAAGGGTTTAATCAAGATAGCCAGCGCACTCTGGGGTCGATCACCGTGATGCTGGAAATCGAAGAGCTAAAGACGAAGGTAATATGTCAAGTAATCAACGCAGTAACAACGTATAATCTTTTGCTAGGGAGGTCGTGGCTCCATTAGAACCGCGTTATTCGCTCAACCTATCATCAATGCTTCAAGTACAATAGAGAGGGAGTTCAGTATAGAGTGGCAGCTGACCTAAAGCCATATACGATTGCAGAATCATTTTTGGCCGATGCCCGATACTATGACCTGGTCGACGATAGAGAGGTCAAGAAGAAGCCCGATGTAACGCAGAAAGGGCAAGGGGCAAAACCTAGAGTCAACAAGTTTGAACAGAGAAGCAAACCCCAGTTCATTACTTAGAAAGAAACCGCAAGTCAGTCAGCCGAAGAACCTCAAGAGACTACCAAGAAATTTTATATAATCCCGAAGCACTTGCGACAACCAGGGCAATCCGTCCTAGAGTTGATATCGAATAAGCACATGAGGGTGCTCAAATCAAGCTTCAACATGCCAGTATCGAAAATAGGAAGAGTTAAACCTTTCTTAAGAGCTCCTAGCCAGTTCGTGGTACCACCAAGTGCCAATGCGAAGCAAGAAATCAAATTTTGTTCAGTATCCAATGAACCTGTGCAGTCCATGGACGAGGCCGAGAAATCATTCTGTTTACCTCAACCAATAGAAGAGGAAAGATACAGTGAAGCCAGCCGCAACATCATGAAGAATATGGGCTTCTATTACTCAGAATCAGCCTCAATGGGAGAATGTTAGCACCGTTCAAAGAAAACACCGAAGCTTACTAAGGAAGAGAAGGGTTTGGGGCAAAGATGAAGATTAGACATGTCAACATGGTGACAATCAGTCCCACAGAAGAGGTGCAGCCACAAAAAGTAGTCGACATCATTCAATCCAGTGCCGCACCCGCATAAATAGAAGACAGGGGACAGCCCACAATAGATGAGCTTGAAGAAATGAATCTGGGAACCCTAGAGGACCCTAGAAATACGTACCTGAGCAAGAATGTCCCAGGAGAAGAGAGGGAGAAATACATCCAACTGTTGAAAGAGAACAAGGATGTGTTCGCTTGGACATACTCAGAAATGCCAGGGCTCAGTCCAACAATTGCGATGCACAAGTTGGGCATCATGAAAGGGAAGAAGGTGGTCAAACAACCCCAACGACGATTCCATCCACACATAGTGCCCACGATTGAAGAAGAGGTAGAGAAGTTAATCCAAGTTGGGTTCATCAGAGAAGTCGAATACCCATGGTGGATTTCAAACATCGTACCGGTCAAGAAAAAGAGCGGTCAGATCCGAGTTTGCGTAGACTTTCGGAACCTCAATGAAGTATGCCCTAAAGATGACTTCCCGCTACCTATCCCAGAACTACTGATCGACAGCACAACAGGATACACAGTAATGTCCTTCATGGATGGTTACTCGGGGTATAATCAGATTCGTATGGCCCCAGAGGATGAAGAATCGATAGCCTTCCGTACGACATTGGGCATATACTGCTACCGTGTGATGCCGTTTGGGTTGAAAAATGCAGGGGCGACGTATCAGCGCACGATGCAAGTAATCTTCCAGGACATGATGCATAAGCACGTCAAATGCTACATAGACGATCTGGTAGTGAGGTCGGTCGAGCATGAGCAACATAGAGAGCATCTACGGCAAGTGTTTCGAAGACTGAGAAAGAAAAGCCTCCGTATGAACTCGTTGAAATGCTGCGTTCAGGGGTTTCCTCTAGCAAGTTCTTGGGGTTTATTATTAGACACCGAGGCATAGAAATCGACCCGACAAAGATTAAGGCAATCAGGGAGATGTCACCTCCGAAGAACTTCAAAGAGCTGAAAAGCTTCCAAGGCCGGGTCGCTTACTTAAGGAGATTCATCTCAAATTTATCTGGCCGCTGTCAGCCATTTTCACGCCTCAATAAGAAAGGAGTACAGTTTGAGTGGGATGATGCTTGCCAGAAAGCGTTCGACTCTCTGAAAGACCTGCTTGAAAAATCTCCAGTCCTTACAGCACCAATTAAAGGGGAGCCACTGATTCTCTATATCGCGGTTGGCGAAAATTCACTATGAGCCCTCTTAGCCCAGAAGAACGAAGAAGGAAAGGAAAGCGCACTCTATTACCTTGAGCCGCACACTGGTGGGAGCCAAGTTCAACTACTCAGCAATCGAAAAAGTCTTTCTGGCACTGATCTTTGCTGCCAAGAAGCTTAGACATTACTGTCTCTCTCATCAGATAACATTAATATCCAAAGCAGACCCCATCAAGTTTCTCATGAATAAACCCATGTTGTCTGGGCGGTTGGCCAAGTGGGCCCTTCTCTTGTCAGAATTTGACTTGACATACATGCCGGCTCGGGCCATCAAAGGACAAGCAATTGCAGACTTCCTTGCTGCACATCCAGTACTAGAGTGGTGAAGAAATAAAATATGACCTCCTAGATGATCAGGTTATGGCAATTAATGAAGCACGCCACTGGGAGATGTATTTCGACGGTGCAAGCCAGAGCGATAGGGTCAGGGGCAGGAAGTTATATTCATCAGTCCGCAAGGGGACCTATTACCCTATTCATTCACGATGGTCCCAACATGCACCAACAATGAAGCAGAGTTCCAAGCTCTTATTATCGAGTTACAGTTAGCCCTGAAAATGCAGATCGAGGAAATACGTATCTATGGAGACTCTACGCTTGTTATTGGACAACTGACAACAGAATACGAAGTCCGTAAACCCGAGTTATCGCCCTATTGCCACCAGGCACAGTCAATGTTTGATCAGTTTCGGAACAGCAGTATCTCGCACATACTGAGACAGGAGAATCTACAGGCGGATGCACTTGCTAGCTTAGCCGCTGCTTTGGCCAACCCCGGGGGCAGCCCACTTCAGGTAACAATTGAAGAAAGAAGAATTCTACCAACAACTGCGTTGCGCTGTGGAGAATTGAGTGCCAACCCATTTGCTGCTTTGAGATTACAGAGGAAGATGATTGGAGAAAATCATTCATTGATTATCTAAAGTACGGATTTCTACCAGAAGATCCCAAAATGCGCACACAGATCAAAAGACATGCCAACTCATTCGTACTCTAGAATGACGTGTTTTACAAATGATCATATGAGGGAGTACTGTTACGATGTCTAAGCCGAGATGAAGCACATGATACACTGAGAGAAGCTCACGAAGGAGAATGCGGTGCCCACCAGAGAGGCAAGAATCTACATCACCGTGTACGACACATGGGTTACTACTGGCCCGCAATGACGAGGGATGCAATAGAATACGCCAAGAAGTGTCACTAGTGTCAAGTCCATGCAGATATCATACATTCACCACTAGAGGAATTGCACCAGTCAGTAATGTCATGGCCATTTCGCAGCCTGGGGCATGGACGTGATCGGGCCTATTAGTCCACCATCCTCCCAGGGGCATCAGTACATCCTTGCAGCAACTGATCACTTCTCCAAATGGGCTGAAGCGGTCGCCCTGAGAAATGTGAAAGCCAGACACGTCGAAGGTTTCATTCGTCACACCATACTGTACCAACATGGTATCCCTGAGAGAATTACCACGGACAATGGAACACCTTTCAAGAATGCTACTATTGATAAGCTGTGTGCAAAGTTCAAGATCAAGCATTGTTATTCATCGCCCTATATCCTCCTGCGAATGGACTAGCCGAAGCATTCAACAAGACTATTGTTAAACCTCCAATTTATACATTACATTGCCCACTACATGACATGGTATGCATGGTTTTCATGATTAAAAGGCCCATCTAATGCATGTTTTTTTATTGTAGGGATGAGAGCGGACTTCACTCAATTAGAGACCAAAAAGGAGCCATTTGGAGCCTTTGATGAAGGCCCAAGGTGGACCAAAGAAAGAAGAAAGCAAAGAGAGAGGAAGGAGAGAAGAAAAGAAAGAAGAAAAACAAGCAAAACTGGGTCCGACCGGTCAAGACCGGTCGCCCAAGAAGGCCCGACCGGTCATGACCGGTCGGATGCACTCCCTGGAGCAAGGCTAGCTTTGTCCGACCGGTCATGACCGGTCGGCCAGCCCTGTCCGACCGGTCGTGACCGGTCGGCCATGCAAAGTTCAACTTTCAGATTGCATACAGCAGGCCATTCCCGTTTCTGATTTTTTGGACAACTTCTTTGAAGCCATATTGAGGATATTTGGAAATCCAACACATCCATGTCGAAGAGGAGCTTGACGCTGAACTAACCCAAGTGGTTTCGTGTCGATCGGAGCTACGGATTGACCGTGGTGGCCAAAACAATACGAACTGTCCGGAAAGTTCCAGATTTCGCTGTTCAACTCTGGGCCGGTCCAGAGGACTCATCATTGATGATATGAAGAATCTACTTTAACCATCTTTTAGAACACATCCATATATGAATAACCACAAAAGTTTCAGATCAAAAGGATGTGTGGTTTGATCGTACCGGTTGAAGAAAGATGGACCATCCAGAAAGATCCAACTGCGCAGAGTTTATAAAAGGGCTGAGTGTTCTAATTTTTGGACCATATTCTGGGGTTGTTTTGGATAATCTAATCCATCCATCATGTAGAGGAGGAAGTTTTCTACCAATGTTCAAAATTTGAGATCAATCCGACCTCTGTACACTCCGGGGCGTTGAAAGCAAGATGACTGGTTCTGAAGGTACCCAAAGTGCGCGATTTTGAGAGGCGGTTGGTGATGTGATTGGTGGGCCCATTCAGAGGATAATCTTAGAAATCTAAATCATCTATGAGGAAGATCACATTACAAGGAAGCTACAAACCAAATTTGAAGGCAATCCAACCATTGGTTAAGCCGTACCAGGAGAAACAAATTCTGCTATGTTGCTGTACTATTGCTGCACTATAAAAGGAGGTGCTCTCTTCTATTCCAAATCAACCAAGGACGTGGGAAGCAAGGAGTTCAAGTCCCAGGAGGCTACCTAGCCTCCTCCAACTAGTTTTTCTTCCTTTTCTTAGTTCTAGTTCTAGTTTTAATATGCTTTTCCTTAGCTAACCTCCTAGCTAGAGCTAGAGGTGAAATTTGTAGTTGGTTCCAATGCTTTAATTCTTTTATTTCAAGTACTCTTTTCTTAATTTTGGATTTTGAAGTTCTAGTTTGACTAAAGTTTGGATTTTTAGATGAATTATGAGAGTTTGTGTGCTCCGGACATGAGTTCCTTGCAATTCTCTGAAATTACCATGATTGAGTTGTTTGAATTTGAATTGTAGTAACCCTTGAGCATGCCATAGTCCATAGGCATGGCTGTTACTCCTAAGGCTACAAGTTTAAGTTCTATGTGCTCCATTAGAACTAGAAATCTGAATTCCAGATTTAAGTGGGACTATTTGTGCTTAAATGTTATATCTTCCAATTAGATGAGAGATAGGACTTTGATTCTAATTGTGTTGTACTTGGATGAATGGATTGGCATTGGACTACTACAAGTGGATCCTTGATGCTCTAGTTCTTCTTATTTTCAGATTTTCCTATTTCATGTGAAAAACTACTTCTTAAACTTCTTAGATTCTAGTTATTAGAGTACTTGGAATTGTTTACCTCTTTCCCTGTGGATCGACCTCGGTCTTACCGAGATTTATTACTACATCGCAGCCTTACACTTGAGGCGAGCGAACAAGTTTTTAGCGCTGCTGCCGGGGAAAAAGTTAAACAGTTTTAATTGTTCTAGTAGCTATAGAGTAATCTTAGTTAGGTAGGATTTTCAGTTTTTATAGAAGTAGATTTTCTGATTTTTTTTTAGATTACTAACAAATTTTTTTTATTTTTGTAGGACATTGTTGCTAACATAGATCTCACTCTATTGGGTAACATCTCCCCATATCCCTTCTTTTTGTTCTTTTTTTTTATATTAGGGTAGTTTTCAATTTCTTAAAATTTCATCATGTATGATTGGACAAATGGTGCATATAAGCATCTTTTGAAAGATGAGATGTCAGACCATGAAATTGAAAGTCTTTATGATTGGAACCATTATAAGCATAAGTATTTTTCTAAGATTCAATCAACCTCCACTACCGCCCCACGTAAGACGATGCGTGATTACATTAATGAAAACAATATACATATTGAGACACGACGTAAGACGATGAGGGAATACCGGAACGAAGCAAAATTGGATAATCATCCGGGAAAAACATTACGTGATTACCGGATTGAAAATAACATGAGTGTTCCACCGGTTATGGTAAGAGGTGTGCAACAACAAAAGGAACAGGTGAATAGTAGCCAACCGGTTAAGACAATGCGTGATTACTTGTATGGATATGCCTATCAACCATCAAATAACTTTTCATCCTACAATGCGTACGGTCTTAATTGGGAAAACCACCATTCTCCTTGTTCAAGGGAGGAACCAACCATGGTTATTAACAATCACCCTAAAACATCTTCCTCTTTTGATGATAAGTATACACAAATACTTGAGGAAATATGTAATGAGCATGTGGATGAACAATTAAATCAAGCTTCCTCACCATCTTATGAAGACGTTGAGCCTGAAATTGGGGGCATCGAATCAATCCCCTCTAATGAGGAGGATGGGGCTACCCAAGTCCCACCTCCTTTGGATTTAATGAATAGACTTTTAAAGGAGATTGATTTCGATGATCCCAATGTCATCATCAATTATGGTGAGTCCACTATCTCTTTTGGATGCTTTGAACTTAATGATGAAGAGATTTCAATGACGGTTGACGAACCCGAGGAATCCATTAAATTTGAAAGCGGTAGTTGGGTTGCCTACAATGAGGGTTTGGTGAATGGTTATGAACCTATGGTTTCTTTTTCCCAAGGGCATAATGATTATGAGTCTCTAGAGTATATACATGCTAGAGAGATGGCCGAAGTCGATCTTTTTGAGTCCTTCCACCAACAACACATGCCAAATTCTAGTGTGGTAGACCTCCCTTTGATTGAAAATTCTATTCCTTTGGATGATGAGGTGGCACAATTTGAAATTTTCAAAGATCAACTAATGTTAGATAATGTGCTTACCACTGAATCTGAAGAATTCTCTTTGGAAGACCTCCTCTCTATAGAGGATGAATTCCTTACCATTGAAACAGAATTTCTTCAATCATTAAGGGAGGATGAGGACCCTTCACCCGACTATCTCGATTTCCTAGAGGAATGCTTGGCCCACTCTTATGATCTTGATGATGAGATGATTAAGGAGTTGGATATTTTGTTAGACACGGTGCAAGTGCCTGAAGAACACCTTTCCACTGATTTACATTCTTTACCATTGTTTGTGGAAGCACCGTACAATTCTGAAATTGTGGAAGAGACAACTTTAACTAATGAAAACTCGATGAATGTCTCTCCACCGTCATGGGTCCTTCAGCCCATTGAAAATTCTGATTGGGATGACCCATTTTTAATCAATCATAACCCAAATCAGAATTTGAGGAGATATCTTTTTGCTGCTCTTATCTCCTCCTTTTATGCATGTGGTGCACAATACGATTGGACTTCAATGATAAGAAGCACACATGTTTACTGTCGAGCAGGACTTTGGATGGTCCTCATGAGAAATTTATTGAAATTCATGAAGATCCTGCTCAACTTTGATCATGTAGTTGATCGGACTAATCAAAGGTAGGTAGGTAGGTTAGGATTTATTTTTCTGCAATTAGGATTGAATAAGTCTCATCAAGACAATGGAAGATGCTAGAATTGATCAACTTGCTATCTCAGGTACTGTTGTTCTCACTCTCTTTTTTTTTTACCATTGCACTCATGTTCATGCTAATTGCATATCTTTTTACATTGAGGACAATGCAAGATTTGGTTGGGGGGTGAGATGAGATTCCTCATCTAGCATGTTGCAACATTTCGAGCCTCACATGCGCAAATTTTTTTGAATTTTCTAAAATTTCAAAACTCTTTTAGAAAACCTTATTTCCATACATTCGAGATGATATGAGTATAAGAAGAGGAGATACGAAGTGTGTGATGTTGTAAGTCTTGAATTCTCCCAACATAATGGTTTTATATGTTAGTTCCCCTATTGTTGTGATTGATAGAAAATTTGAACACCTTCACACCAAGTTCACATTACACGATTTTCATGAGTTGAAAGGTTTATGTGATTTGTAGATTAGCTAGACTTTGATATAAAGGTGTTGAGAAACCAAGCCGGGGTATTTTGTCCATCCTTGTCCATGGGAAAATAATGAAAGATATGGATTTTTAAAAATCCTATCTAATTTTAAAAGAAAAAGGAAAGAAAGGATGAAATCGGGAATGAAGGAAAAATGGTGAAAAATTCCGAAAAGGGCTACCTATTACCAACTGGGGGATGGTCGAACCGTAACCAAAGCCGGAAATGGGACGTAGTGTGAAAGCCGTCGGAAGGACGGTAAGGCAAATTCCTGTCATAGGCTTGTTGTTGCTCTGTTCACCTTAAAATCCTTGGTTTACTTAATCTATGAAGAAGATGATCCCAGAAACTCATGAGATGAACTTTCACTATGCACACTAGGTTGAATTTGTTCGAGTTCTTCTATTTATCAATCAATTAGCGGGAATTTCATGTAGACACTTATTATGTTTTGAGAGTCCAAGATTTCAGCTTCTATCACCTAATTTTTCCAAATTTTATACGTGTACATCTTGGAATGGATAGAATCATGGTTTCTGAAGGAGAGTTGGGTTTGGAAGTTTGAAATTGTTTCACGTATGTTTTGCTCGGGACTAGCAAAAAGCTGGTTGGGGGGTGTGTTAAACCTCCAATTTATACATTGCATTGCCCACTACATGACATGGTATGCATGGTTTTCATGATTAAAAGGCCCATCTAATGCATGCTTTTTGATTGTAGGGATGAGAGCGGACTTCACTCAATTAGAGACCAAAAAGGGGCCATTTGGAGCCTTTGATGAAGGCCCAAGGTGGACCAAAGAAAGAAGAAAGTAAAGAGAGAGGAAGGAGAGAAGAAAAGAAAGAAGAAAAACAAGCAAAACTGGGTCCGACCGGTCAAGACCGGTCGGCCAAGAAGGCCCGACCGGTCATGACCGGTCGTATGCACTCCCTGGAGCAAGGCCAGCTTTGTCCGACCGGTCATGACCGGTCGGCCAGCCCTGTCCGACCGGTCGTGACCGGTCGGCCATGCAAAGTTCAACTTTCAGATTGGATACAGCAGGCCATTCCCGTTTCTGATTTTTCGGACTACTTTTTTGAAGCCATCTTGAGGATATTTAGAAATCCAACACATCCATGTCGAAGCGGAGCTCGACGCCGAACTAACCCAAGTGGTTTCGTGTCGATCGGAGCTACGGATTGACCGTGGTGGCCAAAACAATACGAACTGTCCGGAAAGTTCCAGATTTCGCTGTTCAACTCTGGGCCGGTCCAGAGGACTCATCATTGATGATATGAAGAATCTACTTTGACCATATTTTAGACCACATCCATATATGAATAACCACAAAAGTTTCAGATCAAAAGGATTTGCGGTTTGATCGTACCGGTTGAAGAAAGATGGACCATCCAGAAAGATCCAACTGCGCAGAGTTTATAAAAGGGCTGAGTGTTCTAATTTTCGGACCATATTCTGGGGTTATTTTGGACAATCTAATCCATCCATCATGTATAGGAGGAATTTTTCTACCAATGTTCAAAATTTGAGATCAATCCGACCTCTGTACACTCCGGGGCGTTGAAAGCAAGATGACTGGTTCTGAAGGTACCCAAAGTGCGCGATTTTGAGAGGCGGTCGGTGATGTGATTGGTGGGCCCATTCAGAGGATAATCTTATAAATCTAAATCATCTATGAGGAATATCACATTACAAGGAAGCTACAAACCAAATTTGAAGGCAATCCGACCATTGGTTAAGCCGTACCAGGAGAAACAAATTCTGCTATGTTGCTGTACTATTGCTGCACTATAAAAGGAGGTGCTCTCTTCTATTCCAAATCAACCAAGGACGTGGGAAGCAAGGAGTTCAAGTCCCAGGAGGCTACCTAGCCTCCTCCAGCTAGTTTTTCTTCCTTTTCTTAGTTCTAGTTCTAGTTTTAATATGCTTTTCCTTAGCTAACCTCCTAGCTAGAGCTAGAGGTGAAATTTGTAGTTGGTTCCAATGCTTTAATTCTTTTATTTCAAGTACCCTTTTCTTAATTTTGGATTTTGAAGTTCTAGTTTGAATAAAGTTTGGATTTTTAGATGAATTATGAGAGTTTGTGTGCTCCGGACATAAGTTCCTTGCAATTCTCTGAAATTACCATGATTGGGTTGTTTGAATTTGAATTGTAGTAGCCCTTGAGCATGCCATAATCCATAGGCATGGCTGTTACTCCGAAGGCTACAAGTTCAAGTTCTATGTGCTCCATTAGAACTAGAAATCTGATTTCCAGATTTAAGTGGGACTATTTGTGCTTGAATGTTATATCTTCCAATTAGATGAGAGATAGGACTTTGATTCTAATTGTGTTGTACTTGGATGAATGGATTGGCATTGGACTACTGCAAGTGGATCCTTGATGCTCTAGTTCTTCTTATTTTCAGATTTTCCTATTTCATGTGAAAAACTACTTCTTAAACTTCTTAGATTCTAGTTATTAGAGTACTTGGAATTGTTTACCTCTTTCCCTGTGGATCGACCTCGGTCTTACCGAGATTTATTACTACATCGCAGCCTTACACTTGAGGCGAGCGAACAACTATCGTGAAAATTCTGAAAAAGACGGTGGCAGAGAACAAGATGGATTGGGATAGATGATTGCCCGAAGCACTATGGGCATATCGGACTACACACCATACGGCCACCCGAGCGACACCCTACTCACTAGTGTACGATACGGAAGCCGTGATCCCGATGGAAATCCAAGTTGAATCGCTACGGGTCGCACTCCGGCACTCCTTGACAACCGAGCACAATGCCAAGATCAGAATGGCCGAAGTCGATGTTTTAGATGAAAAGAGACTCACGGCCCAACAAAGGCTTGAAATGTATTAAAAGCAAATTTCAGATGCGTACGATAAGATCATTCAAGAAGGGTGATCTCGTGCTAATGATGAAGCGTTCGGCATCGACCCAAGGACCGAAAAGTAAATTCGACCCGAAATGGGATCCCGTCTGCATTATCGATGAAGTATATTCAAACGGAGCCTATCGGGTAATAGATTGCAAAAGGCAGGGCATCAGTTCGCTGGTGAATGGCCAATTTTTGAAAAGATATTATACTTAACATAGGCTTATCTTTGCGATTTGTAAACACCCCAGTAGAGGGAAAGTGTAATAAAGTAGACACCGAAAGAAATGACACCATACAATGATTAAATCAAAATACTAATCATCTACTTTGTGCTTGCACATGTATCAAGAAAGTGGATAAGACTCAGGACAAGTCAAGCATGGCACCCTATCCTTTTCGAGACCATCGGGATCGGGATAAACCCTAAACCAAGACTCGGTTACATCTTCGTTCACATGAGTGTAGGTTTGAGTCCTAACAGGGGGACCTTCCTTTCCAAATGGCACAATCTATCTGCATTCAAACTCAAATAAACGGGCATATAGGCTAAAGACACAGCATAAATTTAGAAGTACAATAGTATATATATTGTTACAACATCCATCACAACATATTCCAACATGTTCCAAATTACAAACAAAGATTGTTACAATTCAACTATGTAAAGTCTTCAAACATTATTCTAATAAGTTGACTGCAGATTCTTCGATCGCCTTCTGTCTCGCCTCAGCCTCGGCCAAGACTTGGGCAGGGTCAGGAGTGTCCTGAAGAGACTACTTCAGCTCTGTAACTTGCGCCCTCACGGCATTACACTTCGTCTCGTGCTAGTTGATGGAAGACTGCAGGTGTGCCTTCTGACCACTGAACTTCGAGAGTTTGAGATGGACGACAGAATGTTCGGCTTGTAGCCGGGTCATCTCGTTCTCAATCTCCGCGAGACGTCCAGTAGCCTCTTGGTATTCGGCATCAACAGCCTGCCAATCCTTCTTTACTGTAGCCACGTCCGCCTCATGCAACTCAAGTTTCGGAAGAAGGGACCTCAAGTGACCGCGTTTTTCTTCGACGGAAGGGTCAACCTTGAGGTGCCTCGCTTCGTTCACTTGAGCCATCCCGTCCTTGAATTGGGAGACGTGGCATACTATCGAAGAGATGTCAATCCCGAGCCACGTGGCGTTAAGCTCTAATGCCTGCAGCGCCTCGTCTAAGATAGACCATTCATCCCCATTCTTCAACGAATCAACGATGTTGGACAGTAAGCTCTTCAGAAGATTCACTTTGGTCTTTGACAGGCCTCGGAGAGATGAAAGGAATACCTCAGGCAAGACTACAGGAACCGGGATGCTGGCAGGAGAAGTGTCTAGCAAAAGAGACGATAAACATTAGCACACTGAAGAAAGAAAAGAAACAAACAAAGTAATAAGGCAAGTAGTTTACCAGCGGGAACTTCATCGACCGGTGCGCTGGTGGAAGCAACGGACAGTGATGATGCTGGGATGCATTCAGTTGCAATCTCTGTTGCTGGTTCAGGCAATTCAGGAGGAGAAAGTACAACAATCTTAGGGGCAGTGGTGGCTTGAATTGATTCAACAGCAGGAGGTGCTTCCGTAACAAGCTCCGGTGCACTAACAACGTCAGAGGGCATGGTCTCTTGAGCAGGAGGTGCTGCCTCTTCTGTAATAGTAGCAGGGCCTGCCTCAGGGGTAGGGCTAGGGTCAGTCGCGGCCTCAGCATTTATAAGGTCGGCATGGGGAGGATCTTCAGCTTGTACCCCATTGTCAAGGTTCATAGGGATGGGTTCTGTGTCTGCCTCAGGAACAGATCTATCGTATATCGGCTCCTTATCTCCACCCTCTTCCGTGGGGCGATTCCCACTTAGGTCTGGCTGTGAACTCATCTCCCCTTCCTCCCTCGGTCCACTAACATCATCAATCGGGATGCTGCCGGTAGCTTTGGAGAGTCGACTCCGTGCTTTTTCAGCCCTGTACAGCTTCCACATGCCCTTTATTTTTTCCCTCCATCGACGATGGGAACACGAGGGGCAGTCTTCACTCGAGGACCAGACCGCTCAAGAGACGGCTCAGAATCACTATCTCCCAGAACAGAGCGTCTGGATAGACTCGTCCGACTCACTGGACTCTAATCACGATCTCCTTGACCACCGGTTGACGGGGTCCCTGCTGCAGCACCATCACCGCCCTCACCGTCACCTTCCCCCCCCCCCCCCCCCCCCCCCCCCCCCCCCAGCCTTGGCATCGTCATCACCATCGCCGCCGCCTCCTCCAACATTGCTCTCACCGAGATCAGTATCATTGTTATCCCCACCATCGCGCCCACCGACATCCTCATCTCCACCAAACTCACCGGCCACGTCAGCCTCGTCATCATCATCATCGCTGACATCATAATGCTCTCTTTGTCCCTCTATCATGGGGCCAACAAGTGGGGAATCCGGGTTCCCTTGTAGTGTGACCCTCTGCCCGTAAGCGACCCACCCTTCAAGCGTGTGCTCGGGTTTCTCATGATCTATTATAACATTCAGAGAGGTCATAAACTTCTGCACGCCCAGAGTGGCCAACTGACGGAGCGGCTCTGCCACATAGCCCAGGCCGTCAGCAGGAGCAGGATCAATGATCGGAGGAGAAACGAAGACAGGATCGGCTACGTGTCGATTGTTCCGGATTAAGGAATATTGGTGAGCCCACCACCTCATCCACCCGTATGTAGCACCAGGAGTATACTCTGTACCCGGGACAATGAAGGAGCAACCCGATCTGGTAAGCAAGAGCTGTCGCCAAATCCATTTCCAGTATATCGGCCCTGTGCCATAGGCCCGCTGTTCTCTTGTCACCGGCTCAAGCGTCTCCGGTACCCCTTGGTCATAACCAAATTGTCTGGCAAACCTATTCGGGTAGTATGGCTCTCTCCAAAACTCAGCACCCTCCCTCAAAGGCAGTGAGCCCGGGAGGATAGATATCAGAAAGCAATGCCCATAGGAACCAAGGCTCTCATCGTCGTCGAGCAATTCTGGATCCTCGCTGTGGGTCCCAGAGAAAAGGAAGAAGTCGACGTCATCATGACGAGTTATCTTTGCCTCGATAGTCGCCAAGTTTCCGCTGTTCATCTTCTGCTTTTGAAAGGCATGCAGCGGAACCGACCCTCTCCGGATGAAATCTTTGAGCTCCATACCATAGACCCATGGGAAGTAAACCCCGAGCCAGCCCGAGAAGAAATGCCACCGCAGAATGATGAGTTTATTTCGAAGGAAGCCGAGCCCTGGTTGCTGATGACACCGCCGAAGGCCCGATATATGGAGCATAATACAACTGGGGCCAGTGCATAGCGATGACCATTAGCCAGACTCCCCGCCACAGCAAAACAGGAGACTCGCACACTGTCTGCCTGCTTAGAGCTTGGAAGGGCCACGCAACATAGCCAATAGGCTAAAAATCCAGCGAGTTCGCAGGTAGGAGATAACTTATTCGGCTGCGGGAACTTCGTCTTCATCTTGGCCTCTAAGACCAATTTATCTCTACGGCCTTCATCGTATGACGCGTAATCCAAGCTGAGGAAGGAAGGGAACCATCAGTAAACGAAAAAGATAGAGTGAAATAAAAATACACTGCTCGAGTTAAAGAACTCACTTCAGGCCATGACTGAAGTAAATCAGCCAATCCTCAAAGGGCACCTTATCCTTAGAGCCCAGGAACTGTGGAAGCTCTGCAAACAACTCATAGCAGGCTTTAGAATAAAAACCTTCATCGACGCCCTTTTTCTTCTTGGATAGCTCCTCGTCACTGGGCGTTCATTCATCATAAATTCTGCCGCGGATGAGAAGACCGGCTATCCTATACAAGTCCTAGAGCAATATACTCATTTCCCTGTATGGCAGGTGGAAGGAGTTTGTAATAGAGCTCCAATGATTCAGGAACCCCTTGTAGACGCACGGTTCTCGATAAAAGTAGCTCGACGTCGCCTGAATGGCCCTCAGGAGACCCACTTGCTTCAAAATCTCTTCATGCTGCTCGACTATTCGGTTGGCCCAAGCTTTATAGCCAGGATGAGGACTCAGATGTCCTCGGGTCCTGAACCCCCCGTTCGGCCAAATTTTCGCATCGGACAGAGGGCGAAACCTTTGGCGTAAGGTCTCGTAATAGTGGGCTGGAAACGGTAGATGTGGGTTGTGGTTTGGCTACAAGAAGATCATGTCCTTCTCTCCAAGGACCGACTGAAGCGTACCGTTCTTAGATACGGCACAGTTGAGGAATGTCTCTGGGATAGACGTCCAGGAGTCGACGCTGTAAAATGAATTTGCGCGACACACATCGGATGGCTCGATGCTCGGTAGAGAGAGATATCTCTGGAAGCTCTTGGGAAATCGGATGAATTGCTTGTGTAAGGGTTACGGATCACAAGAGATGACACTGCCAACTTCGCAGAGGACCAGACAACCCTCATTCTATCAAACTTCGACTTAGCAGGATTCTCCATATAGACCTGCTTGGCACTCTTGCCAGCTGTTTTCGGGCAGCCACGCTTGACGAACTGCACGGGCACGATTGGGCTTGCCTCACCTTCTTCGGACGCACTGGCCCCAGCCATAACGAAAATCAATCATTTTCAAAATAAAGTTATTTTCGGACGCACTGGCCCCAGCGCGTCAGAAAAATACCCTCAGCAGATCAAATAAATCAATATTCCAAAACTAATTATTTTAAGGACACACTAGCTCCAGCGCATCAGAAAATAGCTCAACGCATCAGAAAATAGCTCAGCGCATACGATAAACCATACCAAGAGAGTTCTAAACTATTACAAGGAATTTATTAAAGACTGACACTCCAAGAACAGTCGATGCCCTACCCATTCAAACGGCATCCGCTGGTTGAGCTGCTCAGGTACATACAACTACAGATCGGTCTTCCCGCGGTGACCCATCACAAATGACGGGCGTAGGCCCAGAGTCGCACCCCTCGGTTAAAAACCCTGACAGTCTCAGCCCGGATCTCCGGTCAAAACATGGGACATAGACATCTGACTCGTACAAAGATGGATCAGTCCATAACAAAACACAACAAATACAGGTCTCCATGACCATACAAAATACAGGTCTCTACAACCATGAATGCTGAGACCATAGTCCCCGCTGACTAGTCTTTTGCCTTTTAATCAAGGGTCATCGATCATTCGATGTAATTAAGGGCTCGTGCCAGATCACGGCCTGGAATGTACAAGATCTCAAGATCTCTGGAATAAAATTCGTCTTGCGATATCTCTTCTCTTATGTACTTTTGTGAATGCTTGTGATTGTCTATGAATGTTTCTATATTCAGAACCCCAGAACAACAAAACGCCAGAAAACTGTGTTCGAACTTTTTCTAGTTCTAACAACAGGTCCCTCTAATTAGCCCTGCAGCCTTCTATAAAAAGCAGAGATTTTTCTTTGTTAGACCTCCCACCCACAACACCTCCTCTGTTCCGAACCCAGCCACCTGATCTACTACCTAGCCTCTGTCGCACCGCGACTCGCACCAGTCTCGCTCCGGTCTGCGAGGTCGCGACCCATCTGTGACACGATGCGCACGTACGAAGTGCCAAGTGCGCCACTAGAGCCTCTATAGCCACACTGCCTCACATGCCCACGCCCTCACACCTAGCCTGAGCCGGAGCCTGTGCCACCATACTCCCTCTCTTCCACCATAAATAAGTAAGGTGCATAACACCCTACTTATAAAGAGGTAAAAATACTTTCTCCCATCCGATATGGGACAAAAAAAATCATTTTTTTCAATTTTTAAAATTGTTTTAAAACAAACTTTTTCAACAATCCCCCACTTGTTTTAAAATAATTTAAAACAGAAAAAATGATATCTGCCAGAGTATAAAAGATTATATGCATAAAGAAAGATATCTTTCAATTTGGATCATTCCTTAGTGTAAGTATTTCAAAGACCTATCGAAATTACTGGTAACCGCAGCTTTGAACAAGTTATTTTTAGATAACAGGACTGAAAATACCACACACATACTTTCTAAGTGTTATTTGAGTTCCCACAATTCTTGCTCAGCACATTTAATGGCCTTGTGCTTATCCTGTTTCATGAACGATCCCGAGAAAACTCTCATTCTCATGAGAGGCAGCACCACCTCTACGTTCATATAGATGAAGTCCTTCCAGTGTCTCCGTTACTTTCAGACACTTGTCCTTAAGACTGGATTGCATTAAGAGTTTCTAAGACTCAACCCTCTATCTGTAACAACCAGCATTATAATCTTGAATGAGGTATATATTTATAATTTAGTGCCGAAACTTTTCATGTATCAGTGACTTATTTTTACCCATTGAACCCTTATATAGAGATTTTCTAACTTTAGGTTGGGTTTCCATCACTGGTGAAATCTTTTAAAAAGAGTTTCAACCCCTTCCCTCTGGATGTTGTCCTTACTACCTCTCTCGTTAAAGGTTTAGTAAAAGGACTAGCTAGGTTATTACTTGACTTTACATAAGAAATTGCAATGATTCCATCTTGAATCAGTTGTCTTACATAGTCATGTCTCAGACTTATATGTCTGAATTTTCCATTATACGTGCCACTGTAGGCTCTAGTTAATGTGGCTTCACTATCGCAATGTAGCGAAACAGCCGGTATCAGCTTCGCATAGAATGGAATTTCTAAAAGATCTCTAAGCCACTCAGCCTCTTTACCTGTTGCAGCAAGGGCTATAAACTCAGACTCCATAGTTTAGTGAGTTATGCAGGTTTGTTTCTTGGATTCCCAAGATACAGCTGCAACTCCTAAGGTAAAAACCCATCCAGTAGTGGATTTGTTGTCACCTGCACTTGATATCCAAATTGCATCGGTATATCCTCCCAGTACAGCTGGAAATTCTAAGTAAAATAACCCTTAGTCTTTGGTTGTTTTTAAATAATCAAGTACTCTTCCTATTGCCTTCCAGTGTTCTACATTGGGAATACTAGTAAACCTACTTAGTTTACTCACAGCATATGCGATGTCTGGTCTAGTGTATTACATTACATACATTAGACTTCCTATAACACTCGTATACTCTAATTGTGCAACTATTCTTCCAGTATTTTCATTTAACTTGATACTTGGATCGAATGGGGTTTTCGCTTCTTTATATTCAAGTGTTTAAATTTGTTTATTATTTTCTCAATATAATGAGATTGGCATAGCACATAACCCCCACTATGAGTTTTTACTTTAATACCTAGAATGGTATCGACTTGTCCAAGATCCTTCATTTTAAATACGGAAGACAGAAACTTCTTTGTTTCAGTTACACCTTCAATCTTGTTGCTTATTATTAACATGCCATCAACGTATAAACAAATAACAATTATGTTTATTACTTGTTTTGGAATATATGCATTTGTCTATTACATTATGCATGAAACCATGAGAAAGTATTTTAGAATCAAACTTTTCATGCCGTTGTTCAGGTGCCTATTTTAGTCCATATAATGATTTAATTAATTTATAGACTTTCTTCTCATTTCCTGGCAGAATGAACCCTTCAGATTGTTCCATGTATACCTTTACGTCAAGGTCTCCATTCAGGAAAGCAGTCTTTATATCCATCTGATGAATATACAGCTAATGTATGAATGCTAAAGCAAACATAATTCTAATAAATGTCATTCTCGCCACAGGTGAGTATGTGTGAAAATAATATATTCTTTCTTTTTGTCTGAATCCTTTAGTTACTAATCTAGCTTTAAAGGTTTGAATAGTTCCATCAGTGTGATATTTCTTTCTAAATACCCACTTACACCCTATGGGTTTAGAAGATGGAGGTAGATCCACTAGTTCACAGGTTTAGTTTGACATAATCGAGTCAATCTCATCATTAATAGCTTCTTTCCAAAAAGCTGAATCTCTAGAAGTTACAACTTCTCTATAGGTTGTTGAATCATCTTCTATAGTCATAACTATAGGTATCTTTCTAATGACATTCGTTATATCTCCTTCTACGAGATGAAAAGAGATACACTGAGAGTCTATCTGTTCAGGATCAAGACTTTTTTCTACTCTTACCCTTTGACTCCTACATGGTTCTATTGGAGCTTCAACTTCTTGTTGAGCTTCTACCATAGGTTTCTCTGTTAGAGTTTGGATTTCATTATTCTTTGACTCTAAGGATAGTGAGTTTTCAAATAACTCAACATCTCTAGACTCTATGATTGTATTAAACTCTAAGTCTAGGAGTTTATATGCTTTGTTATTTTGTGCATACCCTACAAAGGTACACTTAATAGCTTTGGATTCTAATTTAGTTCTTTTGGGATCAGGCTTTCTACAATATGCAATGCACCCCCACACTTTAAGATATCCTAGATTAGGTTTTCTAGCTTTCCATACCTCATATGGTGAAGTGTTAAACTTTTTAGAGGAAACTCTATTTAGGATGTGGTACGCTGTGAGAAGTGCTTCTCCCCAAAGTCCTAGTAGCAACTTTACTTGTATTAGCATTAAGTTGACAATTTCTACTAAGGTTTTATTTTTTCGTTCAACTATACCGTTCTATTGTGGTGTGTACGATACAGTGCATTGGTGTATTATGCCATGTTCTTCACAGAAGTTAGAGAATTCATTTGAAAAACACTATCCTCCTCTGTCGCTACGAAGAACTTTTATTTTCTTGTTTAGTTGATTTTCCACTTCTGCTTTATATATCTAGAACTTGCTAAGTACTTCATATTTATTCTTTAGAAGGTATACATGTACATATCTGGAGCAATCATCGATGAAGGTTATAAAGTATCTTCTTCCTCCACATGTAAGAATGCCATTTAATTCACAAATATCAGTATGTATTAGGTCCAATATTTGAGATGATCTCTCAACACTAGGAAAATGTTTCTTTGTAAATTTGGACCTTGTGCACACTTCACATTTGTCATTTTGACTATCTGTGTATGAGATTAAGCCATTCTTAGACATGAATTTTAAGGTACTATAACCTATGTTGCTAATCTACCATGCCACAATGCTACAAATGCAATCATATACGCAGAAGAGCTACTTTCATTCAAAGAAAACTTTATCATCCCATTACAAGCATATCCCTTACGAACGAAGTTCCCATTCTTCGACAGAATTAATTTTCCTGATTTAAATACTACCCGTATTCCAGGTTTTCCTAGAAGATCCTTAGAAACTAAGTTTCGTCTCATGTCAAGAACATGCAGTTCAATAGTTAGAATCACTTTCTTTCAAGAGGTAAAGACTAGTTCCACGGTTCCTTTGCCTACGACCTTCGATCAGACTTCATTACCATTTGGACCTCTTGACTATCGGTCACATCCTCATAAGTTTTAAAGGCTGATCTACCATAGCTTACATAGACTGTGGCAGCTGTATCATACCACCAACCGAGTACTTTGCCTTGTATCATGTTTACCTCAGTGATCATGGCAACTATGTCTTCTTCAACTGCACTTACCTCATTCTTCGATTTTCAAAGTCGGCATACTCGAGCGTAATGCCCGATTTTCCCACAGACATGGCCAGGGCCTTTGAACTTTCCGTACGGATTTAGGATTCTTCCTCTATTCGGAGATGTTTCTGGATTTGTTCCAATGAATAGTCATCGATTTTATGTAGCAGTTTCTTCCTGTATTCTGTTTAACTAGGGGGCAATTTTGTGATAACAGCCCCGACTTAGAAAGATTCAGGGACATCAATTTTTAGGGCACTAATTTTGCTAACAATTAGCTGTAGTTCTCTGATTTGGGCAAACAACGATTTTTTATCTACCATGGTATAGTCGAAATAACTAGCTATGAGATATTTGTTCGTACCTTCTTCTTCAGCCTTGAATCTGAACTCGAGAGCGGTCCAAATTTCTTTGGCAGACTCGGTTCTGGTGTATTGATCATACAGACGATCAGATAACGTGTTCAGGATGTGTCCTCGACATAGTAGATTATCTTCTTCTCTTTTGATACGTGCGTTAATTTGCTTAGTCGTGTCTTCATCAGTAGCTAGAGGAAGCGGCTTCAATTTCGGGTCTAAGATATAGAATATCTTCAACGCCGTAAGTAAGAACTTTATCTTATCCTGCCATTTGGTGAAATTGGTTCCATCGAACTGGTCCAGATGAATCAGATCCTGGTTCATCAGCTTGATTGATGATACCCCTTTGATTTCCATATCAGAAAAAATTACGCTTTAAGATTGTTGAAAATTTCTGATATCAGAAAATAAATTAATTTGAAAAAATCGAGAAATAAGGACAGGTTGAAGCACGTGAAAAACACGCTGTCCTTAAAGCGTAATTCGCCCCTACTCAAATTATTTTAAGTATGCTGATAAGTTGCAGGCGGATTGCTGTTGAGCTCTTAATTGTGAATATCCTAACCCCAATTCATCACTCATTATGCATGGTTTTCATGATTTAAAGACTAATCTAATGCATGGATTTGTGATTGTAGGAATGAGATGGATAATTCACTAATTCATGGTTAAAAGAGTCACTTTGTATGCATTGAAGATCAATATAGCAAGTGACAAAAGGTGGAGGAAAGAAGAAAAAAGAAAGAGAAGAAAATATGGAAAAGTTATCCCAAGACCTGTCCCAAGATCTGTCTCAAGACCTGTCCCAAGACCGGTCGCCAGACAGGTCTACACAGCTAGACAGGCCGCTAGACCGGTCGCCCGACTGGTCACCAGACAGGTCGAGATGAGTCCAGAGAAACATAGCTTGCGGGACTATTTTTTAGGTTTTGAGACCGGTCGTGCGACCAGTCGTCAGCATAACAGAGGTTGTCTACAAAGCTCCAATTTTCTCTGCGCAATCACGTGATTTTTTGCGTAATCTGAAATCTTCCGTGCCAATCTATAAAAGGACACCTACAACTTCTTTCTAGGGCATCTAGCAACGTGGGGAACAAAGGATTCAAGACCTAAGAGGCTTCCTAGCCTCCTACAACTAGTTTTCTTCTTCTTATAGTTCTAGTTCTAGTTTTGTTTATTATATGCTTTTCATTAGCTAATCTCTTAACTAGAGCTAAGAAGTGAACCTTATAGTTTTCTTTGATTGTTTAATTCATTTTATTGGTTTCAAGTTGGATTTGTAGTGAAGAACAATGGTTTGAAGTTTGAATAAAGTTCTAAGTAGTTTTTCTCTTAATCTTATGATGGCTCATAGATGTTTAAAAGAATTGCTTGAGTTCTTAATTGTTCTTGAATGATTCTAAACCTGTATACTCCGAGGAATTGGATTCAATATGCTCTAGACCTTTGATCCTCATGTGGGAGTTTCAAACCAAAGTTCTACCTTTTTGTTCTAAAATCTGAATATTGTGTTGATTGTTCATATGATTTGAATGAAGTTCAAATCATAATATAGTCAAGTCTTGTGACAAAGTTTGATGATTATTATGGTTATGATCTTAATCTATTGGAATTAGGATTGACCTATGCAATTGAGTGTGCTCAAGTCCTAACTTGAATTGAGGGAATCATGTTGATAAACAACACATGTGTTGGATTGCTTTGATAATACAACCGCTCTATCATCCAGCTAGATAGGACTTAATTTCGATTCTAGTTGAGTATTGAGAAACCACAGCGAATTATGCATCTAAGGAGAGCTATAAGTGGATCCTTGATGCTCTAGTTATCTTTTCATTATCAGATTTTCCTGTTTCATGTTCAAAACCGATTTCACAAACCTCTTAGATTCTAGTTATTAGGATAGTTGGAATTGTTTACCTCCTTCCCTGTGAATCGACCTCAGTCTTACCGAGATTATTACTACATCGCAACCTTACACTTGGGGAAGCGAACAAGTTTTTGGCGCCATTGCCGGGGAAGTGGTTAAACGGTTCTAATTGTTCTAGTAGCTATAGAGTATTCTTAGTTAGGTAGGATTTTCAATTTTTTCTCGAAGTAGTTTTCTGATTTTTTTTTCTAGATTATTAACAATTTTCTATTTTTGCGTTTGTAGGAACTTGGTTGTTGACATAGTTCTCACCTTCACGGGTAACATCTCCCCATCTCCCTTTCTTCTTTTTGTTTTTCTTCCTAGATTGGGATTGTTTCAACTTCTTATAATTTCATTATGAATGATTGGACGGGTGGATTGTCTAAATACCTTTTAAAAGATGAGAGGTTGAACCAAATAAAAAATCATTATGATTGGAACCATTACAAGCATGAATATTTTCCTAAGACTCAATCTACTTCTAATACTCCCCCAAGTAAGACATTGTGAAATCACCGGAATAAGAACAATATGCATAACTTTTCATCGGGTAAGACAATGGGAGAGTATCGGAGAGAGATGAATAATGTTCCACCGGTTAGGATAATGTATGATCACTTGTTTGGCTACACATATCAACAACCATCTAATAGCCCAACATATGACATACATAATCCTAATAGGTGGGAGTATCAAAATTTCAATTTGGGAGACGAGCCAACCTTGGATGCCAACAATTATCCGCAAGAGTTTCTTTCTCATGAGCCACAACCGACACGAACTCTTGAGGATACGCTGCGAGAGTTTATGGAAATAACTGAGCAATGCATACAAAACCTCTCGCCATCTCCAAATCTTGAACCCGGCATTGAGAACATTGAATTATTCCCCAACAATGAGGATGAGACTATCCAAGCCCAACCCTATTCCAATTTTATGACTAAACTTTTAGGGGAAGTAGATCTCAGTGATCCCAACGTTACCATCGATTATGGTAAATCAACTATCTCTTTTAGCTATTCCAATTTAAATGATGAAGAGATTTCAAGGACGGTTGACGAAACTAAGGAATCTACAAAATCTAAAAGTGATAGTTTGATTGCCCACAATGAGGGTTTGAAGGATGATTGTGTGTCCATGATTTCTTCTTCCAAAGGGCCGAATGTTTATGAGTCGCCGGAAGATATTCTTGCTAGAGAGATGGCCGAAGTCGATTTTTTTAATTCTTCAACCAACAACACATGCCGGATTCTATTGTGGACGAACTCCCTTGGGTTGAAAATTCTGTTTCTTTGGATGACGGGGTAGCACAATCTGAAATTTCAAAAGATCAACCAATGCTAGATGATGTGCTTACTAATGAATCAAAAAAATCTTCTTTGGAAGACCTCCCTTTTATAGAGGAGGAATTCCTTACCCTTGAAATAGAATTTCCCCAATCACTTAGGGAGAACGAGAACCCTTCATCCGACTCTCTCGATTTCTTAGAGGAATGCATGAACCACCCCTATGATCTGGATGATGAGATGATTATGGAGTTGGACATTTTGTTAGACATGGTGTCGGTGCTTGAAGAACACCATCCCACTGATTTACACTCTTTACCATTGTTTATGGAAGCGCTGTGCAATTCTAAATTTGTGGAGGGTGTTGAACCTCCAATTTATACATTGCATAGCCCACTACATCACACTATATACATGGTTTTCATGTTTAAAAGGACCATCTAATGTATGTTTTGTGATTGTAGGAATGAGAGTGGACTTCATCCAATCGAAGACCAAAAGAACATATTTAGATAAAGGGGATGAAGATTGAAAGAGGAGCAAAGTAAGAAGAAAGCAAGTATAGGAGAGAAGAAGAAATAAAAAGAAGAAAAAGAAGAAATGGACAAGGGCCGACCAGTCCAGACCGGTCGGCCGACCTGCCGGCACCTCTGGAAAGCACTGGACAGGAGGCCCAGTTGGTCCGACCGGTTAAGACCAGTCGGCAACAGGTCGGTGGCTGTTGGAAACCCTCTAGACTAAAAATTCAATGTAGTTCGACCGGTCTTGACCGGTCGGCCATCAAGGTGGGAAGTCCACTGCACTCCCTGGACTGTTAAATAGAGTGGTCCGACCGGTCGTCCGACCGGTCGGTCATGTGCAAAAATGAACAATTTCTAATTTCTGCTCTGAAAATTGCTGCGCACTGTGTAACCTGACCCGATTTTGGATGATTCCGACGCAACCGAGTGTCCTCACTATAAAAGGACACCTCGGGGTTCTTCTTAGGGTATCATAGAAGCTAAGGGACGTCGTGGGAGAGGAAGTAAGCCGTCGTGGAGCATCTGCAACCCTCAAAACTCCAGTTTTTCTATGTTTTCTATTTTTTTCATGAGTTTTAGTTGTAGTATGACAATGTTCGGCTAGAATCTCTCAGCTAAGGCTGAGAGGTGAAGCTTGTAGCCGATTTCATGTTTAATTTAGTTCAATTCAATTTATTTTATTTCAAGTTTGGATTTTACATATTTTAGTTCCCAAAGTTGATAGTTTTAGATATTTTATGAGAGTTCATGTGCTCCGGACATGGATTCCTTGCAATTCTCTGAGATTATCATATTGTGTTTGTTTATATTCGAATTATGGTAACCCTTGAGCAGGCCATAGTCCTTAGGCATGCCTGTTACTCTGAAGGCTATGATTTCGAATTTTACATGTGTTGAATGGGACTAGAACTTGAAAGTTCACCTTGAGTAGGATTGAATGTGCTTCAAAGCTCTATTTTCCAACTAGATGAGAGATAGGATTTCAAATCTAGTTGTGCTCTCTGCTTAGATTGATTGGATTAACATGGGATTGCTACAAGTGGATCCTTGAATGCCTAAGCACTTTAAATTATTGCTTTTCATTAAGTTTCTGTTTTAGCTTACTTGCTCAATTGAATCTTTTATTCATTACAAACTGAGTTGCTGGAATAGTTTGGGATCTGTTTCTAATTCCCTGTGGATCGACCTCGGTCTTACTGAGTTTTATTACTACATCGCAGCCTTACACTTGAGGCGAGCGAACAGAGGAGACAACCCAAACTGAAGAATACTTTATGAATGTCTCTCCACCATCATGGGTTCTTCAACCCATTGAAAATTCTGATTGGGAGGACCCGTTTGTAATCTATTACAACCCAATTCAGAACTTAAGGAGATATCTTTTTGCTGCTCTTATCTCCTCCTTACATGCATGTGGTGCACACTATGATTGGACCTTAATGAAGAAACGCACCCATGTGTACATTCGAGCAGGACTTTGGATGGTCCTCATGAGAAACCTATTGAAATTGATGAAGATCCTGCTCAAATTTGATCATGTAGTCGATCGGACTAATCAAAGGTAGGTAGGTAGGTTAGGATTTCTTTCTGCATTTAGGATTGAATAAGTCTCATCGAGACAAAGGAAGATACTAGAATTGATCAACTTGCTACCTCAGGTACTCTCGTTCTCACTCTCATTTGCTTTATGTCATTGCTCTCATGTCATGCATATTGCATATCTTATTACATTAAGGACAATGTAAGATTTTGGTTGGGGGGTGAGAGATTCCTTAGATGAATCTACTAGCTTTTGTGACATTTCGAGCAATTATGTAGAAATTTTTTTATTTTTTTAAAAATTCAAAACTCCTTTGGAAAACCGTGTTTATATGCACTTGGGACGTTGTAAGTATGAAAGGAAGAAAGATGTAGTGAGATGATTTTGAAACTCTTAAAGGACTTGCAACATGATGGTTTTCTAATTGGATTCCCCTATTGATTTGATTGATAGAAAATTTGAAACACTTTTACACCTAGTTCACTTCACATGATTCTCATGTTTTGAAAGGATTATGTAGAATTGTGGATTGGTTAAGTTTGGATTTGAGGTGTTGAGAAACCAAGCCGGGATACTTTGTCCATCCTTGTCCATGGGAAAATAACGAAAGATATGGATTTTTAAAAATCCTATCTAATGAAAAAGAAAACGGGAAAGGAAGGATGAAAACATGGGAATGATGGAGGATATGGCAGAAAATTCCGAAAAGGGCTACCTATTACCAACCGGGGGATGGACTACCCGTAACCAAAGCCGGAATGGGACGTAGTGTGAAAGCCGTCGGAAGGATGGTAATGCAAATTCCTGTCATAGGCTTGTTGTTGATCTATACACCGTTGAATCCATACCTTAAGTAATTCATGAAGAAGGTAACCCAGGAAATCCATGAGATGAGCATTCACTCAGCACACTAGGTTAATTTGTTTAGATCCTTCTATTTATCAATCAATCAGTGGGAATTCCATATGAACACTTGTTATGTTTTTGAAGTTTAAGGTCTTAACTTCTATCACTCAGTTTTGCTGATTTTTGTACATGCATGTCTTGGAATGTATAGAAACATAGTTTCCAAAGAAGAGTTGGGTTTTAGAGAATGAAACTTGTTTCACGCATGTTTTGCTCGGGACTAGCAAAATGCTGGTTGGGGGGTGTGTTGAGCTCTTAATTGTGCATATCCTAACCCCAATTCATCACTCATTATACATGGTTTTCATGATTTAAAGACTAATCTAATGCATGGAGTTGTGATTGTAGGAATGAGAGGGAGACTTCACTAATTCATGGTTAAAAGAGTCACTTTGTATACATTGAAGATCAATATAGCAAGTGACAAAAGGTGGAGGAAAGAAGAAGAAAGAAAGAGAAGAAAATATGGAAAAGTTGTCCCAAGACCTGTCTTAAGACCTGTCCTAAGACCTGTCCCAAGACCGGTCGCCAGACAGGTCTACACAGCTAGACTGGTCTCTAGACTGGTCGCCCGACCGGTCGCCAGATAGGTCGAGATGAGTCCAGAGAAACATAGCTTGCTGGACTATTTTTGAGGTTTTGAGACCGGTCGTGCGACCGGTTGTTCATGAGCTTAGACCGGTCGTGCGACCGGTCGTCAGCATAACAGAGCTTATCTGTAAAGCTCCGATTTTCTCTGTGCAATCGGGTGATTTCTTGGGCAATCTGGAATCTTCCGTGCCAATCTAGAAAAAGACACCTACAGCCTCTTTTTATGGCATCTAGCAACGTGGGGAGCAAAGGATTCAAGACCTAGGAAGCTTCCTAACCTCCTACAACTAGTTTTCTTCTTCTTATAGTTCTAGTTCTAGTTTTGTTTTTAATATGCTTTTCATTAGCTAATCTCTTAGCTAGAGCTAAGAGGTGAACCTTATGGTTTTCTTAAATTGTTTAATTTGTTTTATTGGTTTCAAGTTGGATTTGTAGTAAAGAACAGTGGTTTGAAGTTTAAATAAAGTTCTAAGTAGTTTTTCTCTTAATCTTATGATGGCTCATGGATGTTTAGAAGAATTACTTGAGTTCTTAATTGTTCTTGAATAATTCTAGACCTGTATACTCCGAGGAATTGGATTCAATACGCTCTAGACTTTTGATCCTTATGTGGGAGCTTCAAACCAAAGTTCTACCTTCTTGTTCTAAAATCTGAATATTGTGTTGATTGTTCATATGATTTGAATGAAGTTCAAATCATAATATAGTCAAGTCTTATGACAAGGTTTAATGATTATTATGGTTATGATCTTAATCTATTGGAATTAGGATTGACCTATGCAATTAAGTGTGCTTAAGTCCTAACTTGAATTGAGGGAATCATGTTGATGAACAACACATGTGTTGGATTGCTTTGATAATACAACCGCTTTATCATCCGGCTAGATAGGACTTAATTTCAATTCTAGTTAAGTATTGAGAAACCACAGCAAATTATAAATCTAAAGAGAGCTATAAGTGAATCCTTGATGCTATAGTTATCTTTTCATTATCAGACTTTCCTGTTTCAAATTCAAAATCGATTTCACAAACCTCTTAGATTCTAGTTATTAGGATAGTTAGAATTGTTTACCTCCTTCCCTGTAGATCGACCTCGGTCTTACCAAGATGGTTACTACATCGCAACCCTACACTTGGGGAAGTGAACAATTGCTTCCAGGATACGACGAGCCTTATGTGGTTCTGCGTTCAGCAAGAAACGAAGGAACCACTATGGAACTCTGTAACACTATATGGCAGATGAAGAAAAGAAAGAGAGAAAAGGAATGGCGGTCTTCTTCTTGTAGCAGTAGATCACTACGTTGGTCTAAGTGGCTTGGTTTTATCAACCAAACCGAGAGGCTAATAGAATCAGATGGGTGCTCGTTCAGTAGAGATGGTTGTGATTGTTGTTATTGTGTTGGAATGAACCAGACCTGTCTAGTTTATATAGGCAAGGGTGGCTGGCATTTTTGGTCCAGAGCCATAATGGCACTAGCCGTTTTCTGGCTGTTGTGAGAAACTAGCCGTTTTTTGCAGTTTCTGACTGTTGTGCATGTGGGAGTTACACACCTGCATGCTGGCTGTTTAGACTCAATGGCTAGCCGTTTCTGACTGTTGGGCTAGCCACATGCAGTTGTTACTGTATGGTCTAGACCGTTACTACATGAGCAGTTACACAGGTCCCTCTAATTAGCCCTGCAGCTCTCTATAAAAAGCAGAGAGGTTTCTCTATCAGACCTCCCACCCACAGCACCTCCTCTGTTCCGAACCCAGTCACCTAATCTATTACCTAGCCTTTGTCCCACCGCGACTCGCACCAGTCTCGCTCCAGTCTGCGAGGTTGCGACCTATTTGCGACACGATGTGCACGTGCGAAGTGCCTAGTGCGCCACTAGCGCCTCTACATCCACATTGCCTCATATGCCCACGCCCTCGTACCTAGCCCGAGCCCGAGCCCGAGCCTGTGCCCGTGCCCGTGCCCGTGCCTGAGACCGAGACCGAGTCTGAGTCCGAGACCGAGCCCGTGCTCGTGCCCGTGCCCATGCGCGTGCGCGGTGTTCCAGTGCTTCGCAATGGAACACGAAAGCCACCATACTCCCGCTCTTCCACCATAATAAGTAAGGTACACAACACCCTACTTATAAAGAGGTAAAAATACCTTCTCCCATCCGATATGGGAGAAAACCAAAAACCATTTTTTTAAAAACTTTTTTAAAATGGTTTTAAAACAAACTTTTTCAACAAAAGCTGTAGTGTTTAAAGATCCACCATTATAAACTTCCCAAGGCCAAGTGTAATGTTTATTTTCCATCTAACCCGAAGGTTACATGGACACAGATGAAGAGAAAACACAAATAGCAGCTTGATCGGAAACTTTTAGAGGCCCAATAAGTTTTTAACAGTGGGCGTCCAATTATTGGTTTCTTGTGGTGTGGTCCACCCTAGATTTGGATCTGGATCATTTTTTTATCATGCAGTGAAATGTTGGGGCCCACTGAATACTGGTCAGTAGTGTATGGCTACCAGCAGTCTAAAATCCGATCGACAACCATAGGATCATTATCTCTGTCCTTGGGAATCCTTTGTTGCTTATCATGCCGTGAAATGTTGGGGCCCACTAAATACTGATCAGTAGTGTGTGGCTACCAGCAGTCTAAAATCTGATCGACAACCACAAGATCATTATCTCTGTCCCTGGGAATCCTTTGTTGCTCCTACCAACATCCTTCAAAGTCCTTTGCTGCAACACCCGACAGATCCCAGTTCGTCTACCAGCCCTGCCATCAACTGCAGCATAGTAGAGAAGAACACATCAATCGCTTTTTCTCCCCCATTCAGTCCATCCATACCCTTTCGTATCCTTTAAATCCTACAGGGAGCACCTCCAGCGCTTCCCTGGATCTTTAAGCCAATGGTTCTTGAAAGAGCGCCCTCCTATTCCAAACACTTCATTTTGTAAGGGGCACCGTAAGCCCCAGAGCTGATCATTTTCCAAGGGGCATCTTATGACCACCAGCGATGGGAGCCGATTTTCTGGGAAGGAGCTCCTCCCGCATTCAAACCAGTCATCCTATAAGGGGTAGTCGTCAAGCTGCGAAATCAATGGGGAGCATTCCCAGCAATGCCATATCAACTGGCCCATGTTAAGAGACCCTCTACAATAGCAAGAAGGCTAGTATTCATCCCATGGGAACCCCCAACCCCCCGGATGACTAAGCCAGCACCCCAGTTGTATGTAGCCTACGAGGACAAGCTGCATCACATCCCATTCAGCACAAGTAGTAGCATGGTCCTCAAGTCAAGAGCTCCATATGAGGAACAAGAATCAGTTGTTCCCTCATCATCAATACCCCAAGAACTA
The DNA here is from genome assembly GCA_003013855.2 of Liriodendron chinense. Lineage (NCBI taxonomy): Eukaryota > Viridiplantae > Streptophyta > Magnoliopsida > Magnoliales > Magnoliaceae > Liriodendron > Liriodendron chinense. Next base: position 3,579,727 of record ML058510.1, on the reverse strand, counting down.
GTGCTCCTTAAAGGAGGAGAGAAGCCTTGCTACAAGGAAATCCCATGGAACTATCCAAAGTACGCAGAAGTGGAGAACATGAACCTCAACGGGCGATGCATCCAAAGAGACAATCAAAACAAGGGAGACCCCAAAGGCATACTCTCAAGTCTCGGCTAGCAATAATGAAGCTGCGTACAACGTTGCCACCCAACTCAAGACTACCCCAATCCAAATCTCGACATAAGAATTACTTTGCACGTCTCGCATGCACCGAGAGCTATTCGCCAAGACTCTGAGTGACGTGCATATCTCTTCAACCACATCACCCAAAATGGTAACACTCGTGATCGGGCATCTCCTTACACCACAAGCAATCACATTCACGGAGGATAAGCCTCCTCCAAAAGGGCGTAACCATGGGCGTTCCCTCAACATAGTCATACAATATAAGGATCTTTGCATTCCATTAGTTCTTATTGATAATGGCTCGAGCCTAAACGCCTGCCCACTCAGTGCTGCACTTCGCCTGGGAAGCAAGTCATCCTCCTTTTGGCCTAGCACCATATATGTAAGGGCGTTTGACAACTCCCACATGCCAATAGAGGGGGAGATAGGTATTAAAGTACAGATCGGACTAGACATCTCCACAATCACATTCCGGGTCCTAGATATATCGCCCCCCTTTAATATACTACTTAGGACCTTAGCTTCACAAGGTTAGAGATGTACCTTCCACCCTGCATCGAAGGGTCGAATTCATTTGTGAAAACCAGGTCATCTCCATCCATGCGGAGCATGAGTTCATCATTACTTCCAATGTCGCTGCAACTGAACCAGATATTCCTACTATCGATATTCAACACTTAGATGAAGACATCTCATACCAAAACTTTGTGCTCGAGACAGTGAACATGATCGCCAACCTTGAGCCAATGAGCGCTGAATATGTCTTACAACCTATCGAATGATTAAACTTCAAATATCACATGAAAAATCACTTCAAGACGAAAGCGATAGAGCCAATCATCAACCAACGGAAGTGGAGATTGGGATACTAGCCGGCCTTCAAAGAAAAGTGGAGGAAGAAGAATTTCGATACATGCACATCCACTTTGTAAGGCCAGGAGCACCTTGCAAAGACCCAAGGGCGGATAAAGGAAGGCTGATGGCTCTACAGAAAGGTTTCCCGCTATTCCTGAATTGGGCAATATAGCCTCCTATCTAGGGCTGCACACAATTCAATTTATGATCAATTTATCGATTGAATTGAATCAAACAAATCGAATCGAATCAAATCGGTCTCCAAGATCAATCAATTCAATTTTTTAAAAAAGAAAATTTTTAATTTCAATTTTAGTTCCGATCGAATCGAATCGAATCAAAAATCGAATTGATCTATATCGAATTGAATCGATTGATCAAATTGAATTGAATATATATACATAAATTAATGGACGGTATGGATGAAATAGATACATCATAGTGAGTTTTATCTATGTCGTCCATCCATTTTTCATTTGAATTTAAGGAAAATTTTCAAAAATTAGTAAGATATATATCTCATATTACCACACCATAGCAAAACAATGGGGATTGAACGTCCACCATTAAATTCTTCCTAGGGCACATTGTAATGTTTATTTGCCATCCAACCTGTTGATAAGGTCACATAGACCTTTAGAAAGGGCAAAAACAAAAATTAGCATGAGACCAAACTTCTAAGGCTCCAAAAAGTTTCTAACAATAATCGCCAATCCCCCACTATTTTCTTGTGGTGTGGTCCACTTGAGATTTGGATCTCTCATTTTTGGGATAATGTCTTAGAATCATATGAAAAATGGATGGAGGGCCTAGATAAAACACATACACCATGGTGGGGCCCACAAAGTTTTGAAACCACCCTTCTGCATATCCGCGCCTGCCTAAGAGTCCAAGATGAATCGGATTGCGTACTTAGTAACTCAATGCGCTTGGTGTACTGAGTAAACTCTGTGGGGCCCACGATGATTTATTCATTTTATCCACTCTAAATCATTTTATCCACTCTGTTCATCCACTTTAAAAGATAATTTTATGGCTCAAGCCCAAAATTGAAGTGTATAGTAGCACACACCACAGGAAACAATGTGAATTGAACCTCCACCATTGTAAAATTATTGTAGGCCACAAAAGTTTTAAACCAAGCTGATATTTGTGTTTTTCATTCAAACATGTCTACCTGATCTTACGAACAGGTTGGACGACAAATAAACGTCACTGTGGGCCCTAGGAAGGTTTCAATGCTGGAAATCATTATTCCTACTATTTCATGTGGCATGGTCCGCCCAAGTTTCGGATATGCTTCAATTTTGGGCTCAATGCTAAAATGAGCAGGCAAAACAAATGGACGGTGTGGTAAACCAAATGCATTCAAAGTAGGCCCAACTAAGTTTACTCAGTACGACAAAAGTGTACAATTTGAAGTTCGCCCAAGAGTGAATTAAGTATTACGTTGGTAACAACTTAGTGGGTGTTACCCCTACCGTGTGGGGCCTACCTTGATATATTTTTTTCTATATCCATTACGTCCATCTAATTTTACATTCATTTTAAGACATGATCCAAAATTATAAGAAGATCAAATCTTAGGTGGACCATACCAAGAGAAAGAGTGATGAATAACCATTAAAAACATTTTTCGAGCCTCAAAAGCTTTGGATCAATACGATCTTTCTAATTTTCATATATGGACTAGTCATTATGCACATGTTTTCATAAGTATTTCTACTAATATTTCTATTTAAGGTACTATAAAATCCAAACCTACAAAATCTATAAGTTTTCAAATTGAAATGTGTGAAAAATCGAATCGAATTGAATCAAAAAATTTATCAATTCAATCTCAATTCAATTCTAAAAAAATTGGGTCATTTCAATTTCAATTCAAAATTTCAAAATTAAGATTAATTCAATTTCAATTTCAATTTCAAAAATTTAAGATCAATTCAATTTCAATCTCATCCAAAATCGAATTTATCAAATCGATGTGCAGCCCTACTCCTATCTAATTGGAAAGGGTCTTGGAACCAGCAAATTAAGCCACTTGGGGAAGAAGAAGAGGAAGGCTCTGACCAGGGGCACGACTGGTTGTAGCATCTCCAAGATCATTAGCATGCTTTGATACCCGGCCTCACCGCATCGCAAGTCAACCAGGGGCACAAACCGCCCATCTCTGCCATAGTCAATCATGGGCAGAACCTATCCACCACAACATCATCCAACTAGGGGCAAAACTTGCCCAATTCTCCATCCAACAATCAGGGACACAACTTTCCCACAATAGTCATCCAGGGGCACAACTCGCCCACCTAAGCACCAACCTCGTCAGCATCGCCAACTAACAGCTAAGGAAAAAAGGAGCCCATCCATTGGACTAAGAAGGGGTAGTGCCCAGCCCTGGATGGGTCCAATGTCTAGATCCCTAAGCAATTCCATATAGGGTAGCCAGAGGAGCTCCAATGTGTGGTAAGTGATCCGGGAGAGACTAGGTATAGCTTAAATCCTGAACCCGACTAGGGAGAAATCATGGTCATTAGGCTAGACCGTGACTCTCGATCCAATGTATCAACCTGTAAATGCCAAAGCACAAAATGTGAGTGCTAAGCACAGTATATTGTAAGTGTTGTCAAATTTCGTAGACACTGGTTTAGTGCATGAGGTTGTGTGTGCAAGCTAAGTTCTTTAAGAATACAAGTCTCTACCTCAACAAACACATCAAGATCAAGTCTATCAATTCTACAACAAGATGCAGCAAAGCTATGAAGATAAACCATATATGCTAAGGTAACATTGACCATAGGGATGACCCTAGATTAGGTGTTTTTCATATGACTTTTAAAGTAGCCACTCTAATCTCTTTGAAAAAGTCATATTTTAGAAAATTTGGCTAGCCTAACCCTATGTTCGATTAGCCCAAGAATCTTTCTCCAACCGAAGAAACTTTGGTCAAGTTTCCAGATACGAAACTATTTTCTGGACTCATATCTTGGGTCAGCCCGACCCTATCTCGGGCTACCCGAAGCTCACTCAAGCTAGCCGAACCGACACTCGGGTCAACTGAAGTTTGAACAAAATCTTATCCCGTGAAATCTTATAGCCATTGTGATAAAATGGTTGAATCTTAGGTCAGCCGAAGGCAACCTTGGCTCAACCGAAGATCTAACTTTTTTTATTATAAATAGAGCTTTTTTCACTCCATTTTTACATCAAGAAAAAGCACGAAAATTACTATATTTCTGGTTATAAAGCTCTCCATTATAGTGTAGCTATTTGTTCTAAATTCTTATTTTATTTTATAGCTGTCTTAGTTCTCTTCTCATTTAATTTGATTGTATAAAGAGAAGATCATTCTCATACTAGAGAAAAGAGAACTGAAATTGCAATTTTACGAAAACTCTTTTTAAAAATTCCTAGATCCATCTTATTCGAGTTATATTGGTTTATCTTCTACAACGATCGAATCGCTGCACTATTGAAGCTTCGTCTCTGCTAAGCTTTATTATCTTCTATAAGAAGAATGGTAATACCTTTCTATTACTTTTAAGTTTTTGTTTGAGATAGCCCGTGAAAATCTCAAATCAAGTTGTTAGTGATTAGCCTGTGAAAATCACTTCAGGTTTTGTTGTGATAAGCCTGTGAAAATCACAATCTCTGTATCAGTTTTTTAAAATGAACCTGTGAAAGCCTTTAAACAGTGAAAAGCCAAAATTACAAGGAGAAGTAATTTTGGGAGTGTAGTAGGTGCAAGTTGTTTTAGCACTGAACCACTAAAACTCTTTGTGTTATGGTGATTGCGTTATTGTTTATCTTTTTATGTACTTGATTATTTATGAATCTTTAAATCGTGACATAAGGTTGTCCTACTTAGATTTCTAACTGATATAAGGTTGTCCTACTTAGTTTGCTAAGTGGAAAGTTGTACTACTTAATCTCTAAGTGGAAGGTTGTCCTATGATTTAATCCAAGGTTTTCATATTGATCTCCTTTTACTTTCAGATTGGTTAATTGCATATTCTTGCTAGTCTTGTTATTGATTCTCTAATTTATTTTAAGATTACAAGAAGTAAAATTGAATTGAGTTATCCTATTCACCACCCACCCCCCCCCCCCCCCCCCCCCCTCCCTCTAGGACATTTATAGCTCCATCCTTTTTCACAACCCCTACCTCTCTAGAGGATGGAGCGCAGGGATTCAACTAGTCATCTATTCCCCTAATTATTGAATCGGTCGTTGAGCCAACAAAGGGTGCCAGTATAAACAAAGCTAATTTAAGTAACACCAGTCACCCTGAGCAAAGCCAAGATCAATCATGGTTCGTAATGATTGCTTGTCAAGGTCCCTTGGAACCCAAAACAATAAAAAGCTTTTAGAAACAACAATCATCCAGCGTTTTAATTTTAGAAAATCTTTAAAAATTAAACAACATTTCATTCCCCACATTCAATAATGTGCCAAGCATGTCTGAGGCGTCACATGAATTTAAGGTCGATTATTATAACTTCAGCATCGAATTAGACTTCGAACTCATGGGTCTAGACAAAGCACGAGATGGGGAAGGGAATGACTCTGCTCCTAAAATAGAGGACCTCCTCAAAAATTTCAAAACCAAAGCTAGTGTTGTGGCCGATGACTTTGAGATAGTAAACTTGGGAACTCTCGAGGTCCCTAGGGAAATACGCATTGGAAAATCCTTACCTCTAGAATTCAAGCAGAAAATGGTAGAATTTCTGACTCCAAGATTGTCCAACTTTGTATTCCTATACGAAGACATTCCTGGGTTAAATGAAGAACTCATTGTACACCATCTGCTTTTGAAGCTAGAGATGAAGCCGGTAAAGCAGAAGTTGAGAAGAATGAAGCCAGAATGCGCTCTGAAAGTTCGAGACAAAGTCATCAAATAATATAATGTAGAATTCCTGTTTGTCTCCAACTACCCTGAATGGCTCACTAAATATTGTGCTAGTACCAAAGAAGAATGGTAAGGTCCGGTGTGCATTGACTTTTGGGACCTCAATAAAGCTAGTCCTAAAGATGACTTCCTCCTGCCGCACATCGACACTCTGGTCATAATATCGCAGGGCACAAGATCTTCTCTTTCATGGACAATTTCTCGAGCTATAATAAAATCAAAATGGTCATAGAAAACCTCAAGAAGACATCATTTATCACGCCATGGGGAACATTTTACTACAAGGTTATGATGTTCGATCTAAAGAATGCAAGAGCTACATATCAGTGAGCAATGATGGCCTTGTTTCACAATACGATGAACAATGAACTGAATGTATACATAGATGACATGATCATTAAATGTCGCACGATTGAAGGATATTTTGAAGATCTAAAAAGGTTATTCAACATGTTAGCAAAATACAAGCTCTGACCCAACCCTCAAAAAGGCCTGTCAACCCAGTCCATCGGTCAGTCGACATGACCCATCGGCCGACCTAAATTGACTATCGGTCGACCGAATTAATATAGGAAAGATGGAGTTCTTGTTGTCTAGTTTTCAGCCATTTCAGCCTGTCGACTAGGTGTGTCAGTCAGCCAAACATGTGCTCGACCGGCCGATGGACCGGTTGACATCATAGTGAGTTCTGTTGTTTTGGACAGTTTGTTTATAGCAACTCACAAACCTCTTAGGCCTTACAATGGGTGGTCTTATAGGACACCTAAGGCCAATGAAAAATGACTAATGGTTTACCTATTACGTCCAAGTCATCTAGAGATTATGGGTTATTTTGGTTCTAAGGTTAGGGTCACTAAGGCACATCATTTACCTAATTCTTCCTCCTTGATTCTTCATGTCCATTTGAAACTTCGGCCTTCATCTTGATAAGGCTAAACTGACTCTTAGACACATGGACACACATGATTGACATACAAGGTGTACAAATCAATGCAATAACAGAGGGTATTTACACATCCTTGGAAGAAGATAGATGTGTTTGGCCCCTCTTCCTTGGGAGACTTCGATGTTAAATTAGCATGGGACTTGTGCAGGGCAATAGGGGAGTGTAGGAGTTGCACAAAATAGGTTTGGCATTCTAAAATGCCGCTGAAAATTTTAGTCTTCGTCTAGAAGGTGTTGTAGGGTGTGGTCTCGGTTAATGCCAAGGTACAGGCTAAAGGCATTCAGTTGGCCTCTAAGTGTGTTTGTTGCTGCAACGAGCAAAGTCCCTTGTTTGATGTCAAATCATTGGAGCATATCTTCTCTTTAGGTGATCTAACTTCCAAGGTATGGGAAATTTTCAACAGGTTTTCTTATATTTTCTTTTTGGCGGGATAATCTGTATCAGGGAGAGAAAACTAGTGTTGGTAGGCAAATTCTGCCTCTGACAGCTTCCTTGCAATGCGAGGTTTGTTCAATTCTTTTATTTTTTAGGAAGTTTAGATTGAAAGAAATGGGAGACATTTTGAGAGGATTTAGATGAACTACATTGGAATGATTAACCAAGTGTAAAGGTGGTTGTGCCTTATTAGTCCAAACTTTCCTTCGCCTAAGTGCTCTCATGTTTCTAGTTCCATGGCCTTCCTTAGGGATCGTTTCTTGTCCTCCCCATCAATTAGAGCTATTAATGGTGAAGTGGGTTTCTCCGATTGAAGGTTGGGGTTAAAATCAATGTGGATGGGTCGGCCCGAGGTAACCTAGGGTAATATGGGGGTGGAGGGTTTGCAAAGGGTGGCATGGTAATTTTCTTTTTGCTTTCTTTAATGGATATGGTTGGGGCTCTAACATTCGTGCTAAAGCTCGGGCATTGATGGAGGCTCTCGAATTATGTGTAGACCGTGGCTACTTAAAATTTATCGTGGAAAGCGACACCAAAATTGTGGTTGGCATGCTCAACAAGGATGCAACCTCTATTTAGAGCATGTGATACTGGTGGACCCGTTGTGATGGTCTTAAAAGAGATGTTAGGATGGTTTACACACCAATATGAAGCAAATGGAGCAGTGGATGGTCTGGCTTGTTGGGCACTGATTCCCAACAATTAGCCGAAAAGGAACCTCACAACCTAGAGGGACGTTGGTATCCTCCATTACAAGAGTATCTGTTTTGATAACCCTTTCCTTTCTTTGATTGGGGTGTCACCATCGTTCTTTATAGTTTATTCTATTTGGTGTTACTGGTTCGTTTAGTTGTACATTCTCTTCCGTTAGATTTATAATGCACCTTTTTAGGGAGTGCCCATTTTTTGGTGTTGTGTTTCGTTTATTAGATGATACTTAGTTTTCAATGTTCTCTTACTTCTTTTGAATGCATCTAGATTTCGGGGTATTCTTTTTGGGTTCGGGGTGTTCTAAAAAGAGAGTGATATCTTGAGAGAATTGGGGAACTTGTGCACATCTTGAGGAACGCAATGGGATTAGGGCGTAATGTGGGGAAATTTATAGTATTTTGATTATAATCTTTATTTATGGCGCGTTTTGACACGTTGGCTGGATACGTTAAGCGATCGGAAGCCCACGGGCTGTTTCGGTTTAAGACAGATCTCTTAATTTCCTGTTATAGTCTCCTTAAAACCGGCGGGATGTGTCAGTAGCCCACGGGATGTCGGGGGCTTTTTATCTAGGTCGTCAGGTCTAAAGTCTTCGGGTAGGTTCCGTCAAAGTTCGTGGACTGGTTCAGGTAAGCCAGCGGGTTTTGGAAGAGTTACAGTTGTAACTTCTGTAGGAGTTGTTAAAAATGGCACCGAAGTTAGAAGTTTGAGTTGACGAAGTTTCGAGGTAAGAGGTAGAGATGAAGGAGAGGAAGTATCAGGTGGCGAAGAGCACGGGAGGTTGCTGAAATAGGAACATAAAAGTGAAGGAAACGAGAAGAGTACACCGGGAACCCGTGAACGGTGTATGCTCGTTGGTACCTAAGAAGACGACTAGGGAGTCGAGATGACACTCTTCAAGAAAGCTAGTTAATATTTCTAACAGGATGTATGCACGGAAGTAGTAGTGCTCGCGGGGAAAACGGTGAAATGTTATGGTTAGTAGTAGCTACTTGGACGTGGGGTAGCGGAATTCACGTGGTTCTATTTAGTTTAAGAAAAAGTCGAATCCCTGCACGGAATGTAGAAAATTCTGAGTAAGCTAGGGTATATTGTAAGATTACACGTGGTACAATTATGGCTGTTGGTACGTCCGCATCGGTAGCGAGTTTTTATAGCTAGGTGATAGTATCCGTGATATACAGTACTTACTTGGGGCCAGTCCTGTGTACATATGTTACGTGTACCTAGGTTCTCAATGAGAGGTGACTCTCTTGGGGATGGCCTATGTCAATTGTGTAGTAATAGTAGTGTTGATAGGAGATACTGAAGGTGCCATAATTGGCGGAGGGATCTTCTTAGAGATTTGAAATCAATGGAATCAAACTCTAAGAATGTTAGTAAGAAGTACACAGTAAGAAGGGGTATTAAGGTCGTGGAGTGGAACGGGAAGGGAAATGGGTAACCTAAATTTAGAGCTACTGCTAGGGTTAGGCGACTCTTAAAGAAGGGGAGTATTGGTCATGGAGCAGTCTTCTGCTGGGGTGCAACGGTAAAAGGAAGAGTAGTGGAAGTGGACCTCCCGATTCTTTTGCCAAAATTACTATTACCAGAGGAATGGGCCAGTGTCTCTCAGGAACTTACTAAGTATACTAAGTCCTTCACTTAAGTTGTTCTACGTACGGACTATAAGCAGAAAGTAATCAAGTATATCTAGGTTGTTGAACGTTTGCTCGGATAATTTGTACGATTACACCGATAGTTGTAGTCAGGGGAGGTAGTAGAAATCTAACTTATTGACGTAGTAGTCTTTATCTACTAAGAGTTCTTTGAAGAAACATTTATAAAAGATTGAAACGGGTTCATAGTTGGCGTCAGAAGAGGGAGTACTGCATTATATACTGGAGTAGGTAATCCGTGTTAACCTAAGTTTGGAACCAGAAAACTAGATGGAAGAAGGTGAGAAGAAAGTATCAGAGGCTAGTAAAAGGTTACTCACGAAGAAGTTGGGGAATGATTTAATCTTCCGGAAGGTAGAAATGGAAGTTGTCAAATTTCAATAAAAAAGATTTATGAAGAGATACAATTTAGAGTACTATTTGCAGTAAAATTGGAGTAGAGTGTAAGGCTAGATAGAGGGTTACAAGCGAAACTCTGGTGAACAATACTTTCGTTTCTTTAACCGGGACGTTACCATCACTCTTTATAGTTTACTCTATCTGGTGTTACTGTTTCGTTTAGTTGTGTGTTCTGTTACGTTAAGCTTAAAATGTACCTTTTGGGAAGAACCCATTTTTTTGGTGCAGTGTTTTACTTATTAGGTGATACTTAGTCTTCAATGTTCTCTTACTTCTTTCGAATGGATTTATATTTCGGGGTGTTCGAAAACTAGAGTGGGATCTTGAGAGAGTTGAAGAACTTGTGCAGATCCTGAGGAATCCAATGGGATTAGGACATAATAGGGTAAATTTATCGTATCGGTATATTTATTTAAGGAGTTTAGCACGTTGGTTCGATATG
>ML058510.1:3319320-3569182 GCA_003013855.2 Liriodendron chinense | reverse complement strand
GCCGAGAAGAAATGCCACCCCGCAGAATGATGAGTTTATTTCGAAGGAAGCCGAGCCCTGGTTGCTGATGACACCGCCGAAGGCCCGATATATGGAGCACAATACAACTGGGGCCAGTGCATAGCGATGACCGTTAGCCAGACTCCCCGCCACAGCAAAACAGAAGACTCGCACACTGTTTGCCTGCTTAGAGCTTGGAAGGGCCACGCAACATAGCCAATAGGCTAAAAATCCAGCGAGTTCGCAAGTAGGAGATAACTTACTCGACTGCGGGAACTTCGTCTTCATCTTGGCCTCTAAGACCAATTTATCTCTACGGCCTTCATCGTATGACGCGTAATCCAAGCTGAGGAAGGAAGGGAACCATCAGTAAACGAAAAAGATAAAGTGAAATAAAATACACTGCTCGAGTTAAAGAACCCACTTCAGGCCATGACTGAAGTAAATCAGCCAATCCTCAAAGGGCACCTTATCCTTAGAGCCCAGGAACTGTGGAAGCTTTGCAAACAACTCATAACAGGCTTTAGAATAAAAACCTTCATCGACGCCCTTTTCTTCTTAGGATAGCTCCTCGTCACTGGGCGTCCATTCATCATAAATTCTGCCGCGGATGGGAAGACCGGCTATCTAATACAAGTCCTAGAGCAATATACTCATTTTCCCGTATGGCAGGTGGAAGGAGTTTGTAATAGAGCTCCAGTGATTCAGGAACCCCTTGTAGACGCACGGTTCTCGATAAAAGTAGCTCAACGTCGCCTGAATGGCCCTCAGGAGACCCACTTGCTTCAAAATCTCTTCATGCTGCTCAACTATTCAGTTGGCCCAAGCTTCGTAGCCAGGATGAGGACTCAGATGTCCTCGGGTCCTGAACCCCCCGTTCGGCCAAATTTTCGCATCGGACAGAGGGCGAAACCTTTAGCGTAAGGTCTCGTAATAGTGGGTTGGAAACGGTAGATGTGGGTTGTGGTTTGGCTTCAAGAAGATCATGTCCTTCTCTCTAAGGACCGACTGAAGCGTACCGTTCTTAGATACGGCACAGTTGAGGAATGTCTCTGGGACAGACGTCCAGGAGTCGACGCTGTAAAATGAATTTGCGCAACACACATCGGATGGCTCGATGCTCTGTGGAGAGCGATATCTCTGGAAGCTCTCGGGAAATCGGATGAATTGCTTTTTGTAAGGGTTACGGATCACAAGAGATGACACTGCCAACTTCGCGGAGGACCAGACAACCCTCATTCTATCAAACTTTGACTTAGCATGATTCTCCATATAGACCTGCTTGGCACTCTTGCCAGCTGTTTTCGGGCAGCCACGCTTGACGAACTGTACGGGCACGTTTGGGCTTGCCTCACCTTCTTCGGACCCAACAACATCATCGGTCCAAAAGCCTTGCAGAGGAGCGTACCACGCGTCCCATTCTTCTTGAATGCCCTCATTAGGAGGGGTCGGTAGGGCCTTGTCGCAGAGTATCTTCCGTTGTACGTTCTTCGGAAGTGTTAAAATGCGCTCGTAGAAATTGAACTTCTCCGGGGGATGGAACCACTATGGGTTCTGGTCAGATGGCCGTGCTACCTCGGGGGAGTTGCGCTTGTGTTTGCGTGTAGCCACCTTGTGACTGAAAGGGCCAGCGTTGGAAGCACCACCAGCCATGAAGATCTGCACAAGCACACCCAAAACATTACGCAAGTACAAGTATCGAAAAAGGATAGCATTCAGGTATGCGCAAACTCTAAATAATTTAAGTTAAAAAGAAGCATCATACTCAGTTCAACTTGACCCAAGGATTTCGGGTATACGGGATTCAACAACATCCACTCATAAAAGCTTAGAGAGAAGGTTGGACCCCATCCACCTTGAAATGATGACCCAAATATCATGGGCGATGATCAGTTGAACCAGAGTATGAGTGCGTTGAGCCATGCTAAGCATACTTAATCAAGACAACAAAAAATTGGGCAATTTCTCAACCCTTAGAAATCAGTACGCATCAACCCTAGTGCGTTCAGACGATTAAACGAAGTTTCCAAGACCAGAAACAATATGTGTCAGCCCTGACACATTCAACGATTGGGCCAACTTAACAAGTTCGAAAAATGTACATACAGGGTCCGGCATATGTAACAAATTCGGTGAATTTCACCAAGTCCAAAAATATGACGCGCAAGGCCCAGCGCGTCTAGAAAATATGGCAACATCGCCAAGTCCGAGGTTTTGCACGCGCTGACCCTGGCGCGTCATGGAAGTGCAATCCCAAGTTCCAACTGGGTTTTCCCAGACACGCAGGTACGCGCTGGGGCCAGCGCGTAGAATAAATCATGTGGATTTGCACCAAGCGAGAAAGTGTACGCGTTGACCAGGGCGCGTGTGCGCGCTGACACTAGCGTGTCCGAAAATTGAAAAAACCATCAAGTCCAATTTAAAGATGCGCTGAGGGTAGCGCGTCCAGAAAATCGCCAACCTTGATTTGTTGGACGCGCGCGATAATTAAACGACGCGCTGAAGACAATTTTTGGAGGCGCTGGCGAAAATGTGGACGCGCTGGCAAAGTGCTCTGGTCGCTGAAAATATGTGAAATGACTGGAATGACCTAGACCCTTCTATTTATAGTGGGACCCGAAAAATCCGATGTGCCGCAATGGACAATCGTGTCCATCCCAACCCATCGGAGGGGCATCTGTTGGGATCCCAAAAGTCAGGATCCTCAAAACAGGGATTACAAGTGTACGATCCATCACATCACAGGATTTAGGGCCAGTGCATCATCGAATTCGGCAAAAATCACAACAAACACAAGACTTAACAAAAAATGAAAAGTTGAGCAGGTGGTGGACCCCACCGTTCATTATGATCAGAACCCTCCAAATTTGGGAGGGTAAGTTCAATCACGAGTAGGTATAGCCAGTGCATCAGCATTCACCGTAAAGCGGGCCCCACAAATCATCATTTTTGCAAGATAACCATGAATAAGTACGTCGGCGCATCAATAAATTCACCCCAATGCATCAAGAAATTCGAACAGTTTTACAAAGTGAATTTCACGATGCACTGCCCTCAGCGCATCAAGAAATTCACCCTAACGCATCAAGAAATTCAGACAGTTTTACAAACTGAATTTCAGGACGCACTGACCCTCAGCGCATCAAGAAATTCGTCCAGCGCATCCAAAAAATCGAGAATTTCAGGACGCACTGACCCTCAGCGCCTCCAATAAATCAGGCATTTTCAGAAATTTCAGGACGTACTGACAGCTAGTGCGCCCTAAAATCAGCAATCAAACTAAGGCATTTTAAGACGCGCCGAGTGATTTTCTCGACGCACCAACCTACTTTCTCAACGCGCTACACATGGCGGGCTCTTATTGGCCGAACTTCGGCGTTTTTGGGTATAAATACCCCTCCCTTCGGTTCATTTGGATGGATCTAGAGAAGGAGAGAGTTTTGGGTTTTGAGAAAACGCCAGGAACCTTTTTCCGACCCCGGAAACCCTTTTTCGATCACCGAAAATCCCACTTCCGACCACAACAGGTCCGGTGAAGAAAACCTAAAAATTACGCAAGTATAGTAGCGCATCACGAAAATCAATCATTTTCAAAATAAAGTTATTTTCGGACGCACTGGCCCCAACGCGTCAGAAAAATACCCTCAGCGGATCAAATAAATCAATATTCCAAAACTAATCATTTTAAGGACGCACTGGCTCCAGCGCTTCAGAAAATAGCTCAGCGCATCAGGAAAATCAGTCGTTTATAAAAAAAAAAGTCATTTTTGGGTGCGTCGGCCCCAATGCATTACAAAAATAGGCCATCGAATCAGAAAAACACACATCTTAACAAAAATCATTTTCGGACGTACTAGCGCCAGCGCATCACAAAAATAGACCAGCGGATCAGAAAAATCAAACACTTTAACAATCATTTTTGGACGCGTTGGCCCCAACGCATTAGTAAAATCAGGCCAGCGGATCATAAAAAGCAGCACCCTAAACTTCCATTTCAGCACGTTTAAACCTTCATTTTGTGATATTTTCAGGCCCCATTTGGGCCTATTTTGGGTATTTCGAACATTTCGGACGCAATGGAGCAATCAAATAACTCATCCGGGCAACCCAATGAGCAGAATGCAAGCCTTTGGAGTCCGATCCGATCCAATGCGATGAACGAAGTAATTTCTCGGAAAGAGGCCGCCAGTGTCTAGAATCATACCAATGTATCATCATCATATGCACTATCATAATATGACCCGAATTGAGGTCCGGACTAAGCAAATGGGACTATGGTTAACACGATAAACCATACCAAGAGAGTTCTAAACTATTACATGGAATTTGTTAAAGAGTGACACTCCAAGAACAGTCGATACCCTACCCATTCAAACGGCATCCGCTGGTTGAGCTGCTTAGGTACATACAACTACAGATCGGTCTTCCCGCGGTGACTCATCACAAATGACGGGCGTAGGCCCAGAGTCGCACCCCTCGGTTAAAAACCCTGACAGTCTCAGCCCGGATCTCTGGTCAAAATATGGGACATAGACATCTGACTCGTACAAAGATGGATCAGTCCATAACAAAACACAACAAATACAGGTCCCCATGACCACACAAAATACAGGTCTCTACAACCATGAACTCTGAGACCATAGTCCCCGCTGACTAGTCTTTTACCTTTTAATCAAGGGTCATCGATCATTTGATGTAATTAAGGGCTCGTGCCAGATCACGGCCTGGAATGTACAAGATCTCATGATCTCTGGAATAAAATTCGTCTTGCGATATCTCTTCTCTTGTGTACTTTTGTGAATGCTTGTGATTGTCTATGAATGTTTCTATATTCAGAACCCCAGAACAACAAAATGCCAGAAAACTGTGTTCGAACTTTTTCTAGTTCTAACAACAGGTCCCTCTAATTAGCCCTGCAACCTTCTATAAAAAGCAGAGATTTTTCTTTGTTAAACCTCCCACCCACAACACCTCCTCTATTCCGAACCCAGCCACCTGATCTGCTACCTAGCCTCTGTCGCACCACGACTCGCACCACTCTCGCTCCGGTCTGCGAGGTCGCGACCCATCTGTGACACGATGCGCACGTACGAAGTGCCAAGTGCGCCACTAGCGCCTCTACAGCCATACTGCCTCACATGCCCACCCCCTTACACCTAGCCCGAGCCGGAGCCTGTGCCACCATACTCCCTCTCTTCCACCATAAATAAGTAAGGTGCATAACACCCTACTTATAGAGAGGTAAAAATACTTTCTCCCATCCGATATGGGACCAAAAAAATCGTTTTTTTCAATGTTTTAAAATTATTTTAAAACAAACTTTTTCAACAATCCCCCACTTGTTTTAAAATAATTTAAAACAGAAAAAACGATATCTGCCAGAGTATAAAAGATTATATGCATAAAGAAAGATATCTTTCGATTTGAATCCTTCCTTAGTGTAAGTATTTCAAAGACCTATCGAAATTGCTGGTAACCGCAGCTTTGAACAAGTTATTTTTAGATAACAGGACTGAAAATATTACACACATACTTTCTAAGTGTTATTTGAGTTCCCATAATTCTTGCTCAGCACATTTAATGGCCTTGTGCTTATCCTGTTTCATGAACGATCCCAAGAAAACTCTCATTCTCATAAGAGGCAGTACCACCTCTACGTTCATATAGGTGAAGTCCTTCCAGTGTCTCCGTTACTTTCAGACACTTGTCCTTAAAATTGGATTGCATTAAGAGTTTCTAAGACTCAACCCTCTATCTGTAACAACCAGCATTATAATCTTGAATGAGGTATATATTTATAATTTAGTGCTGAAACTTCTCATGTATCAGTGACTTATTTTTACCCATTGAACCCTTATATAGAGATTTTTTAACTTTAGGTTGGGTTTCCATCACTGGTGAAATCTTTTAAAAAGAGTTTCAACCCCTTCCCTCTGGATGTTGTCCTTACTACCTCTCTCGTTAAAGGTTTAGTAAAAGGACTAGCTAGGTTATTACTTGACTTTACCTAAGAAATTACAATGTTTCCATCTTGAATCAGTTGTCTTATATAGTCATGTCTCAGACTTATATGTCTGGATTTTCCATTAAACGTGCCACTGTAGGCTCTAGTTAATGTGGCTTCACTATCGCAATGTAGTGAAACAGCCGGTATCAGCTTCGCATAGAATGGAATTTCTAAAAGATCTCTAAGCCACTCAGCCTCTTTACCTGTTGCAGCAAGGGCTATAAACTCAGACTCCATAGTTTAGTGAGTTATGCAGGTTTGTTTCTTGGATTCCCAAGATACAGCTGCACCTCCTAAGGTAAAAACCCATCCAGTAGTGGATTTGTTGTCACCCGCACTTGATATCCAAATTGCATCGGTATATCCTCCCAGTACAGCTGAAAATTCTAAGTAAAATAACCCTTAGTCTTTTGCTGTTTTTAAATAATCAAGTACTCTTCCTATTACCTTCCAGTGTTCTACATTGGGATTACTAGTAAACCTACTTAGTTTACTCACAGCATATGCAATGTCTGGTCTAGTGCAGTACATTACATACATTAGACTTCCTATAACACTCGCATACTCTAATTGTGCAACTATTCTTCCAGTATTTTTATTTAACTTGATACTTGGATCGAATGGGGTTTTCGCTTCTTTATATTCAAGTGTTTAAATTTGTTTATTATTTTCTCAATATAATGAGATTGGCATAGCGCATAACTCCCCACTATGAGTTTTTACTTTAATACCTAGAATGGTATCGACTTGTCCAAGATCCTTCATTTTAAATACGGAAGACAGAAACTTCTTTGTTTCAGTTACACCTTCAATCTTGTTACTTATTATTAACATGCCATCAACATATAAACAAATAATAATTATGTAGTTATTACTTGTTTTGGAATATATGCATTTGTCTACTACATTATGCATGAAACCATGAGAAAGTATTTTAGAATCAAAATTTCCATGCCGTTGTTTAAGTGCCTATTTTAGTCCATATAATGATTTAATTAATTTACAGACTTTCTTCTCATTTTCTGGCAGAATGAACCCTTCAGATTGTTCCATGTATACCTTTACGTCGAGGTCTCCATTCAGGAAAGCAGTCTTTACATCCATCTGATGAATATACAGCTAATGTATGGATGCTAAAGCAAACATAATTCTAATAAATGTCATTCTCGCCACAGGTGAGTATGTGTCAAAATAATATATTCTTTCTTTTTGTCTGAATCCTTTAGCTACTAATCTAGCTTTAAAGGTTTGAATAGTTCCATCAGTGTGATATTTCTTTCTAAATACCCACTTACACCCTATGGGTTTAGAAGATGGAGGTAGATCCACTAGTTCACAGGTTTGGTTTGACATAATCGAGTCCATCTCATCATTAATAGCTTCTTTCCAAAAAGCTGAATCTCTAGAAGTTACAACTTCTCTATAGGTTGTTGAATCATCTTCTATAGTCATAACTATAGGTATCTTTCTAATGACATTCGTTATATCTCCTTCTACGAGATGAAAAGAGATACACTGAGAGTTTATCTGTTCAGGATCAAGACTTTTTTCTACTCTTACCCTTTAACTCCTACGTGGTTCTATTGGAGCTTCAACTTCTTGTTGAGCTTCTACCATAGGTTTCTCTGTTGAAGTTTGGATTTCATTATTCTTTGACTCTAAGGATAGTGAGTTTTCAAATAACTCAACATCTCTAGACTCTATGATTGTATTAAACTCTAAGTCTAGGAGTTTATATGCTTTGCTATTTTGTGCATATCCTACAAAGGTACACTTAATAGCTTTGGATCCTAATTTAGTTCTTTTGGGATCAGGCTTTCTACAATATGCGATGCACCCCCACACTTTAAGATATCCTAGATTAGGTTTTCTAGCTTTCCATACCTCATATGGTGAAGTGTTAAACTTCTTAGAGGAAACTCTATTTAAGATGTGGTACGCTGCGAGAAGTGCTTCTCCCCAAAGTCCTAGTAGCAATTTTACTTGTATTAGCATTAAGTTGACAATTTCTACTAAGGTTTTATTTTTTCGTTCAACTATACCATTCTATTATGGTGTGTACGGTGCAGTGCATTGGTGTATTATGCCATGTTCTTCACAGAAGTTAGAGAATTCATTTGAAAAATACTATCCTCCTCTGTCGCTACGAAGAACTTTTATTTTCTTGTTTAGTTGATTTTCCACTTCTGCTTTATATATCTAGAACTTGCTAAGTGCTTCATCTTTATTCTTTAGAAGGTATACATGTACATATCTGGAGCAATCATCGATGAAGGTTATAAAGTATCTTCTTCCTCCACGTGTAAGAATGCCATTTAATTCACAAATATCAGTATGCATTAGGTCCAATATTTGAGATGATCTCTCAACACTAGGAAAATTTTCTTTATAAATTTGGACCTTGTGCACACTTCACATTTGTCATTTTGACTATCTGTGTATGAGATTAAGCCATTCTTAGACATGAATTTTAAGGTACTATAACCTATGTGTGCTAATCTACCATGCCACAATGCTACAAATTCAATCATATACGCAGAAGAGCTACTTTCATTCAAGGAAAACTTTATCATCCCATTACAAGCATATCCCTTACGAACGAAGTTCCCATTCTTCGACAGAATCAATTTTCCTGACTCAAATACTATCCGTATTCCAGATTTTCCTAGAAGATCCTTAGAAACTAAGTTTCGTCTCATGTCAAGAACATGCAGTTTAATAGTTAGAATCACTTTCTTTCAAGAGGTAAAGACTAGTTCCACGGTTCCTTTGCCTACGACCTTCGATCAAACTTCATTACCATTTGGACCTCTTGACTATCGGTCACATCCTCATAAGTTTTAAAGGCTGATCTACCATAGCTTACATAGACTGGCAGCTATATCATACCACCAACCGAGTACTTTGCCTTGTATCATGTTTACCTCAGTGATCATGGTAACTATGTCTTCTTCAGCTGCACATACCTCATTCTTCGATTTTCGAAGTTAGCATACTCGAGCGTAATGCCCGATTTTCCCACAGACATGGCAAGGGCCTTTGAACTTTTCGTACGGATTTAGGATTCTTCCTCTATTCGGAGATGTTTCTGGATTTGTTCCAATGAATAGTCATCAATTTTATGTAGCAGTTTCTTCCTGTATTCTGTTTAACTAGGGGGCAATTTTTTTATAACAGCCCCGACTTAGAAAGATTCAGGGACATCAATTTTTAGGGCACTAATTTTGCTAACAATTAGCTGTAGTTCTCTGATTTGGGCAAACAACGATTTTTTATCTACCATGGTGTAGTCAAAATAGCTAGCTATGAGATATTTGTTCGTACCTTCTTCTTCAGCCTTGAATCTGAACTCGAGAGCGGTCTAAATTTCTTTGGCAGACTTGGTTTTGGTGTATTGATCATACAGACGATCAGATAACGTGTTCAGGATGTGTCCTCGACACAGTAGATTATCTTCTTCTCTTTTGATACGTGCGTTGATTTGCTCAGTCGTGTCTTCATCAGTAGCTGGAGGAAGCGGCTTCAAGTTCGGGTCTAAGATATAGAATATCTTCAATGCCGTAAGTAAGAACTTTATCTTATCCTGCCATTTGGTGAAATTGGTTCCATCGAACTGGTCCAGATGAATCAGATCCTGGTTCATCAGTTTGATTGATGATACCCCTTCGATTTTCATATCAGAAAAAATTACGCTTTAAGATTGTTGAAAATTTCTAATCTCAGAAAATAAATTAATTTGAAAAAATCGAGAAATAAGGACAGGTTGAAGCACGTGAAAAACAAGCTGTCCTTAAAGCGTAATTCGCCCCTACTCAAATTATTTTAAGTATGCTGATAAGTTGCAGGCGGATTGCTGTTGAGCTCTTAATTGTGCATATCCTAACCCCAATTCATCACTCATTATGCATGGTTTTCATGATTTAAAGACTAATCTAATGCATGGATTTGTGATTGTAGGAATGAGATGGATAATTCACTAATTCATGGTTAAAAGAGTCACTTTGTATGCATTGAAGATCAATATAGCAAGTGCAAAAGGTGGAGGAAAGAAGAAAAAAGAAAGAGAAGAAAATATAGAAAAGTTATCCCAAGACCTGTCCCAAGATCTGTCTCAAGACCTGTCCCAAGACCGGTCGCCAGACAGGTCTAGATGAGTCCACTAGACAGGCCGCTAGACCGGTCGCCCGACTGGTCACCAGACAGGTCGAGATGAGTCCAGAGAAACATAGCTTGCTGGACTATTTTTTAGGTTTTGAGACCGGTCGTGCGACCGGTCGTTCATGAGCTTAGACCGGTCGTGCGACCAGTCGTCAGCGTAACAGAGCTTGTCTGCAAAGTTCCGATTTTCTCTGCGCAATCACGTGATTTTTTGTGTAATCTGGAATCTTCCGTGCCAATCTATAAAAGGACACCTACAACTTCTTTCTAGGGCATCTAGCAACGTGGGGAACAAAGGATTCAAAACCTAAGAGGCTTCCTAGCCTCCTACAACTAGTTTTCTTCTTCTTATAGTTCTAGTTCTAGTTTTGTTTTTAATATGCTTTTCATTAGCTAATCTCTTAACTAGAGCTAAGAAGTGAACCTTATAGTTTTCTTAGATTGTTTAATTCATTTTATTGGTTTCAAGTTGGATTTGTAGTGAAGAACAATGGTTTGAAGTTTGAATAAAGTTCTAAGTAGTTTTTCTCTTAATCTTATGATGGCTCATAGATGTTTAGAAGAATTGCTTGAGTTTTTAATTGTTCTTGAATGATTCTAGACCTGTATACTCCGAGGAATTGGATTCAATATGCTCTAGACCTTTGATCCTCATGTGGGAGCTTCAAACCAAAGTTCTACCTTTTTGTTCTAAAATCTGAATATTGTGTTGATTGTTCATATGATTTGAATGAAGTTCAAATCATAATATAGTCAAGTCTTGTGACAAAGTTTGATGATTATTATGGTTATGATCTTAATCTATTGGAATTAGGATTGACCTATGCAATTGAGTATGCTCAAGTCCTAACTTGAATTGAGGGAATCATGTTGATAAACAACATATGTGTTGGATTGCTTTGATAATACAACCACTCTATCATCCAGCTAGATAGGACTTAATTTCGATTCTAGTTGAGTATTGAGAAACCACAGCGAATTATGCATCTAAGGAGAGCTATAAGTGGATCCTTGATGCTCTAGTTATCTTTTCATTATCAGATTTTCCTGTTTCATGTTCAAAACCGATTTCACAAACCTCTTAGATTCTAGGATAGTTAGAATTGTTTACCTCCTTCCCTGTGAATCGACCTCAGTCTTACCGAGATTATTACTACATCGCAACCTTACACTTGGGGAAGCGAACAAGTTTTTGGCGCCGTTGCCGGGGAAGTGGTTAAACGGTTCTAATTGTTGTAGTAGCTATAGAGTAGTCTTAGTTAGGTAGGATTTTCAATTTTTTCTCCAAGTAGTTTTCTGATTTTTTTTTTCTAGATTACTAACAATTTTCTATTTTTTCGTTTGTAGGAACTTGGTTGTTGACATAGTTCTCACCTTCACGGGTAACATCTCCCCATCTCCCTTTCTTCTTTTTGTTTTTCTTTCTAGATTGGGATTGTTTCAACTTCTTATAATTTCATTATGAATGATTGGACGGGTGGATTATCTAAATACCTTTTGAAAGATGAGAGGTTGAACCAAATAAAAAATCATTATGATTGGAACCATTACAAGCATGAATATTTTCCTAAGACTCAATCTACTTCTAATACTCCCCCAAGTAAGACATTGTGAAATCACCGGAATAAGAACAATGTGCATAACTTTTCATCGGGTAAGACAATGGGAGAGTATCGGAGAGAGATGAATAATGTTCCACCGATTAGGATAATGTATGATCACTTGTTTGGCTACACATATCAACAACCATCTAATAGCCCAACATATGACATACATAATCCTAATAGGTGGGAGTATCAAAATTTCAATTTGGGAGACGAGCCAACCTTGGATGCCAACAATTATCCGCAAGAGTTTCTTTCTCATGAGCCACAACCGACACGAACTCTTGAGGATACGCTGCGAGAGTTTATGAAAATAACTGAGCAATGCATACAAAACCTCTCGCCATCTCCAAATCCTGAACCCGGCATTGGGAACACTGAATTATTCCCCAACAATGAGGATGAGGCTATCCAAGCCCAACCCTATTCCAATTTTATGACTAAACTTTTAGGGGAAGTAGATCTCAGTGATCCCAACGTTACCATCGATTATGGTAAATCAACTATCTCTTTTAGCTATTCCAATTTAAATGATGAAGAGATTTCAAGGACGGTTGACGAAACTGAGGAATCTACAAAATCTAAAAGTGATAGTTTGATTGCCCATAATGAGGGTTTGAAGGATGATTGTGTGTCCATGATTTCTTCTTCCAAAGGGCTGAATGTTTATGAGTCGCCGGAAGATATTCTTGCTAGAGAGATGGCCGAAGTCGATTTTTTTAATTCTTCCACCAACAACACATGCCGGATTCTATTGTGGACGAACTCCCTTGGGTTGAAAATTCTGTTTCTTGGATGACGGGGTAGCACAATCTGAAATTTCAAAAGATCAACCAATGCTAGATGATGTGCTTACTAATGAATCAGAAAAATCTTCTTTGGAAGACCTCCCTTTTATAGAGGAGGAATTCCTTACCCTTGAAATAGAATTTCCTCAATCACTTAGGGAGAACGAGAACCCTTCATCCGACTCTCTCGATTTCCTAGAGGAATGCATGAACCACCCCTATGATCTGGATGATGAGATGATTATGGAGTTGAACATTTTGTTAGACATGGTGTCGGTGCTTGAAGAACACCATCCCACTGATTTACACTCTTTACCATTGTTTATGGAAGCGCCGTGCAATTCTAAATTTTTGGAGGGTGTTGAACCTCCAATTTATACATTGCATAGCCCACTACATCACACTATATGCATGGTTTTCATGTTTAAAAGGACCATCTAATGTATGTTTTGTGATTGTAGGAATGAGAGTGGACTTCATCCAATCGAAGACCAAAAGAACATATTTAGATGAAGGGGATGAAGATTGAAAGAGGAGCAAAGTAAGAAGAAAGCAAGTAGAGGAGAGAAGAAGAAATAAAAAGAAGAAAAAGAAGAAATGGACAAGGGCCGACCAGTCCAGACCGGTCGGACCGACCTGCCGGCACCTCTGGAAAGCACTGGACAGGAGGCCCAGTTGGTCCGACCGGTTAAGACCGGTCGGCCAACAAGTCGGTGGCTGCTGGAAACCCTCTGGACTAAAAATTCAATGTAGTTCGACCGGTCTTGACCGGTCGGCCATCAAGGTGGGAAGTCCACTGCACTCCCTGGACTGTTAAACAGAGTGGTCCGACCGGTCGTGACCGGTCGACCAGCCCAGTCCGACCGGTCGTCCGACCGATCGATCATTTGCAAAAATGAACAATTTCTAATTTCTGCTCCGAAAATTGCTGCGCACTGTGTAACCTTACGCAATTTTTGGATGTTTCCGACGCAACCGAGCGTCCTCACTATAAAAGGACACCTCGGGGTTCTTCTTAGGGTATCATAGAAGCTAAGGGACGTCGTGGGAGAGGAAGGAAGCCGTCATGGAGCATCTGCAACCCTCAAAACTCCGGTTTTTCTATGTTTTCTATTCTTTCATGAGTTTTAGTTGTAGTATGACAATGTTCGGTTAGAATCTCTCAGCTAAGGCTGAGAGGTGAAGCTTGTAGCCGATTTCATGTTTAATTCAGTTCAATTCAAGTTATTTTATTTCAAGTTTTGATTTTGCATATTTTAGTTCCCAAAGTTGATAGTTTTAGATATTTTATGAGAGTTCATGTGCTCCGGACATGGATTCCTTGCAATTCTCTGAGATTATCATATTGTGTTTGTTTAGATTCGAATTATGGTAACCCTTGAGCAGGCCATAGTCCTTAGGCATGCCTATTGCTCTGAAGGCTATGATTTTGAATTTTACATGTGTTGAATGGGACTAGAACTTGGAAGTTCACCTTGAGTAGGATTGAATGTGCTTCAAAGCTCTATTTTCCAACTAGATGAGAGATAGGATTTCAAATCTAGTTGTGCTCTCTGCTTGGATTGATTGGATTAACATGGGATTGCTACAAGTGGATCCTTGAATGCCTTAGCACTTTAAATTACTACTTTTCATTAAGTTTCTGTTTTAGCTTACTTGCTCAATTGAATCTTTTATTCATTACAAACTGAGTTGCTGGAATAGTTTGGGATGTGTTTCCAATTCCCTGTAGATCGACCTCGGTCTTACCGAGTTTTATTACTACATCGCAGCCTTACACTTGAGGCGAGCGAACAGAGGAGACAACCCAAACTGAAGAATACTTTATGAACGTCTCTCCACCATCATGGATTCTTCAACCCATTGAAAATTCTGATTGGGAGGACCCGTTTTTAATCTATTACAACCCAATTCAGAACTTAAGGAGATATCTTTTTGCTGCTCTTATCTCCTCCTTACATGCATGTGGTGCACACTATGATTGGACCTTAATGAAGAAACGCACCCATGTGTACATTCGAGCAGGACTTTGGATGGTCCTCATGAGAAACCTATTGAAATTCATGAAGATCCTGCTCAAATTTGATCATGTAGTCGATCGAACTAATCAAAGGTAGGTAGGTAGGTTAGGATTTCTTTCTGCATTTAGGATTGAATAAGTCTCATCGAGACAAAGGAAGATGCTAGAATTGATCAACTTGCTACCTCAGGTACTCTCGTTCTCACTCTCCTTTGCTTTATATCATTGCTCTCATGTCATGCATATTGCATATCTTATTACATTAAGGACAATGTAAGATTTTGGTTGGGGGGTGAGAGATTCCTTAGATGAATCTACTAACTTTTGTGACATTTCGAGCAATTATGTAGAAATTTTTCAATTTTTCTGAAAACTCAAAACTCCTTTGGAAAATCGTGTTTATATGCACTTGGGATGTTGTAAGTATGAAAGGAAGAAAGATGTAGTGAGATGATTTTGAAACTCTTAAAGGACTTGCAACATGATGGTTTTCTAATTGGATTCCCCTATTGATTTGATTGATAGAAAATTTGAAACACTTTTACACCTAGTTCACTTCACACGATTCTCATGTTTTGAAAGGATTATATAGAATTGTGGATTGGTTAAGTTTGGATTTGAGGTGTTGAGAAACCAAGCCGGGATACTTTGTCCATCCTTGTCCATGGGAAAATAACGAAAGATATGAATTTTTAAAAATCCTATCTAATGAAAAAGAAAACGGGAAAGGAAGGATAAAAACATGGGAATGATGGAGAATATGACGGAAAATGCCGAAAAGGGCTACCTATTACCAACCGGGGGATGGACTACCCGTAACCAAAGCCGGAAATGGGACGTAGTGTGAAAGCCGTCGGAAGGATGGTAATGCAAATTCCTGTCATAGGCTTGTTGTTGATCTATACACCGTTGAATCCATACCTTAACTAATTCATGAAGAAGGTAACCCCGGAAATCCATGAGATGAGCATTCACTCAGCACACTAGGTTAATTTGTTTTGATCCTTCTATTTATCAATCAATCAGTGGGAATTCCATATGAACACTTGTTATGTTTTTTAAGTTTAAGGTCTTAACTTCTATCACTCAGTTTTGCTGATTTTTGTACATGCATGTCTTGGAATGTATAGAAACATAGTTTCCGAAGAAGAGTTGGGTTTTAGAGAATGAAACTTGTTTCACGCATGTATTGCTCGGGACTAGCAAAATGCTGGTTGGGGGGTGTGTTGAGCTCTTAATTGTGCATATCCTAACCCCAATTCATCACTCATTATGCATGGTTTTCATGATTTAAAGACTAATCTAATGCATGGATTTGTGATTGTAGGAATGAGAGGGAGACTTCACTAATTCATGGTTAAAAGAGTCACTTTGTATGCATTGAAGATCAATATAGCAAGTGAAAAAAGGTGGAGGAAAGAAGAAGAAAGAAAGAGAAGAAAATATGGAAAAGTTGTCCTAAGACCTGTCTCAAGACCTGTCCTAAGACCTGTCCCAAGACCTGTCGCCAGACAGGTCTACACAGCTAGACCAGTCTCTAGACCGGTCACCCGACCGGTTGCCAGACAGGTCGAGATGAGTCCAGAGAAACATAGCTTGCTGGACTATTTTTGAGGTTTTAAGACCGGTCGTGCGACCGGTTGTTCATGAGCTTAGACCGGTCGTGCGACCGGTCATCAGCGTAACAGAGCTTGTCTGTAAAGCCCCGATTTTCTCTACGCAATCGCGTGATTTCTTGCACAATCTGGAATCTTCCGTGCCAATCTAGAAAAGGACACCTACAGCCTCTTTTTATGGCATCTAGCAACGTGGGGAGCAAAGGATTCAAGACCTAAGAAGCTTCCTAACCTCCTACAACTAGTTTTCTTCTTCTTATAGTTCTAGTTCTAGTTTTGTTTTTAATATGCTTTTCATTAGCTAATCTCTTAGCTAGAGCTAAGAGGTGAACCTTATGGTTTTCTTAGATTGTTTAATTTGTTTTATTGGTTTCAAGTTGGATTTGTAGTAAAGAACAATGGTTTGAAGCTTAAATAAAGTTCTAAGTAGTTTTTCTCTTAATCTTATGATGGCTCATGGATGTTTAGAAGAATTACTTGAGTTCTTAATTGTTCTTGAATAATTCTAGACATGTATGCTCCGAGAAATTGGATTCAATACGCTCTAGACCTTTGATCCTTATCTGGGAGCTTCAAACCAAAGTTCTACCTTCTTGTTCTAAAATCTGAATATTGTGTTGATTGTTCATATGATTTGAATGAAGTTCAAATCATAATATAGTCAAGTCTTATGACAAGGTTTGATGATTATTATGGTTATGATCTTAATCTATTGGAATTAGGATTGACCTATGCAATTGAGTGTGCTAAAGTCCTAACTTGAATTGAGGGAATCATGTTGATGAACAACACATGTGTTGGATTGCTTTGATAATACAACCGCTTTATCATCCGGCTAGATAGGACTTAATTTCAATTCTAGTTGAGTATTGAGAAACCACAGCAAATTATAAATCTAAGGAGAGCTATAAGTGAATCCTTGATGCTCTAGTTATCTTTTCATTATCAGACTTTCTTATTTCAAATTCAAAATCGATTTCACAAACCTCTTAGATTCTAGTTATTATGATAGTTGGAATTGTTTACCTCCTTCCCTGTAGATCGACCTCGGTCTTACCGAGATTATTACTGCATCGCAACCCTACACTTGGGGAAGTGAACAATTGCTTCCAGGATACGACGAGCCTTATGTGGTTCTGCGTTCAGCAAGAAACAAAGGAACCACTATGGAACTCTGTAACACTATATGGCAGATGAAGAAAAGAAAGAGAGAAAAGGAATGGCGGTCTTCTTCTTGTAGCAGTAGATCACTACGTTGGTCTAAGTGGCTTGGTTTTATCAACCAAACCGAGAGGCTAATAGAATCAGATGGGTGCTCGTTCGGTAGAGATGGTTGTGATTGTTGTTATTGTGTTGGAATGAACCAGACCTGTCTGGTTTATATAGGCAAGGGTGGCTGGCATTTTTGGTCCAGAGCCATAATGGCACTAGCCATTTTCTGGCTATTGTGAGAAACTAGCCGTTTTTTGCAGTTTCTGACTGTTGTGCATGTGGGAGTTACACACCTGCATGCTGGCTGTTTAGACTCAATGGCTAGCCGTTTCTGACTGTTGGGCTAGCCAAATGCAGTTGTTACTGTATGGTCTAGACCGTTACTACATGAGTAGTTACACAGGTCCCTCTAATTAGCCCTCCAGCTCTCTATAAAAAGCAGAGAGGTTTCTCTATCAGACCTCCCACCCACAGCACCTCCTCTGTTCCGAACCCAGTCACCTAATCTATTACCTAGCCTTTGTCCCACCGCGACTCGCACCAGTCTCGCTCCAGTCTGCGAGGTTGCGACCTATTTGCGACACGATGTGTACGTGCGAAGTGCCTAGTGCGCCACTAGCGCCTCTACATCCACATTGCCTCATATGCCCACGCCCTCGTACCTAGCCCGAGCCCGAGCCCGAGCCCGTGCCCATGCCCATGCCCGAGACCGAGACCGAGACCAAGTCCGAGTCTGAGTCCGAGACCGAGCCCGTGCTCGTGCCCGTGCCCATGCGCGTGCGCGGTGTTCCAGTGCTTCGCAATGGAACACGAAAGCCACCATACTCCCGCTCTTCCACCATAAATAAGTAAGGTACACAACACCCTACTTATAAAGAGGTAAAAATACTTTCTCCCATTCGATATGGGAGAAAACCAAAAACCATTTTTTTAAAAACTTTTTTAAAATGGTTTTAAAACAAACTTTTTCAACAAAAGCTGTAGTGTTTAAAGACCCACCATTATAAACTTCCCAAGGCCAAGTGTAATGTTTATTTTCCATCTAACCTGAAGGTTACATGGACACAGATGAAGAGAAAACACAAATAGCAGCTTGATCAGAAACTTTTAGAGGCCCAATAAGTTTTTAACAGTGGGCGTCCAATTATTGGTTTCTTGTGGTGTGGTCCACCCTAGATTTGGATCTGGATCATTTTTTTATCATGCAGTGAAATGGTGGGGCCCACTGAATACTGATCAGTAGTGTATGGCTACCAACAGTCTAAAATCCGATCGACAACCATAGGATCATTATCTCTGTCCCCGGGAATCCTTTGTTGCTTAGCATGCCGTGAAATGTTGGGGCCCACTAAATACTGATCAGTAGTGTGTGGCTACCAGCAGTCTAAAATCTGATCGACAACCACAAGATCATTATCTCTGTCCCTGGGAATCCTTTGTTGCTCCTACCAACATCCTTCAAAATCCTTTGCTGCATCATCCGACAGATCCCAGTTCGTCTACCAGCCCTGCCATCAACTGCAGCATAGTAGAGAAGA
The DNA here is from genome assembly GCA_003013855.2 of Liriodendron chinense. NCBI lineage: Eukaryota > Viridiplantae > Streptophyta > Magnoliopsida > Magnoliales > Magnoliaceae > Liriodendron > Liriodendron chinense. The sequence continues at coordinate 3,550,239 of ML058510.1, read as the reverse complement.
ACACATCGATCGCTTTTTCTCCCCCATTCAGTCCATCCATACCCTTTCGTATCCTTTAAATCCTACAGGGAGCACCTCCAGCGCTTCCCTGGATCTTTAAGCCAATGGTTCTTGAAAGAGCGCCCTCCTATTCCAAAGACTTCATTTTGTAAGGGGCACCGTAAGCCCCAGAGCCGATCATTTTCCAAGGGGCATCTTATGACCACCAGCGATGGGAGCCGATTGTCTGGGAAGGAGCTCCTCTCGCATTCAAACCAGTCATCCTATAAGGGGTAGTCGTCGAGCTGCGAAATCAATGGGGAGCATTCCCAGCAATGCCATATCAACTGGCCCATGTTAAGAGACCCTCTACAATAGCAAGAAGGCTAGTATTCATCCCATTGGAACCCCCAACCCCCCGGATGACTAAGCCAGGACCCCAGTCGTATGTAGCCTACGAGGACAAGCTGCATCACATCCCATTCAACACAAGTAGTAGCATGGTCCTCAAGTCAAGAGCTCCATATGAGGAACAAGAATCAGTTGTTCCCTGATCATCAATACCCCAAGAACTAGTGCTCCTTAAAGGAGGAGAGAAGCCTTGCTACAAGGAAATCCCATGGAACTATCCAAAGTGCGCAGAAGTGGAGAACATGAACCTCAACGGGCGATGCATCCAAAGAGACAATCAAAACAAGGGAGACTCCAAAGGCATACTCGCAAGTCTCGGCTGGCAATAATGAAGCTGCGTACAACGTTGCCACCCAACTCAAGACTACCCCAATCCAAATCTTGACATAAGAATTACTTTGCACGTCTCGCATGCACCGAGAGCTATTCGCCAAGACTCTGAGTGACGTGCATATCTCTTCAACCACATCACCCAAAATGGTAACACTCGTGATCGGGCATCTCCTTACACCACAAGCAATCACATTCACGGAGGATAAGCCTCCTCCAAAAGGGCATAACCATGGGCGTTCCCTCAACATAGTCATACAATATAAGGATCTTTGCATTCCATTAGTTCTTATTGATAATGGCTCGAGCCTAAACGCCTGCCCACTCAGCGCTGCACTTCGCCTGGGAAGCAAGTCATCCTCCTTTTGGCCTAGCACCATATATGTAAGGGCGTTCGACAACTCCCACATGCCAATAGAGGGGGAGATAGGTATTAAAGTACAAATCGGACTAGACATCTCCACAATCACATTTCGGGTCCTAGATATATCGCCCCCCTTTAATATACTACTCGGGACCTTAACTTCACAAGGTTAGAGATGTACCTTCCACCCTGCATCGAAGGGTCAAATACATTTGTGAAAACCAGGTCATCTCCATCCATGCGGAGCATGAGTTCATCATTACTTCCAATGCCGCTGCAACTGAACCAGATATTCCTACTATCGATATTCAACACTTAGATGAAGACATCTCATACCAAAACTTTGTGCTCGAGACAGTGAACATGATCGCCAACCCTGAGCCAATGAGCGCTGAATATGTCTTACAACCTATTGAATGATTAAACTTCAAATATCATATGAAAAATCACTTCAAGATGAAAGCGATAGAGCCAATCATCAACCAACGAAAGTGGAGTTTACTAGCCGGCCTTCAAAGAAAAGTGGAGGAAGAAGAATTTCGATACATGCACATCCACTTTGTAAGGCCAGGAGCACTTTGCAAAGACCCAAGGGCGGATAAAGGAAGGCTGATGACTCTACAGAAAGGTTTCCCGCTATTCCTGAATTGGGCAATATAGCCTCCTATCTAGGGCTGCACACAATTCAATTTATGATCAATTTATCGATTGAATTGAATCGAACAAATCGAATCAAATCAAATCGGTCTCCAAGATCAATTCAATTCAATTTTTTAAAAAAGAAAATTTTCAATTTCAATTTTTAGTTCCGATCGAATCGAATCGAATCGAAAATTGAATTGATCTATATCGAATTGAATCGATTGATCAAATTGAATTGAATATATATATAAATTAATGGACGGTATGGATGAAATAGATACATCATAGTGAGTTTTATCTATGCCGTCCATCCATTTTACATTTGAATTTAAGGAAAATTTTCAAAAATTAGTAAGATATATATCTCATATTACCACACCATAGCAAAACAATGGGGATTGAACGTCCACCATTAAATTCTTCCTAGGGCACATTGTAATGTTTATTTGCCATCCAACCTGTTGATAAGGTCACATAGACCTTTAGAAAGGGAAAAAACAAAAATTAGCATGAGACCAAACTTCTAAGGCCCCAAAAAGTTTCCAACAATAATCGCCAATCCCCCACTATTTTCTTGTGGTGTGGTCCACTTGAGATTTGGATCTCTCATTTTTGGGATAATGTCTTAAAATCATATGGAAAATGGATGGAGGGCCTAGATAAAACACATACACCATGGTGGGGCCCACAGAGTTTTGAAACCACCCTTCTGCATATCCGCGCCCGCCTAAGAGTCCAAGATGAATCGGATTGCGTACTTAGTAACTCAATGCGCTTGGTGTACTGAGTAAACTCTGTGGGGCCCACGATGATTTATTCATTTTATCCACTCCGTTCATCCACTTTAAAAGATAATTTTATGGCTTAAGCCCAAAATTGAAGTGTATAGTAGCACACACCACAGGAAACAATGTGAATTGAACCTCTACCATTGTAAAATTATTGTAGGCCATAAAAGTTTTAAACCAAGCTGATATTTGTGTTTTTCATTCATACATGTCTACCTGATCTTACGAACAGGTTGGACGACAAATAAATGTCACTGTGGACCCTAGGAAGGTTTCAATGGTGGAAATCATTATTCCTACTATTTCATGTGGCATGGTCCGCCCAAGTTTCGGATATGCTTCAATTTTGGGCTCAATGCTAAAATGAGCAGGCAAAACAAATGGACGGTGTGGTAAACCAAATGCATTCAAAGTAGGCCCAACTAAGTTTACTCAGTACGACAAAAGTGTACAATTTGAAGTTTGCCCAAGAGTGAATTAAGTATTACGTTGGTAACAACTTAGTGAGTGTTACCCCTACCATGTGGGGCCTACCTTGATATATTTTTTTCCATATCCATTACGTCCATCTAATTTTACATCTCATTTTAGGACATGATCCAAAATTATAAGAAGATCAAATCTTAGGTGGACCATACCAAGAGAAAGAGTGATGAATAACCATTAAAAACATTTTTCGAGCCTCAAAAGCTTTGGATCAATACGATCTTTCTAATTTCCATATATGGACTAGTCATTATGCACATGTTTTCATAAATATTTCTACTAATATTTCTATTTAAGGTACTATAAAATCCAAACCTACAAAACCTATAAGTTTTCAAATTGAAATGTGTGAAAATCGAATCGAATTGAATCAAAAAATTTATCAATTCAATCTCAATTCAATTCTAAAAAAATTGGGTCATTTCAATTTCAATTCGAAATTTCAAAATTAAGATTAATTCAATTTCAATTTCAATTTCAAAAATTTAAGATCAATTCAATTTCAATCTCATCCAAAATCGAATTTATCAAATCGATGTGCAGCCCTACTCCTATCTGATTGGAAAGGGTCTTGGAACCAGCAAATTAAGCCACTTGGGGAAGAAGAAGAGGAAGGCTCTGACCAGGGGCACGACTGGTTGTAGCATCTCCAAGATCATTAGCATGCTTTGATACCCGGCCTCACCGCATCGCAAGTCAACCAGGGGCACAAACCGCCCATCTCTGCCAAAGTCAATCATGGGCAAAACCTATCCACCACAACATCATCCAACTAGGGGCAAAACTTGCCCAATTCTCCATCCAACAATCAGGGACACAACTTTCCCACAATAGTCATTCAGGGGCACAACTCGCCCACCTAAGCACCAACCTCGTCAGCATCGCCAACTAACAGCTAAGGAAAAAAGGAGCCCATCCATTGGACTAAGAAGGGGTAGTGCCCAGCCCTGGATGGGTCCAATGTCTAGATCCCTAAGCAATTCCATATAGGGTAGCCAAAGGAGCTCCAATGTGTGATAAGTGATCCGAGAGAGACTAGGTATAGCTTAAATCCAGAACCCGACTAGGGAGAAATCATGGTCATTAGGCTAGACCGTGACTCTCGATCCAATGTATCAACCTGTAAATGCTAAAGCACAAAATGTGAGTGCTAAGCACAGTATATTGTAAGTGTTGTCAAATTTCGTAGACACTGGTTTAGTGCATGAGGTTGTGTGTGCAAGCTAAGTTCTTTGAGAAGACAAGTCTCTATCTCAACAAACACATCAAGATCAAGTCTATCAATTCTACAACAAGATGCGGCAAAGCTATGAAGATAACCATATATGTTAAGGTAACATTGACCATAGGGATGACCCTAGATTAGGTGTTTTTCATATGACTTTTAAAATAGCCACTCTAATCTCTTTGAAAAAGTCATATTTTAGAAAATTCGGCTAGCCTAACCCTATGTTCGATCAGCCCAAGAATCTTTAGCCAACCGAAGAAACTTTGGTCAAGTTTCCAGATACGAAACTGTTTTCTGGACTCATATCTCGGGTCAGCCCGACCCTATCTCGGGCTACCCGAAGCTCACTCAAGGTAGCCGAACCAACACTCGGGTCAGCTGAAGTTTGAACAAAATCTTATCCCGTGAAATCTTATAGCCGTTGCGATAAAATGGTTGAATCTTAGGTCAGCCGAAGGCAACCTTGGCTCAACCGAAGATCTAACTTTTTTATTATAAATAGAGCTTTTTTCACTCCATTTTTACATCAAGAAAAAGCACGAAAATTACTACATTTCTGGTTATAAAGCTCTCCATTATAGTGTAGTTATTTGTTCTAAATTCTTATTTTATTTTATAGCTGTCTTAGTTCTCTTCTCATTTAATTTGATTGTATAAAGAGAAGATCATTCTCATACTAGAGAAAAGAGAACTGAAATTGCAATTTTACGAAAACTCTTTTTAAAAATTCCTAGATCCATCTTGTTCAAGTTATATTGGTTTATCTTCTACAACGATCGAATCGCTGCGCTATTGAAGCTTCGTCTCTGCTAAGCTTTATTATCTTCTATAAGAAGAATGATAATACCTTTCTATTACTTTTGAGTTTTTGTTTGAGATAGCCCGTGAAAATCTCAAATCAAGTTGTTAGTGATTAGCCTGTGAAAATCACTTCAGGTTTTGTTGTGATAAGCCTGTGAAAATCACAATCTCTGTATCAGTTTTTTAAAATGAACCTGTGAAAACCTTTATACAGTGAAAAGCCAAAATTACAAGGAGAAGTAATTTTGGGAGTGGAGTAGGTGCAAGTTGTTTTTAGCACTGAACCACTATAACTCTTTGTGTCATAGTGATTGCGTTATTGTTTATCTTTTTATGTGCTTGATTATTTATGAATCTTTAAATCGTGACATAAGGTTGTCCTACTTAGATTTCTAACTGATATAAGGTTGTCCTACTTAGTTTGCTAAGTGGAAAGTTGTACTACTTAATCTCTAAGTGGAAGGTTGTCCTACGATTTAATCCAAGGTTTTCATATTGATCTCCTTTTGCTTTCAGATTGGTTAATTGCATATTCTTGCTAGTCTTGTTATTGATTCTCTGATTTTTTTTAAGATTACAAGAAGTAAAATTGAATTGAGTTATCCTATTCACCCCCCCCCCCCCCCCCCCCCCCCCCCCCCCAAGGACATTTATAGCTCCGTCCTTTTTCACAACCCCTACCTCTCTAGAGGATGGAGTGCAGGGATTCAACTAGTCATCTATTCCCCTAATTATTGAATCAGTCGTTGAGCCAACAAAGGGTGCCAGTATAAACAAAGCTAATTTAGGTAACACCAGTCACCTTGAGCAAAGCCAAGATCAATCATGGTTCGCAATGATTGCTTGTCAAGGTCCCTTAGAACCCAAAACAATAAAAAGCTTTTAGAAACAACAATCATCCAGCGTTTTAATTTTAGAAAATCTTTAAAAATTAAACAACATTTCATTCCCCACATTCAATAATGTGCCAAGCATGTCTGAGGTGTCACATGAATTTAAGGTCGATTATTATAACTTCAGCATCGAATTAGACTTCGAACTCATGGGTCTAGACAAAGCACGAGATGGGGAAGGGAATGACTCTGCTCCTAAAATAGAGGACCTCCTCAAAAATTTCAAAACCAAAGCTAGTGTTGTGGCCGATGACTTTGAGATAGTAAACTTGGGAACTCTCGAGGTCCCTAGGGAAATACACATTAGAAAATCCTTACCTCTAGAATTCAAGCAGAAAATGGTAGAATTTCTGACTCCAAGATTGTCCAACTTTGCAGTCCTATACGAAGACATTCCTGGGTTAAATGAAGAACTCATTGTACACCATCTGCTTTTGAAGCTAGAGATGAAGCCGGTAAAGCAGAAGTTGAGAAGAATGAAGCCAGAATGCGCTCTGAAAGTTCGAGACAAAGTCATCAAATAATATAATGTAGAATTCCTGTTTGTCTCCAACTACCCTGAATGGCTCACTAAATATTGTGCTAGTACTAAAGAAGAATGGTAAGGTCCGGTGTGCATTGACTTCTGGGACCTCAATAAAGCTAGTCCTAAAGATGACTTCCTCCTGCCGCACATCAACACTCTGGTCATAATATCGCAGGGCACAAGATCTTCTCTTTCATGGACAATTTCTCGAGCTATAATAAAATCAAAATGGTCATAGAAAACCTCAAGAAGACATCATTTATCACGCCATGGGGAACATTTTACTACAAGGTTATGATGTTCGATCTAAAGAATGCAAGAGCTACATATCAGTGAGCAATGATGGCCTTGTTTCACAATACGATGAACAATGAACTGAATGTATACATAGATGACATGATCATTAAATGTCGCATGATTGAAGGATATTTTGAAGATCTAAAAAGGTTATTCAATATGTTAGCAAAATACAAGCTCTGACCCAACCCTCAAAAAGGCCTGTCAACCCGGTCCATCGATCAGTCGACATGACCCATCGGCCGACCTAAATTGACTATCGGTCGACCGAATTAATATAGGAAAGATGGAGTTCTTGTTGTCTAGTTTTCAGCCATTTTAGCCTGTCGACTAGGTGTGTCAGTCGGCCAAACATGTGCTCGACTGGCCGATGGACCGGTTGACATCATAGTGAGTTCTGTTGTTTTGGACAGTTTGTTTATAGCAACTCACAAACCTCTTAGGCCTTACAATGGGTGGTCTTATAGGACACCTAAGGCCAATGAAAAATGACTAATGGTTTACCTATTACGTCCAAGTCATCTAGAGGTTATGGGTTATTTTGGTTCTAAGGTTAGGGTCACTAAGGCACATCATTTACCTAATTCTTCCTCCTTGATTCTTCATGTCCATTAGAAACTTCGGCCTTCATCTTGATAAGGCTAAACTGACTCTTAGACACATGGACACACATGATTGACATACAAGGTGTACAAATCAATGCAATAACAGAGGGTATTTACACATCCTTGGAAGAAGATAGATGTGTTTGGCCCCTCTTCCTTGGGAGACTTCGATGTTAAATTAGCATGGGACTTGTGCAGGGCAATAGGGGAGCGTAGGAGTTGCACAAAATAGGTTTGGCATTCTAAAATGCCGCTGAAAATTTCAGTCTTCATCTAGAAGGTGTTGTAGGGTGTGGTCCCGGTTAATGCCAAGGTACAGGCTAAAGGCATTCAGTTGGCCTCTAAGTGTGTTTGTTGCTGCAACGAGCAAAGTCCCTTGTTTGATGTCAAATCATTGGAGCATATCTTCTCTTTAGGTGATCTAGCTTCCAAGGTATGGGAAATTTTCAACAGGTTTTCTTATATTTTCTTTTTGGCGGGATAATCTGTATTAGGGAGAGAAAACTAGTGTTGGTAGGCAAATTCTGCCTCTGACAGCTTCCTTGCAAGGCGAGGTTTGTTCACTTCTTTTATTTTTTAGGAAGTTTAGATTGAAATAAATGGGAGACATTTTGAGAGGATTTAGATGAACTACACTGGAATGATTAACCAAGTGTAAAGGTGGTTGTGCCTTATTAGTCCAAACTTTCCTTCGCCCAAGTGCTCTCATGTTTCTAGTTCCATGGCCTTCCTTAGGGATCGTTTCTTGTCCTCCCCATCAATTAGAGCTATTAATGGTGAAGTGGGTTTCTCCGATTGAAGGTTGGGTTAAAATCAATGTGGATGGGTCGGCCCGAGGTAACCTAGGGTAATATGGGGGTGGAGGGGTTTGCAAAGGGTGGCATGGTAATTTTCTTTTTGCTTTCTTTAATGGATATGGTTGGGGCTCTAACATTCATGCTAAAGCTCGGGCATTGATGGAGGCTCTCGAATTATGTGTAGACCGTGGCTACTTAAAATTTATCGTGGAAAGCGACACCAAAATTGTGGTTGGCATGCTCAACAAGGATGCAACCTCTAATTAGAGCATGTGATACTGGTGGACCCGTTGTGATGGTCTTAAAAGAGATGTTAGGATGGTTTACACACCACATGAAACAAATGGAGCAGTGGATGGTCTGGCTTGTTTGGGCACTGATTCCCAAGTTAATCGGCTTTTCCTTGGAGTGTTGGATCTCCCTGCAACCATAGGAGGTAATGTTCTCATAGACAAAACTATTGGGAAAGTAAAGAAACTAACCCCGCAGTGGTAGCAAGAAATATCAAATAAGATAAACCACAATGACCAAGCAAATCAACATGTAAGAGAAGGCAATCTAAATATTACGTGGAAAAATCCCTCACGGGTAAAAAACCACAACACAAAGCAAATAATCTACTATGAATCAAAAGTTACAAGAGAATGAAGAAAACTTACATAGATCTAAAGCCCCATAAGAAAAACCCAAGCCCCACAAGATTTTTCTCTCACTATAGAACTCTCTTAACCCCTTGAACACGTGTAGAACTCCTTGCGTTACCCTAATCCCGCATTACACCCCTTTAAATATCATAAAACTAATATTAGAAATAAATACCGCGCAAAACTGTGCAACCGACCTATGCAATTCGCTAGCCTTCGGGTGCCCGACAAAGCCAAATTCTGTCTAGAGAATTAAAGGACAATATCAGAGGAATTTTGGCCGCCCTACACAGTCATCGGGTGCCCTACAGCCCCCGAAAAATAGATCCAGCAATCCAGATTTCAGAAGCCCATCCAAGGCAGTTTCAAGCACCTGACCAAGTCCATTCGGTCGCCCAAAACCTTCTCAATGTCAACATTGAAGACATCCTCAACAATTTTTACCGTGGCTTCAATCTTCAAACTCAACTGCTTCAAAGCTCCATTCTCCATCTCTACTTCCTCTCCTTCATAGTCCACCGCTTCTCGTGCCCTCCACCGACTTTATCCTTGTATTTTCACTTCCTTTGCTCTTCTCATGTGGCCCTTGGGCACTTGCCACATACGAGCAACCATGGATTCTTCTGCTGATCCCTCAGCTCTACTGTGAGAAGTTCTTTCGATCAATTATAAAGATTGTCCTACATACGTGCCTTCATCATCACGAGCGCCCCTTTTGCCACTTTACAATACCAATCATCATCGATGAACCTGCACCCCATCGCCTTAAGTGCACCAAGATAAATCAAATTCTTTTTCAGCTTAGGGACGTGCCTTACATCTTTTAAGACTCATTCGATCCCATATAACATTCTAATGTGCACCATGTTAATACCGACAACCATGCAGGCGTAGCCATCGCTCAAAAATATCGATCCACTATCATAAGCACTATATGTCATGAATGAACCCCGGTCAGGACACATGTAATACAATGCACATGGATCCAAGAGTTACTCTCCACTGAGAGAACCCCTACCGGATACAGTTAACACATCATTATCATCACAACTATCCTCTATGACTTCCACGGTATTAACCTGCCTCCCTAGAAGAATCTCTAAACTTCTCTTACCTTAGTTTGAGATTCTGACAATCATTCTTCATGTGTCATTCTTCCCCATAATTCCAGCACCTCACCTTGCCCTTCCCTTTACCCATTGGATTTAAATCTCGATGACGAAGATCCCCACCCCGCTGAGAATTTCTTCCCCTCATAACCAGTACCTCGTCAGAAGACGACCCCACGTTGCCATTTTTCCTTCTCATCACCTTCACCTGGAGGGCTAAGAAAACGGTTTTAATGATAATGGTCTCCTTACCCGGTCACAGAGAGTCCTTGAATGATTCATATGATTCAGGAAGTGAATTCAACAAGATGCATGCCTGATATTCGTCTTTCATTAGTTCATATAGATCCAACAACTTGCAAACGAGCCTATTAAACATGCTAATGTGGCTATCAACATCAGTCCCCTCCATCATCTTTAGATTGAATAACTGCATCATCAGAAATAGATGATTCTCAAGAAACTTCTTTGTGTAAATATTTTCTAACTTTGCCCAAGTATCAACCGCAGTCTTCTCCCTCATGACGTAATATATGACCTCATCCATTAGGCACAATTGGATTCAAACCTTGGTCTTTTGATCTACCTTCTTCCACTCTTCTTCTTTCATAGTCTCCGATCATTTTCCAATGAGTGCTTCTTCAACCCCTTACTAAATTAGAAGGCCTTCCATCTTTACCTTCAACAGTTTAAAGTTATTTTTTCGAAATACTTCTCTATGTTAAATCTCATGCTAAACGTCATTGGAACCTCATCTCAAATTCCGATCTATCTCCCAATGTTCGCTTTGAGACCACTTGTTATGAAAGCAAAGAAATTGGCCCTGCAATGGTAGTGAGAAATATCAAATGAGATAGACCACAATGACAAAGCAAATCAACACACAAGACAATGCAATTCGAATTTTACATGGAAAACCCTTCGTGGGTAAAAAAACCACGTCACAAAATGAATAATCCACTATGAATCAGAAGTTACAAGAGAATGAAGAAAGCTTACCTAAATATAAAGCCCCACAAGAGAAACCCAAGCCCCACAAGCTTTTGATCTCACCCTAGAACTCTCTCAACTTCTTGAACACGTCTAGGACTCCTTAGGTTACCCTAATCCTGTATTATACCCATTTAAATAGCATAAAGCCAATATTAGAAATAAATTCCGCTCAAAATCATGCAACCAAGCTATACAGTTTGTCGGCTATCGGTCACCCAACAAAGCCAAATTCTGTCTAGAAAGTTAAAGGAAAATATTAGAGAAATTTTAAGCACCCTACAACATTCGTTGAGCGCCCTATCGTCGGGCACCTTACAACAGTCATCAAGCGCCTTACAGCCCCCGAAAAACAGATCCAGCAATCCAGATTCCAAAAGCCTATCAGGGCAACTTCGGGCATCTGACCAAGTTTCATCGGTCGCTTGAAGCCCTCTTGGTGTCAAGATTGAAGACATTCTCAACAAAAACGGGGCTCAATTGCATTAGGATGGGTTGACAAGCTAGGGAGTTCCGGTTTCTTGTGTAGAGTAATACAATAGGTGGGCCCCTACCTGTGGGCCTTTTTCTTCTATATTTAGTTCTTCTCTTCTTGAATGAAATAAATTGATCCATTCTTGATCCAAAACAATAGGAATAGCAATTGATCCGTTCTCGATCCAACTTATGTGGCCCACGGGGGGGGGGGGGGGGGGGACTGAAATAGCAACTTGTCCAAAACTTATATGGCCTCCCAAAAGTTTTCAACAGTAGGTGATTAATCTCTACTGTGTGGTCCACTAGAGCCTTGGAACTGCCTTTTTTTTTGCTAGTACGTTCAAAATTATAATATGGAAAAATGAATTGACAGTGTGGATAAAATCCATACATTCCCAAAGCCCTATGTGTTTCTTACCGGGGACAGCCGGGAGAGCACCCAATCCGCGTCCCTATACAACATGTGGACCTTCATCAAAGTCTTGACCATAAAGGCACTATCATCCAGTGGGAGCCCTTATATAATTAAGTGTTTTCATGGATGGACCCACCAAACTCTACTCCATGAATTCACCAAGCCGTGTGAAAGGTGGGGAATGGCAGAGTGTCAAGATGCCAAGCTTTTATTTCATGAAAGACTGTCACTGATTATAATCCGACGCGTATTAGCTACCGACATCATGAGTAGTGAGATTCGATCCTGAAGTGAAGTGATGTCACCAAGTTATGTAGGCCCCATCATGATGTATGTGTGTGTACCCACACCGTCCATCAATTTGGAGAGAGCGTTTTAGGGCAGGACCATAAGAATGAGGAAGATCCAAAGCTCAAGTGGACCCCAGCACAAAATACGGTGGGCGTCACTGTTGAAACCTTCCTAGGGGGCACTACGATATTTTGTTTACTTCCAACCTGTTCAAACGTTAACACAGATATGGACACAGGGAAAACACAAATATCAGCTTGATCGAAGACTTCTTTGGCCGTCGAGAAGTTTTTAATGGTAGGCATTCAATCCCCACTGTTTTCAGTGGTGGGTCCACTTGAGGTTTGGATTTACCTCATTCTTTGGCTTGGCCCTAAAATAATCTCTCCAAATTAATGGACAGCGTGGATATAACACATACATCATGGTGGGGCCTCCAGAACTTGGTGACATCACTTCAATAGCGAATCTTCTTCATTGCCCACCCTGTCTGTAGCTAATGGACGTCCTAAATAATACGGTCAAGTCTCTTTCATGAAATGAAAGCTCCTGGCATCTTTCCATTCAATTGGATTGACTTCCATGCAAGGCCATTGACTAAGGGTATTCCAGGGTTTGACTGCATCGATTAATCAAGACGTGTCTTAGTTGGCCAACAGCATCGGTATTTTTATTTTATTTTTATTTTTATTTTAAATAATTCAGTCAAGTCTCTTTCATGAAATGAAAGCTCCTGGCATCTTTCCATTCAATTGGATGGACTTCCATGCAAGGCCATTGACTAAGGGTATTCTTGGGTTTGACTGCATCGATTAATCAAGACGTGTCTTAGTTGGCCAACAGCATCGGTATTTTTATTTTATTTTTATTTTTATTTTAAATAATTCAGTCAAGTCTCTTTCATGAAATGAAAGCTCCTGGCATCTTTCCATTCAATTGGATGGACTTCCATGCAAGGCCATTGACTAAGGGTATTCTTGGGTTTGATTGCATCGATTAATCAAGACGTGTCTTAGTTGGCCAACAGCATCGGTATTTATATTTTATTTTTATTTTTATTTTTATTTTAAACACACCCATGCACTCACACCACATTGGGTACTCGAACCCATAAATCTACTAAGGAGGCATGAGTAAGGACCCAGTCCAACGGCATCTACACAAACAGCAGCCATCTCTTTTATGAGGGGTGCGGCTTGTGTATCTGTGGATCCCTGACAGGGGGACCCACTGAGATGCATGTGCCTTACATCCACTGTCCATCCTTGATGCATGTGCCTTACATCCACACTGTCCATCCTTGACTGTGGGTCCACCAGATTGACTGCATCGATTCAACCAAGACGTGTTTTAGTTGGCCAACAGCATCTACACAAACAGCAACCATCTCTTTCATGAGTGGCACAGCTTGGATGTATCCGTTGATCTCTGACTGTGGGGCCGAGCTGCATGTGCCTTACATCCACGTTGCCCATCCGTTTTGACATCTCATTCTAAGTGTACAATCCCAAAAAAAAAAGCAGATTCAAATCAAAGGGGACCACATTATAGGAAACAGTGATAATTGAATACCCACCATTAAAAATTTCTTGTGGGCCATCAGAATGTTTATTTTCCATCCAACCTGTTGATAAAGTCACAAGGACCTAGATGAAGGGACCACACAAATTTGGATCCGCTTCATTTTTGGAATCATGCCTTAAAATGAGCTATAAAATGGATGGACGGCATGGATGTAAGGCACATACATCACGGTGGTCCTCCAGAGACGGGAACCACCGACCTTGGTGGATCCGGGGATCCACCAAAGATGCCCCTTCATGAGATAATAAGGAGAGAAACTTTAGCACTCTTAAAGGTGTGAAGGATGCATTGCGGGCGCTTGTAAATCACTTAAAAATTGCATGGTTAACATATAAGTAAAACAAATTAAGCGTTCAAACTGTATATTGAACTGTATATTATAGCTTAGATGTATCATGAATTGAGCTTCACGCTTACTTCAATATCTAACTATCAAATTAGTGGATATTTATTGGACAATTCAAAATAAAATTAATATCAAATGGTCATGTTCCAATACAAATGTCAATGAATCAAGGAACAATTATGCAACCAATTTGATTATTAGATTATAAGTTGGCGGCATTGAGTTCCACAATTTAGCCTATTTAAGTTGAGTTAATGTATGGCATGTGTACCATTTTTCAATGCTTGCATATCAAGCTTCATAGGCAACTAGAATATCAAGCAACCTTCCCTCCAATGATAAAAGCTCGAGTTATCAAGAGCTTGTTTGTTTCCCATTTACCATGGTAAATACATGTGTAGCCTTGTAACGAAGGCCTGTTTGAATTCATGGAATCTCCGGTAATGATTGGTATTTCTATAAGAAATATATCTTCAAATTATTACATTAGATTTCTACAAAATAATCATAATACAATTTATTTCAAGTAATTGTGGCTTAGTTGAAGCAAAATCTAATTATAATAGTAAATCAAGTGATTAGATATATAACTCCAACTTCCCGTATCAATGATATTTAGGGTGGGAAAAATCAGGCATAGCTTCAGTGGATCCTGGATCTACCCATGTAGGTAGATCCCTAACTTTAGAGCCCTCCTTGATGTATGTACCTCACATTCATGCCGTCCATCTTTGTAATTGGATTTAGGTGGAGAGCAGTGGAAACAGGCCTTTATTGTGGTGTGATTTCCGATGAATGAAATATCAGTGAAATATTGCATATTCAATTAAAAGACTTCCTTTGAAACTATGCCTTTACTACCTTTTACGGCTGTTTCCAAAAATCCACAACAAGTAGTAAGCTCGGATTGCATTAAATGCAAGATTCGTTTTGGTGTGGTCCACATGAGCGTTGGATATGCCTTATTCTTAGCTCACACCTTAAAATGATCTTAGAAAAGGAATGAATGGCTCAGATAAAGAGATACATCATGGTGGGCTCCTCCTCATATCAGTATGGACTGAGGAAGGATGCAAATCGGCATCCTTGGCGGAGCACTATGAGCCATCACCACATTTATTACTAAACAGCTGGATTCCTACTGCATTTCAAATTGGAAATAAACACGGCTGAGTGTAATCCAACAGAACCGACATCAATGGTAAATTGTAATTATTTCATTTTACAGGTACTTATCATGGTAAATGGGGAAACACCAGGCCTTGCGTATCTTCGACGGTCTCCAGGTCCAACAAACCATGTCATGAGTCAAGGCAACAATGCCAAGTCAATATAAATACTCTGAAAGTGTAGTGGCCTGATACACAGGCACTGAAAGATTATATAAGTGGTATTAAAATAACTCAAATCAAGTCATCCAACTTGTCAGACTGAACTTGGATGGATCATAAATCAAAAGGTTCGGTACTCAATCACCTATCTATCCGATTGGTGGGCATTTCAATAGATGGTTGAGATGACAAACAACCAATGGTCTGAATTTAGCAAACGTTGGATTTGCCAATCAGCAGTCAGGACTGCTGGACCAATATTATTTTCTTATGACTTATCTCTAATAGCCCAAAAACTTTGGACCGTACGTTTTATTTAAGCTAACGTGTGGAACATGTAACATTTACGAGTGCAAGCGTATCAACCGTGATACTGCCAGCGTATTAGAAAATGAGAAAGACTCGTAGTTGCATTGGCACACTTGGACAATGCAATCCATTGATCTGGACTGTTCATTTGGTCCAGCATGCATTTCATAGTCTAGCCTGCATGGCAAAAATTGCTCTGATAAGATGATCCAATCTATCCTTGATATGGCCTTTTTATCATGGATAGGATAGTTACAGTAGGCCTAACAAAAGCAATTCTTTAGAATCAGATCCAGTCCATGATGGTCCCTAGTACAAACAGATGGATTAAATTCTTTTCTAAATTGTCTTTACCATACATATTAAAGGTCATAGATCAAATGGTTAACACTTGCCAGAGCAGCATGATATTTGCATGATAGCCCATGAAATGTGGCTGTACCAAATAAACAGTTGAGATCAACTAGAGCACTCTTAACTTACGCTCTAGAGAATTTCTCTTAGACAACCAACGAATGGAATTTTCTAGATCTGGACCAAGTAGGCCGTGCCTTGGATGGGCCATTCACAAAAGTACATTGATTGGACAGTCCTGATCAGTTTGTTGCAGGGTTTTTGTGGGGAAAAAAGATCGTGAAAGTAACACCAAAAAGGTTTTTTGATCGTCCATCTCATTCATAACAAAGGGAAAAAAAAATACACCAATCCAATGGTGGGATTGTCCAATATGTGTCCATTATTGGAGATGGCCATGCCAGTCTAAGGTAAGCATAACTTATGATCTGCTTAGATCTTCCACACATGCGCCTCTGTTGCTGCTCAAGAGTCCCCATCCAGCAAGCATTGCTGCATACTGGGGCCCACATGCTGAGTAATCCAATGACCAGAATCATATGTGTGTAATGATCAGAACCATATATATCGTGTCTGTGTGTGTGTTGTAGATATATTTCATGAGGGCCATGGTGAAAAATAAAAAATAATATAAAAAAAAAAAGAAAAAGCCAGAACTGATCATTACTGTAACTGTCACTATATCTGGAGATGGATTTTGAACATTGAAAAGAATATTTTAAATGTCCACCCATTCACATGAGGCACTTCACACAACATGAAGAAAGACAATGATTCAAGCCATCTGTCGCAAATTTCCAATGATATAAAGTACAAGCTGTGAAATCAGGCACATCTGCTTGCTGGACCTGAGTAGTATTCACTGTTTATCTAACTAAAAAACTAAGTTCTGAAAATTAATGTTTTAAGTGCTAAAAACTAAACTGCTGAATTGTAATTTTGAAATAATTTTAAAAATATTTTAGTCAAAAGTGAAAAAAAAAAAAAAAAAAATTAATACCCCACCACTTTAATTATTAAGCCTTCAACATTTATTTTTTTAACAGAAAGGTGGGAGCATACCACCTATAACTTTGTTTCTCTAAAAATCATTTACAAAGCTTCCTACATTAAGAAAAAGAAGGGAGCTAAAAAAAAAAAAAACTCATATTTTCAATGAAAATTATTTTAAGTATTTAATAAGTTGGATAAATACTTATAAGAAACTACACTTTTTATATGTAGTACTATAGAAAAAAGCCATAATATCTTCCCTGGTCTCTTGGTCTACTCAGTACATCACGTGTCAAATAAACACCACTAGGGAGAAACTTTGATACTCTGGCATAGTCCGATGGTTGATATTCAAGCTGTCCAGCAGGTAAAATTTCTATGGTTTGGGTGATGTGAGGTCTTTGTGTGGTTGTAAACTTTCTATGGTTTGAACCTCCTAATGGTTGAATAGACTTCCTTTTATACGGGGCATCACAAATGCTTTTAGATTTTTACCACTTTTTTACTATCCTAATTGCAGTGAGACACTTGCATAATCCAATTAATCCATTTGGACTGTCTATTATATTTAGCATCTATTTCACTGACTGAATTGTCTAAATCACACTTATCAAATGATCTATCTATCCATTAATCAGACTTCTATTTTACAGCCATCCATTTCCCAGGCAATGGATGGGATGGTCCAAATTCTGCAAACATGTCCATGAATCAGCAGTCAGGATTTTCGAACATATATATGATTCATTATAGGATGACTAATCAACCTGGGTCTCAAAATCAGACCTTGTAACTTGGGTTTATATATTACAGTACATGAATAATTTCTTCTGCCAGTGTATCATCTGGCATCTTAAGGAGGCCACTTTTGTTTTGGCACTAGTTTCACACTTGGTGAAGAGAACACAAGATCAGGATCAATCATCAAGTCGGCCATACCTTGGATGGCTATACACAACAAGTAGACTTTTCTGACCATCCTAGGCTTTCTATTGCATGATTTTTATTTTATTGTTTGGACCCAAATTATTTAAAAAAAAAAAGAAAAAAAAGCAACACTAGTAAAAAGAGCCAGCATAAGTTTTTTCATTTTTTATTTTTTATTTTTTTATCATCCATTTCAATAACAAAGAAGAAGGAAAAAAAACACCAATCCAAGAATTAGGTTGTCTACCTTTATGTGCCAATAAAAATTACATGGAGGTGTCTTTTGAGAGAAGAAATTATAAAATTTCCCTCATTTATTTATTTTCCTTTAAGAAGTAGTGAAACTTAAGGCTTATGGGTAGGGTTGTACATGATTCGAGTCGAGTCGAGCTTTGCCTTGCTCGTTGCTTGGCTGGAACCTCCCAACCCCTGCTTGGTACTTGACTCGACTCGAACGAGTCAAGCATGAACCTATTCGAACAGCAAACCAAGTCAGTTCGAGCCAAGTCTGAGTTCAAGTCTTTCGAGCTAAGTTCGAGTTTGAGGTTTCGCCTGAAAATCCATGTAAAAACTGAAGGGGGGAAGGGGATTACTGGCGTCGAGTGGATAGGCAGGTTGGGCTGCTCAGGGGATGGCCGACGTCGAGCTGGAACTTGACTCTTGAGAGGGAGGGAGGGAGGGAGGGAGGGAGGGAGTGTCGGAGTGGGCCGTGGGGGTGATCCAATGGTGCAGGGTGGGCGAGCACACACACTCACACACACACACACACACACACACACGCACGCAGAGGGTTAGGGTTAGGGCGCACAGGCAATTGAGTGAAATTTTTTTTTTAAATGAAAATATTATGATTTTTTTACGGGGGGTGTATTTATACTCCTCCAAGTTGAGCCGATTGAAATTGAGCCAGTTTCGAGCCATTCCACGAGTCAAGCGTAACCGAGTCGAGTATTTTCAAGCCGATTAAAGCAAGTTTTTCGAGCTTAGCAACCCATTAAAGGCATGCACCATACCACAATGACAGCTAGAACAAAACATTGGGTCAGTTAGATCATTAGATGGGCTGCACTTTGAATTAGGATATTTTGAATGTTATACATTATTTTTTGTCAATTGGCCCATTAGCCCGCTTTATGATTAGATCCTCCGCATTTTTGGTTAGTCTAAAAATATGGTTGGTGTGCATCTGTGTCCAGGCTGGATATGAGACACATACCACATGGCCCCCACAACTTTCTATTTTTCAATTTGTTGAGGAGAAAAATTAGCCGAACAGCAATGTAATTTCTCCTCAGCTCGTGGAGGCACTATTTGGTAAAGTCCAATTCCCTACAGAGGGCCTGTTTAAAATATGGTATTGCATTGCATTAGATGATATTAACACAATGATATTTTGGCCATCAAAATCTTTGTTTACATAGAATTCTTCCTTCAAAAAAATATTGTATTACAAGAAACTAGCGTTTGGTGGATGCTGGAATTGTAATTAATGGACTGGATTTCACAGTCGATGCTCATCACCTATGTTCATATGCAGGTCAAGTGCCACGTGTAAAGTGTAAAGTGTAAAGGGTGCATATGGATAGATGGTGTGGATAAAACTAGAGCTGGACACGAACTGAGTTTAACCGTTTGGATCGACTCGGTAAAACCCTGTTCGAACAGAAAGTCTTATTGTTCGAACTTTGTTCGAACACACATGGTGTGTTCGAAAAAAAATTCAATTCAATTTCAAACACAGTCCCGTTCGACTCAACTCGAACTCAAACTCGACTCGAATATTGATCGACTCGACTCGACTCGTTCGTTCGACTCGATTATATATATATATATATATATATATATATATATATATATATATATATATATATATATATATAGAGAGAGAGAGAGAGAGAGAGAGAGAGAGAGGAGAAGATGAGCCCAGGAAGGTTTCAATGGTGGACATCATTCTCCTCACTGTTTCCTATGGTGTGGTCCATTTGAGTTTTGTACCTGCCTCGTTTCTTATTTAATGCCTTAAAATAAGTTGTACAAATGAATGGATGGAGTGGATAAAACAAATACATCATGGTGGGACACATAGAATGAAAAAATCGGTATTTATTATTCAGTAATAGAAAAATATTTTCAAGCAAAATTGTTCGAACTTGTTCGAACTCGTAAAAATTGTTCGAAATCCATATGTTCGAACATGATTGGGCTAGACCAAATTGAGTTCAAACAGAGACATCATGTTCGAATGTTTGTTCGAACATTATTCGAACACACCCACTCAAGCAGTCGAACAATCCGATCTGATCTATGTTCGACTCGGATCGGATCCTTGTCCACATCTAGATAAAACACATGCATCAAAATGGAAAAAAAAATTAAAAAAAAAAAAAAAAAAGTCAAGTAACTGGGTTAATTTAGTCCCTCAGTGGAATTTAAATCCCACCAAATCCAATTCAATATGTTCATATTCTGCGTACCAAACACGCCTTGAGGATTTTTGCGGAAAGAATCCCTTATAAATATGGGAAGGTTATAACCCAATGCCCAACCAGATGCTATACCTGCCTTTTCTCTGTTTTCTTTCTGTTCTTTTAGCCTTCCCAGTGATAAGAAAGATGGAGCTTGTATTTCAACGTCCAAGTGCATTTTGGTCATTACTCCTCCTTCCCTTCCTTCTCCCATGCATCAACTGCATAGGAATTGGGTCCCATGCCTTACGAAACGAGACAGACCGGCTGGCATTGATTTCATTCAAGGATCGGATATCCAATGATCCTGTCCAGGTCTTCAGCTCATGGAATGCTTCCTTCCATTTCTGCAACTGGGAAGGAGTCACATGCGGTCGCCGTCATCCTCAAAGGGTCACCGCCTTGAATCTTGGGTCCCACGGATTGGTGGGGTCCATATCACCTACCATATCAAACCTCACCTTCCTCAGGAGTATCAACCTCTCTAGCAATAGCTTCCATGGCGAAATCCCACCTGAAATTGGCCGGCTCTTTCGCCTTCGGGATCTCAATCTGAGCTATAATGGGCTACAAGGAGAACTCCCAAAAGGCTTATTCAACTGCTCGGAACTCAGATCCCTCCATTTATATCAAAATAATCTCGTAGGGAGAATTCCCGTCGTGCTCGGATCTCTGTCAAAGCTTACATCATTGAATCTTGGCCGTAATAATCTTATCGGCAACATCCCACCATCACTCGGGAACCTCTCGTCTCTTGCTTCTCTCTTTCTATATCAGAACAGTTTGGAAGGAAGCATTCCAGATGAGCTTGGATGGCTAGTCAAGCTAAAATTTCTTCAAATCTCTGTCAATAAATTGTCCGGTCTGATTCCACCATTGCTTTACAATCTCTCATCCATCGTTCGTTTCTCTATGGCACTTAACCAACTTCACGGAAACCTTCCACCCAATCTAGGTCTCACCCTTCCTAATCTCAAATTTCTTTATATTGGAGAAAATGCATTTACGGGGCTGATACCAGTTTCATTACCCAATGCATCAGGACTTGTTGAGATTGATTTTTTTTCAAATAATTTTAGCGGACCCGTGCCTACAAATTTGGGAAGACTACAGGATCTTAGTTTCTTAAATTTACAAGAAAATCAGCTTGGAGGCAGAGAAGGAGACGATGACTTGAGTTTCCTTACTTCTTTGATCAATTGTAGCCGTTTGGAACAGCTAGACGTTCGTTCCAATCAGCTGAGAGGAATACTTCCCGCCACCATCGTCAATCTCTCTATCCATTTAACCAATCTAGGTTTAGCAGAAAACCCAATATCTGGAATCATCCCAACAGATATTAGTAATCTTTTCAACTTAAATAAGTTGGGTATATTTGATACCTCTTTAAGGGGTACCATTCCTATTGGTATTGGGAAGCTAACAGACTTTCAAGACGAATCCCATCCTCCATTGGCAACATCACTCGCTTGTTTGTACTCTCTTTATTTGAAAATCGTTTGCAGGGAAGTCTCCCATCGAGTCTTAGAAACTGTCAACAACTTGGAATACTATCCCTCAGTGAAAATGAGCTTAACGGTACCATTCCCAAAGAAATTTTAAATATTCCTTCGCTCCGCAGACTTGATCTAAGCATGAATTCTTTCGTCGGATCACTACCGTTGGAAGATGGTAACTTGGAACAACTTCAATATTTGTTACTTGCTCACAACAAATTGATGGGTGAAATTCCTAGGACGCTACGCAATTATCTGAGCCTGTTAGCCGTTGATTTAAGCAATAACTTATTTCAAGGATCCATTCCTCCGGGTTTGAACAACTCGAAAGATATTGCATGGCTATATCTTTTTCACAATAATTTGTCCGGGCATATTCCAGTAGATCTGGAGAAACTTCTGGTACTGAAGTACTTGGATTTGTCATACAATGATCTTGATGGCGAAGTCCCACATCAAGGGATTTTCAAAAATGCGAGTGCATTTTCAGTCCTAGGCAACAAGAGGCTTTGTGGAGGTATCCCACAATTACAGCTGCCTGCATGCCCAAAGAAAGCTTTGAAGAAACATGGAAGGTCGATATCTCTAATAGTAATATTCTTGGTTGTCGGTGCGATTATAGGTGGGTTCTCTTCAGACAATTTGATTGGCATGGGAAGTTATGGTTCTGTATACAAAGGGATTCTAGATCGCGATGAAGCACTCATTGCAGTGAAAGTTCTCCATCTTCAACACCGAGGAGCTTCGAGGAGTTTCCTTGCCGAATGTGAAGCCTTGAGAAATATCCGGCACAAGAATCTAGTTAAAATCAAAACTGCTTGCTCAAGCATTGATTTCCAAGGCAATGATTTCAAAGCTCTAGTGTTTGAGTACATGCCTAATGGGAGTCTAGAGAAGTGGTTGCATCCAAATGTACATGGGCCACATGAGTCATGGAGCTTGAACTTTATTCAAAGGCTAGATATAGCCATTGACGTCGCCTCTGCATTGGAGTATCTTCATCACCATTGCTGCACACCCATCGTTCATCACGATCTAAAACCAAGCAATGTTCTATTGGATGATGACATGTGCGCCCACGTGGGTGATTTTGGATTAGCAAGGTTCCTTCCTAATGCTGCCAGTAATACATCTCAAGATCAAACCAGCTCAACTGGTATCAAGGGATCGATTGGCTATGTTCCCCCAGGTGACAATTTCATGCTTTTTCTTTGTTCTTTCGTCTTTTTTAAATGTTTTAGAAGTTCCTAAATATGAAGCTTGAATTGTCACTTCTCTTTATTGCTTGTGTTTTTGCTACTATTGTGTTAAAGCTGCTACAATAAGAACAATCACATGGTTGGAGCAATCCAATTCACCAATCTGAACTTAAATGAATAAACACAGCTCCCACTAAAAAAGAGTAACCAATCTGAACTAGCCAGCTGTCGGTTAGTCAATGCAAGTCTTCAAGGCGACCGTACAACTTTCACGGCATAGAGTCTATCCCATCCTAGTTACCATCAGTCTTTTTTTTTTCCTTTAAATTAAAAAAAAAAAAAGAAAAAAAAAAAAAAAAAAGCAGCAACAAGATCCGAGGGCTATTAAGCTTCCACGTCAGCAGCATCCTTCTTCGCAGGGGTGCAGAAGGCCCAGACGTACCTGAAGGGGTCCTTCACCTTCCCCGCAACGCAGCATTCGCCCTCGTCCTCGGCCGACGCCTGCAAGGACGGCCTTCTTAACGGCGCCGTCAACGTCGTCGGTCTCCAAGCAGAAAGCCACGGCCGTTTCGTCATTCGGCCTGACGCTTTCGTTGGTGATCTTCCTCTTTGGGTGAACAGACCGCTTCAGTTCCTCAGCTCCGAAGGCCGTCTTGTAGAACTGGACGGCATCAGCGGCCTTGGGAGCTGGGGGCTTGAGGGAGGAGAATACGACGGACTTGGAGCTCCCGTTCTCGGCTCCGCCGTTTTGGAGATCGACATTCTCCTGGGCCATCGCTACCAGCAAAGAACGAGAGAAAGGACTGAAGAAATTAGAGAAGAAACCCTAACCCTAGGAGAGAGAAAGCAGATGAGAGAGACGGTTGAGAAAAAGAAAAAATCAAGAGCACTGAAATCATTTCTCATAAATTGTTAGCTATCAGGAATATTTTTAATCCTACCAAAATAATTGATCTCTAATGTATAGTTACGATTAACTAAATTGAGATGTACCCATTTTCAGTGGCTACAAAACACACCCTAAAACTCTAAAAGTAAATCAATTTATAAGAGTTATATTTCCATTACTACAACTAAACCACCCGCAATGGTTCCTTAAAAATAAATAAATAAAAATTGATGAGCAATTAGTACTAACTGTTTTTTACTGAGTTGCATAAGTTTTTCTTTTTCCTAATCTTATGTTTGTAGTAGGACTCATTTGTTATAACTTGATTACTTCATGCTTCAAAAATTTAAATTAATAAGATAATTTTAATGGTGGTCACTTCTTTTATGTCTAAAACAAATTTCTATCTATTTGTTATCTTAAAAGTTTGATGCGTAAATGACAGAGTATGGAATGAGTGAAAAGGTGTCTACACATGGAGATGTCTACAGTTATGGTGTCCTTCTTTTAGAGATGTTCACAGGAAAGAGACCAACTGATGACATGTTTAAAGATGGTCTAAGCCTCCATCTATTTGTTAAGATGGCTTTACCTGATCAGGTGATGGAGATTGTTGACCCACGACTTCTCTTAGAACAAAATAAAATTCGAGAGTGCTTGGCTTCTGTGGTCAAAATTGGTGTCTCGTGTTCGGTAGAATTTCCAAAGGAGCGGATGGAGATGAGAGATATTGCTGGAAAAATGCATGTAATCAGGGACTTATATCTTGGGATTGGGATTCACTGAGATCAGTAAAATGGGGCATGATTGTTGGGCCAAGGTCTGTCTATTCTTAGTCCTTATTAGCAAGTTGGGCTAAGTCATGGAACGGAAGATATGTAGGTGTAGGTAAAGTGAAGTTCGTATGTATCCTGTGGATGTCTCAGTCTCTGTTGCCCCTCGGATGAGATAGGATGAGATAATATGGTGTTGGTTGTGTTTTGGTCGGGTCTTTTCTGTCCTGGTCTTTGGGTTTTGGTCATGAGTTTGCTTCTTTTTTAGTGGCTTTTCTGTCCTGGTCTTTGGGTTTTGGTCATGAGTTTGCTTCTTTTTTAGTGGCGGTGGTGGAGCCAGTTGTTAATTTGGCAATGATGTAAATGGTTTTTCTTTCCATATCAATAAAATTACAGGTACATGATTAGAAATTACGAGGAAGTGCTTTTTGAGGAATGAAATTACAGAAATGCCTTCTATTTTCAAATACTGAAGTTCAAGACTTGTGGAGCCTATATGGTATATGTATGACATCCAACCCGTTAAACATATGCAACACACCACGGTGATAACATGAACAAAACATCAGGCCAATCAGATGATCAGATGGGCTACACTTGAATTGCAATATATTGAATGGTGTACATTATTTTTTTATGAATAGGCCCACCTTATAATTCGATCCACCATAGCTTTGGTTGGTCTAATAATAATATTGGTGTGTATCTGTTGGACGGGTTAAATGTAAGGTACATGTCACATGGGCCTCACAGCTTCTAATTTTCAATTTTTTTTGTAAATTAACAAGCAAAGGAGGATAGTAATGTAATTTCTCAGTAATATCAGTTACTATAGGTACTACATGGTAAAATCCAATTTCCTGAGGAGGAATTTTGCGGTAAAAATCACAAAAATATATAATAAGATAAAATAAAAATTAGATGCATGAATTTCACAATGAGTTTGATTTAGTTTTTCAGCTTTGTATATTCCTATCTCCAGAGATGCTTGGAAAAGGATTGTGACATAAGACATTGTTTTTGTATATTTTCCTACCAAAAACTAGTTATGGCACGCAAGATATTAGTAGAAAATCAAAGTGGCTAATGATATTAGTCGTGTGATCCTGTACCAAAGATCGTATTGATAGAATGGTCCCGATATATGTTCACATGATTGATCAATTAATGGACGGATAAAAATTAAATGGTCCACTAGTCCAATTCGATCAAATTGATTGTTGAGATTCACGGGCAACTCAAGGTAGGATAGATGGTCCAAATGATGTTGGGTAAAAATAGAATTCCATCCATCATGCATCAATGGGGCTCATCGATCTAGCCAACAGTTCACATTAAATGCGTAAATGCATGACCCACCTAATTGAGTAACCGGTACTGGTGTGTGTCTAGCATGTGTTGCCCGCCTAATGACTATCTCTTCCACGTTGTGCACAGCTAAGATACCCCACAGATGCTCAGGTAATCCATAGCTCAAGTGGCAGACTGAATGAAGATAGCCTCGTTGAAACTGAGGTCAATGGTACCGATTCCTATAGTGTGGGTGGCTAACATTGTGATGTGACTAATAAGGGTGGGTGGGTGTACTAACAATGGAGTGTGTGAATTAGACAACTAAACATCTCATATTTAACTAATAAAAGTTAATTTAAAAGTTGGGATCATCTAATATGTATTTATTTAATTATTTATTATTATTTTTGTATGATCCATCCATAGTGTGCCCCACATTGATAGCATCATGCCATCCCACAATTTTGCCAACTTATTTTAGGGCATGCACAAAAAAATGAGGCAGATCCAAATCTCAAGTGGACCACACCATATGAAATAGTGGTAATTGAATGCCCACGATTTGAACTTCTTAAGCCACAAAAAGTTTTTGAGTCAAGTTGTTTTTGTGTTTCCCTTCATCCATGTCTGGATGACCTACTCAACATGTTATATGAGAAATAAACATTACAGTGGGCCTAATTAGGAGGCAAATTGAAGGCTTAAGTAGACCACACTAGGAAGGAGTGGGGATTAAAAGCTTTGAAAACTTCTCAAAAAAAGTTTTAGATCAAGCTGGTATTTGTGTTTTTCCTACACACACATACAGGTCTTTGTGACCATACAAACAAGTTGGATGGAAAATTTATATCACGGTGGGCCTAGGAAGTTTTCAACTGTAAGAATTCAATCCCCTGTGCTTCCTGTGGCGTGGTCCCCTTGAGGATTCAATCTGCCTCCTTTTTGGGCTCATGCCATAAAATGATTTGTTAAAATGGATGGACAGCATGCATAAAACATATACATCACGGTGGCCTCACAGATTCCTTTTCAGGACCATCATCTCGGTGTGGTCTCGGTGTGGGCGTGGGCAATCCGCATTCTGCGTCCCGTCCCGCAAGTGGGATTAGGTGCCGCCCCAGCCTCATCCAAGACAGTGTAGCCCTTAATGTGGGGCCTGCCTTGATGTGTGTATCCTATATCCATGCCATCCATCCGTTTTTAAATACCATGTTAGTGATGTTAGTGGACGGTACCAAAAATGAAGAAGATCCAAATCTAAGGTGGACCATACAATGGAAAACAATGGTGAATGACCACCTACCATCGGGAACTTCTCAGAGCCCACCGTAATGTTTATTTTCCATCCCAACCTGTTGATAAGGTTAAAAACCTCAATTACATAAATAAATAAATAAATAAATAAATAAATCAACTTGATCCAAAACTTTTGTGGCCCATTAATGGTCATTCACCATTGTTTCCATCGGTATTGCCACCTGAGAATTGGATCTACTTCATTTCACGGATGCTTCATTTTTCGGCTGATGCCCTAAAATGATATGGAGAAACGCATCGTCTTGAATGGGGCCAGTGCGCACCCAACCCACTCCCATTTGCAATCTTCATTCCCATAGGAGTCTCAATGTTGTCAAAGTTCTTAAAACCGCACCATGATGTATGTGTTAGATCCACAGTCTGTCCATTTTTTCAGATCATTTGAGGTCATGAGACCAAAAACGAAGTAGATCCAAAGCTTGAAAATGGTCCAACGGTAGGCATTTCTTTCCCCACTTTCCCCTTTCGTGTGGCCCGCTTGGGTTTTGGGTCTGCCTCATTTTTGTTCTCACATGTTAAAATGAGGTGGGAAAAAGGATGGACGGAGTGTATTTCTCACAAACATTATGATGGCCCCCACTTAGCTTCCCAACGGAGGAACTTCCTCCTTTGCAAGATCTGCATCCGTCGCAAGGTTACACATGGGAAAGTTTTATGGCCCCATCATGATGTATACGTTAGATCCACGCCGGCCAACCATCTTTTTAGATCATTTTAGGTCATGAGGCCAAAAATGAGGCAGATCCAAATCTCAAATGGACCACACCACAGAAAACAATGGGAATTGAATGCCTAACATTGAAAACTTCCTGGGGCCACAAAAATTTTGGATGAAGCTGATATTTTTGTTTTCCCTTCATCCAAGTCTGCATGAACTAGTGAACAGATTCAATAGTAAATAAACATCATGGTGGGCCTAGGAAGGTTTAAACGGTGGTGAGCATCATCATCCCTACAATTTGTTATGGTGGGTCCAGTGGAGCTTTGGGTTTACCTATTTTTTCGCTAAAATGATTTGGCCAAATGAATGGACAGTGTGGCTACAACGAATACATCATGATGAGGCTAAAAGCTTTGCCACATCAGCTTCTATCTCTCGCCTGGAGAGGGGCAAACTAGCCATTTACAAAAAGTATTTAAATCAAAACAACTAACCGCATTCAGCGTCAAGTATTAAGCCGGAATAAGGAAGCTTAAAATACTTTATATTCTTTCAGAGAAAATCGGAATTAAGCACATAGAGTTTTGGATTTACCAAATGAGCTGAACAAGGAAAATCACTAAAAATGGCCCATTTCAATGATAAGGTCTGAAAATAAGTTCTACCAAACAGGCCCTTAGTTAGAACAGGGGCCAACAAGGCCAGCAACCTTTCCTCAGCTCATCTTCTTCAGCAGACTCTGCAGGACGGGAATTAAGGTGTTAGTTCTTTACCTCTAGATGTGGTTTCCAAATATGCAGGTGGGCAGTCTTCTGGTCCTCCTCTTCTTCACGCCAGAGTTGAAATTGATAGAAGGCAGGGGGGCAAGGAGCTCTTCAGCCCAGGTCAGTCAAGTTCCGTCTGAAATGAGGGTCTTCACTTCCCTTCCCACTGCCAGGTTCTGGGCCTTGAGGGACTGGAGACAGTTGTCTGCTCTGAATGCCTCTAACAGCGGCAGCAACCCAGTGGGTGGGGAATTGATGGACGTAGATGAAGCCATGAATCAGAGGTTCGTAGATCAGTAAGTTAGGAGCCAACAGAAAAGGGAGTTTTCTGATCTTCCAGCAGAGGATGGTTTGGATAAAAGGCTCCACCCGAACCTCGTGGGAAGCTTATGGAGGTCCAGGTTGATAAGCAAATTCAGAGAGAATTTTAACCCATTTGGCCAGCTTCATGGCAAGGGAATTCAGGAGGGAATGAGAGCAACCTGCGGTGAGGAGATCATTGATAATCTCTTCAACAAGAGGATTCTGGCCAAAGGAATTTGGAGTTTTTTCAGCAGAATTTTTATGTCCATGAAGGGAAAATCAATCCTTGCTGCAACGTTTCCACCAGCCTCACCAGCACGGGCTTGAATATCAAAAGATTGAGAGGAATTCTCCGAAGCTTAGTTATTTGGCAGATTTGGAGTACAAGAAACCGGAAAAGACTCGAAGAGATTCCCATCAGGGCAGACATAGAAAAGGAGCTTTTGAGCTTGAACCATCAGGTCAATAATATCTTCAAGGAAAGCAACTCAATGGCAGATGGTTTAGCCCAATGCGGTAGTGGGAGTCTATTGTAACAGAGCCAACATTCCAAGAGAAATAAGGGGAAGCTTAGCTATGGACAAGGTAGGTTTAGGCTCCATTGGTTGGAACTAACATTTTGGGTGATCTCCCTCCCCTATGTATATTTTTTTGTAAGTATTGTATATTTTTTTGTAAGTATTGTGTATAAGGGTTTCTCTATGTTGGGGGGCATGGATTATACCTTTCCTTGCTAGTGCAGGCCCTCCCATATGTAGATTCTAATAACAAAGAGAAATCAAAGATGTGGAGAATTCTCCCTTTTGTATGTCTTGAACTAATCCCAATGGGGGAATATATAGAAATGTACAACCTAGCAGATCATCTATATAAGGAAACCTAATAAACAAGAGTATCATTTATACAAGGAAATAATAAACAAAATAACAAGAGAGTCATTAATCAAGGAAGTTATACAAGAAAACCAGCAAGGCCAGTGAGCCCTACCTATGGCCATCCAGCCATAGCTCATCATGTCTAACACCCCCCTTCAAATTGATGCAAGTCATCGACAAGCAACAGTTTGTCAACGAGGAATGAGTGACGTGTAAAAGTGAGCATCTTCGTAAGAATATCGCAATCTGATCATGGGTGCCACGTGAGGAAGAGAAGTAAGGCCAAACTTATATTTTTCTCGAATGAAGTGACAGTCGACCTCAATGTGCTTTGTCATCTCATGAAAGATAGGATTAGAAGCAATACGAACTGCACTGATATTATCAATATGTAGAGGAGTATGAGACAGGAGATGAATGCCCAAATCTGAAAGAAGGCCATGGAGCCATACAATCTCCCTACATGTAGCTGGCATTGCTCGATATTTTGCTTCCGTGCTAGACTTCGAAACAGTAGCTTGTTTCTTGTACTTCCAAGAGTTGAGAGAAGTACCAAGAAAAACATGATATCCAGTAGTAGACAATCGAGTGTGGGAGCAGCCTACCCAATTAGCATCGGAATAAGCCCGAAGGTCCAATGGCGTTGTAGAAGAGAAGAACATAGCTCGGTCCACAATGCCACGTAGGTAACGGAGTATGAGTATTACAGCAGTCATATGAAGCGTTCGACACGCAAAAACAAACTGACTGATTACTTGGACAGTGTAAGCAATGTCGTGACTAGTCATCGTCAAATAAACAAGACTCCCCACTAAACGGCGGTACAAAGTAAGCTGCGTAAGGAGATCACCATCGTCACAGCCATACTGAACGTTCAACTCTAAGGTCTAAAAAGTCTTCTGATCTGTCAACTGTGCCAAGGCGAGGAGATCCTTGGTGTATTTCTGTTGGCTGACGAGGATTCCTTGTTCTGACCGCAAGAACTCAAACCCAAGGAAGTATATGAGAGGGCCTACGTCCTTCATCTTAAAAGATGATTGCAGAACCCCCTTTAAGTTCAAAAATGCCCAAAACTTCGCCACTGGTCAAGAGAAGGTCGTCCACATAGACGAGAACAATGACGATGCCACGGTTGGTGATGCACACAAATAGTGAAGAATCATGTCCACTCTGAGTGAACCCAGCACCAATAACAACATCTTGAAAGCGTTGGAACCATGCCTGTGGTGTCTGTTTTAGGCCATATAGAGCCTTCCTCAAGTGGCAAACCATATTACCAGGAATCGACTGAACCAAGAGGGGGTTTCAAGTAAACTATCTCTTAGAGATCACCATGAAGAAAGGCATTTTTTACATCCATTAGAGTAATAGGCCAAGCACGAGCCGAAGATACTGCAAGAAGAGTGCGAATTGTTTCCATCTTGGCCACAGAAGTGAATATCTCCTCATAGTCAATGTCATGTTCCTACTTGTACCCCTGAGCCACAAGTTGAGCCTTATAGCGATCCAATGATCCATCATACTTAGAGTTTTACCGAATATACCCATTTGCTACTGATCAATTGTTGCCCGGAAGGGCGAGGGACAATATCCCATGTATAGTTCTCATCTAAAGCCCGAAGTTCCTCTACCATAACCTCATTCCAACTATCCTGAGAAGTAGGCTGAGAATAGGAGGTAGGTAAGGAAATAGTATCCAAAGTCGCAGTCATGGCAGGCATAAAATAGATCAAGCGATCAGGAGTCCGATGTGGGAGAGTGGAACGACGTACCGTAGGAGATGTTGGATTGGCAACGAGAATCGTAGGGGGATTGATAGGAGGAGGATCAATCCGTGGCCCCTATGTGTAGACCTGCAATGGACGAGGTGGAGTACTCAAAGTGGAAGGAATGGCAGGAAATATAGTTAATCCTAAAGGGAATAACAGGTGCTGAAGGAGATGTAGAAAAGTTATGAAATGCAATATGCTCAAGGAATACAACATGACGAGACACTCGAAGACGACGAGAGATAGGGTCATAGTAATGAAAAACCTTTTGAGTTTCTCCAAACCCCAAGTACATACATTTGAACGGATTTAGGAGAGAGTTTATTACATTCATGTGATGTCAGGTGAACATAACAAACACAGCCAAAAACATGTAATGCAGAATAATCAGGCAACAAACCTTTCAGAAGAAAGTATGGAGATGCGTGATTCAGAACTTTTGTTGGCAGTCTCAATTATGTGGCGATTTTTACATTCAGTCACCCCATTTTGTTGTAGAGTGTCAGAACAGGTGGTCTGATGAGTAATCACATGATCCCGAAGAAATGTACGGAAAGAAAGAGAGAGGTACTCCCCCCTAAGTCATAACGTACAGTTTTGATTTTCACCCCAAATTGAGTATCCACCATAAAGTGAAACTGCTGGAATATACCAAAAACATATGACTTTGAGTGCAGAAAATAGATTCAAGTGAAGTCATCAATGAAAATAATATAATAGAGTAAACCAGAGAGAGATAAGACAGATGAAGGGCCCTAAACATCAATGTGCACAAGCTCAAACATAGATGAAGATCTTGTTGTACTTAAAGAAAATGGTACACACCTGCTTTTAGAGAGACAACAAGAGGAAAAAAAAATCATCTAAAACAAATTTATGAAAATGTAGTTTGTCCAAGACGCTAGAAGAAAATAATTGAAGCAAATGTTCCGAATGTAAATGACCCAGGCGAAAGTGCCAGAGTTTCTACTTTTTATTTGCAGATGAAAAATCAATAGAAGAAGGTGAAAAAAAAAATAATGAGCTGAAGTCACGGATGGATCGAAATTCAGCACAAAGAGACATCCTTGCCTCGTACCCTTCCCAACCACTTTCCCCATTGCCACATCCTGCACAAAACAACAATTAGGGAAGAACACGACTAGGCAGTTGTTGTTAGTAAGCTGGCCAACAGATATAAAATTGGAGGAAAATTTAGGGACATGAAAAACATCACGAAAAATAAACTGACAATGGGCAGAAGAAGAGAAGGTCAATGAACCAACAGACCGAATGGGTAATCTAGTCCCATCAGCAGTCGAAATAACTTGGTTGCCAGTATATGAACGAATATCCTAAAGATGCGAAACCTCACTAGTCATATGATTCGATGCTCCCGAATCAAAGAACCATGGTGACGATAAGGATGTACCTAACCGGCCCGAAGCAGAAAGGGCCTGTACAATCTGTTGAAGCATCTCGGAAGTCAACAACAAGGAGGAAGCAAGACTAGAGTCAGTAGAGGCAGCGTCGCTAACATGAGACTCGGAAATTAAAGCAAAAGACGAAGCAGTAAAGGCATAACCACGGCTACCCCGGTAACGGCTACGTCCTCCATGGCCACGTCCTTGGGATGAGACATATACTCGTGAACGACAATCCTCAATGCCATGACCTGTTCGTTGACAATATGCACATCATTCCTTGCATTGAGCAACGAGATGGCCTACTTTGTCGCAACCACAACATGTGAGAGTAGTAGAGACACAAGTATCAGAAGAACTAAATGCAGCGAGGACCATGTCAAACAATCTGGAAGAAGGTGAGGAGAGGACTCTGAAACGCTACTCCTCAGCTAAGAGGTCATTTATGACCATGTTGAAGGACAGTAGAGGGCTGCGATTGAGAAGTGCAACCGGATAGTGTTAAAATTCTGGGTGAAGCTTCATAAGAAACTGTCATACCTTGGTGCGATTTTGCATAGCCTAATAAATCTCAAAATCATTAGGAAACTCGAAATCTATCATTGCCATTTCAGTCCATGTGGCAACAATCTCATAATAAAATGCCTGAATGCTCCGATCGCCTTGAATGAGATGAACGAGATCTTGCTCCAAACAGTATAAACGTGCATCATTGCTCCGTTGATAAATAATCTGTAAGTGATCCCACATTGCCTTAGTGATGCGGTGAGGGGTGAGGCCAACAGCAATTGACCTGTCAACGAAGTCGAGAATCTAGGTAATGATCCGTCCATTTTTCATCTCACAATCAGTTTTTCGGTATTTGTAGAGGCGGGGGCTGGAACGGTTCCATCAATGAGTCCCTAAAAATCACGACCCTTAAGAAAACTCTTAAAGTGGATGGCCCACAAACCATAGTTTGAGCCATGAAAAACACACTTGGGAGCATCCGATCGGAAATTGTCTTTGTCCATAACCATAGCTGAACAGGTGAATAGAAATAAAACAAACAGGGCAGAGAGGAAGAGAGTTCGGCACGTGTTGAGGATGTCGGGTGACTGATCAGGCTTAGTCAGGCAACCGAAACTCTTCAAGATTAGTCAGTTGCTTGCTGAACTGTTTCTGACTGTTTCGAGCGACTAAAGCTGGAGTTCGGGGGACCGAAACTCGATGGTATTATGTTTGAGCTCTCTGGACACTTTTGGCAAGTTGTCGGGCGACTGAAGTTGGAGTTCAAGCGACTTAAGTTGGAGTTCGAGCAACCAACAGAGTCAGGTTGGGGTTGGGCAGGGGGTGAAGCATGAGCAGCAAGACATGAGCAGTTCGTCTGCAATGTCGGATCTAAAGTAGGAAGCCGGAAATGGAGCCGAATCTAGGAGCAGGGCGTCGGATCTAGAGATGATGCGGATCTGAGTGTGAATGCCGGAACCACTGATCTGCGAAGGTCAATGGATGGAGATGGTAGAGATGGTTGTTGGATCAAACCCTCTCTGATACCATGATAACAAACAGAAATCGAAGATGTGGAGAATTTCATTTTCGTATATGTCTTGAACTAACCCCAATGGGGGGAATATATAGAGATGTACAACCTAACATATCATCTATACAAGGAAACCTAATAAACAAGAGTATCATCTATACAAGGAAATAGTAAACAAAGAGAACCAATCAAGGAAGCTATACAAGGAAAACCAGAAGAGTCAGTGGGCCCCACCTATGGCCTTCCAGCCATGGCCCATCATGTGTAACAAATTCAAGAGGATGGTTGAGGATGGTTGAGCTGTGGTTTTTCTTTTTTTTTAATTCCTTTTGGCAGTTAAGGGCTGGTGGTGGTAAGGTTCTGGTTCGTTATGGTATTTTTTTTTATCCTGGCATCTGGAAGCCTCATCAGAATCAATAGGAACTGGGTTTCATTGGATTCAGTTTTTCGAGCTCTGGGGTTGGTTTGGCAGCAGCTCAAGCCTGCTTTCACAGCTTCTGTCCATCATCTACTCAGCATCCTCCAAGAAGTTTCTTTTGTTCCCTTCCTCAGCAAAGCCTCTTTGCATCCACGCTCCTCTCATCTGAGCTTCAGCATTGCATCTTTGTAACAAATGGGCTGGAGAGCTTTCCAGGCCTTGTGTTAAGCTCCATCTACTGAGGAGCAGTGCAAGGAGCTTCTTCCTCAGTTCTTGGTAGTTTGCAGATTGATCTCTGTTGCTGTTTAGCATTTGTGCCAGCTTATTTAGCATTTCTTGGCATTTTGCATATCCATCTCTGAGGCAGAAAACTTTCCTACTGTTTTGAATCTCAGGCACTGGTTTGTGGCAGTGTAGAGCTATTGGTGGGTGGGTGTTTGGTAGGGTTGTGTTTTGGGCTCAATCTTAGCTGGAGGGTTGTTGTCTGCATTTGAGGGGTGGTGCTCAGCTTATGGTGATGGCCCTCGTCAATCTCCTTTATTGTCTCTTGAGCTGTTGGCGCAGGTAGCAGCAGACTCGTGCTTCTGTTGCTTTTGGAGCTACAGTGGTGTCTTCTTGCAGGAGTGAGGTGGGTGACTCTCCCTCGCAGCTGCATCCAATCCCCAGGGGACACTTTGTTGTCAGCTCTAGTGTTTCAACTAGACCGGCCCACCCTTGATTCAATGCAATCCATCTATTTCATGCGTGTAGGGTTGGTTTTCTCTGAGCTCTTGCCTCTTCACCCCATTATAGAGTTCCTACGGATGAAGTCTGTGGACTTGTTCATGATTTGTCAGGATTTGGACTTGCTCGGGCCTGGATTTTTTCCTGTCCTTTTGTTTAGTTCTTGCTAGAGCCAATTGCCTTTTTTTCTTTTGATTTGTGGCCCAGAATCTTTTTTGTTGGTGCCCGCTCCTTAGTTTGTATAGCAAATCTTCCCTCATCAACCACATCCAAGTGTTGTGCTCCCACCTTTCTCAAAATCGGGAAAAAAAAAAAAAACAGAGGCTTTAAAGGAAATTAACAAAACAGGCACCGTTGTGGCCTCTATACTTGAGATAACATGTCAATGGATAGGGCTTTAGATCTTTCTGAAAAGTAACTTGGGAATTATTAATTATGATTAACAAAACTAGTAGATTTCGCACATGCGGTGCATGTGGAGAGAGTGGTTTGCCACAGGGAATTTTTTTGTTAACATTACAAGAGGAAACATAAGATGTTCAAAAAAGTAGGTTTCTTTCAAGTGGTTTGCTCAATAAATCTTCACCTGTTGTTGGGGGATACATGGAGACTACAGCTGTTGAATTTGGGGTCATTTTGAATGGCCTAAACCATTCATAGGATGGTGCTTGGCATGGAAGGGCAATACCTAGAAAAGCTTTCAGATGAACATAACAATTTCCTTGAATATTGATCGTCTGCACCAAAATTATTTTGTGGGAAATTTATAGATTGTCTAGGTCTTCCGATCTTAGGAAATAATCGAACAAATGATCACCACCATATCTCTTCAGATTAACAATTCGGGTCACCAAATATGACACCAGATCTAATATATATAATCCCAACTTATCCAATAAACCAAGACAGTGTAGCGCACCTCTTCTTTCAGTGTGGTTTAATACAAAGTTTTACCCTAATCACCTAGGAGCCCTCCTTCTACATTAAACACCCATCTCATGTCCTTTTTATATTGCGTAGCTTAATCATGTCCAATAACTAATCACAAGAAAGTTTTGCCCCAAGCTATTCGCAATATTACATGTAACAGACAATTTTAAATTATGTAAATATATTTAAAATAATAGTATGGTATTACATATGTGTATGTATGTTAAATATTAGTTGATAACAGTCATAATGTACACTACTAATATCTAAAAATAAATTAATTAACTGATATAATGGTCATTATCTCAGCTAATATCGATTTTGGCCCATGGCCATCCATGAAAAGGAAAAGAAAGATGAAACATAAATGGTGGATTGACTACACCCTTCTCCTGGACTTGCTTAAGAATAAAAAAGATGAGTCTCATGAAAATACCATGGAATGATGATTTCATACTCTTAATGGGGATTCAAGAACTTTACACCGTGGAAAGAATGAGAGACAAAAATCATGAAGTATTAAAAGTTAGTAGATTATTAAAAGAATAGAAACAAGGGAATGTAGTCACTATAATTGTATATAGCCCTGAACTTTCACTAGTTTTTGTCATGTCTCACTGTACCTATGATATTAAGTCGGACCAAAGTTCATACCTTTCATGAGTAAAATACTAATCAAACTATCTAATTAATTCCTTTACACTGATGAATAGCATAAAGAAACTGGAATAGCAACTCAGATTGTATGTACAAACTAGCTAAAAAACAAGATTGACATGTTCAGGGAAGAACAATTTCGTATTAATCCTAATATTTCTTTGCACAACCTGGATCCTTTTCAGTAGATGAATCAGGATCCTTTTCGGTGAGGTCTTTGCACAACCTCATTCGACATAGGTCTCCAGATGATACTTTAAACATTTGTGGTAAGGTCTGGTCATATAGCGCACTGCCCAAGGTGGCAGTATTCGCGGGGCTGGTGGGTCGCAACAGAGTTCTTACTGTCAACAACTCATGCAAGCAGGGATCCTCCCCAACATCTGCTTTCTCTGTAAGGTGGACACAGAAACAGTTTACCATCTCTTTGTTTCCTGCCCTTTTTCTAGAGGGCTGTGGTGCAGAATCCTGGAGTTCTATAATGTCTCCTGGGTTATGCCAGGCTCTATAGAGGGGCTGATCGCATACTGGCACGTCGGAATGCCAATAGATAGTTGCAAGGGTAGATGCTTGCTGTTTTTTGGACTCTATGAGGAGAGTGGAACAACCCCTGCTTTGGGATTATGAGCGGTTCTCTCTCAGTGGCAGTTTCCTAATTTTCTTGTCCATCAAGGAATGGGACCTTGACTAGAGAGTGTATTGCTCTTTGTTTTTCCTTGTCGTTTCTGTTCTTTTTTTATTTGTATTCTTTTGCCTTCGGGAGTTCTTCAACATAATTCTTTACCTTACAAAAAAAAAATCCTAACATTTCTACTGGATGTATGGACAGCGGTTTCCTTCTCTGCAGTAAAATAATCAACGATACACCACCATCAGTGTCAATTTTTTTTTTCACCTACACCCACACACTCACACACCCACCCACACCACATGGGCACTCGATCCCTGGTCTCAGTGTTGAAACAGAGGCCTGTCAACCATGGAGCCATAGAGCTGGACCCCCATCAGTGTCAACTTCAGATGAAAGTACTGATTGATGAATCATAAAATGATTCATACCAGTACTTTTTTTCATACCCATACCAATTGCTGCATGAATACAGATTAGTACACATTGAAAAAATAAATACAGATAAATGCACATCCAAAGGCATTCATGAATCATACCGGCACTGATTGCTGCATGGCAGGCATCCCTCCAGGAGCATCTGCATCGCTGCAATAAGAACAAGAATAATCAATGAAGTGTTCAAAAAAATCCATCACAACATTTGAAAGAAGCTATCTACACCTATACTTCATATAGTTTTGGAAGTAGATTTCCTCACACACTTTCAAAGTCAACTCCAACACAAGGTCTATGTGCTTCAGTCTTAGATGCTTATGCATGAACTCAGCAGCATCAAAGAGTTTTGTGCAGCCCTTTGCTCCACAGCCATACTTCTACCCATACTTCTCATCCCTTATTTTCCTGACATACGGATCTCCTTGGCTGTCATTTTTTCCAAGGGATCCTGACCATGTAACCTTGCCAGAATGAGCCAAGCTTCTTTTGCCTCTCAGCCCCACCATTATTTGTTTCATCATAACCCTTGCCCTCTCCCCTTTGCTTTATTTGTCTTAGACATGCCATAGTAGTCTAAACCAATGTTGTAAATAGCGCGTAGCATATAGCGTAGCGTTTGGCCCTCTATAGCGTGTAGCGTAAGGCTACAGAGCGTATAGCGTAAGCTACACGATACTTAATTTTTTTAATTAAAATAATAGAAAATATGATAAAATTTACAAAATCCATAATTCCTATGAGTTTTTTACTGCAAATCTGGATCGTCAACTACATATTTCCATGCAAAATCTCTCTCTTTGCCTTCAGACATCTCTAAGTGTGACCTCTTTTTTTACCTATTGAAACATCACAAATTCACAATTTGGATGGTCTGGATTGATCTATGTGCTCTATCCACGATATGGACCACAATTTGGATGGTCCAGATTGATCTAACGTAGTGCCACGTGTGATGGGGATGAGTCACCTCCATTTTAAAATAGGCATTGAACTGGCATAGAAGAAAAACTCCAAAAAAAAAAAAAAAAAAGGAGATTTCATCTAGCATACTGCTACCTGCGCTACACTGTACGATACACTACATGTAGCCTACATGCCCCATAGCTTACACTACATGCCTTGTAGCTTATGCTACCATGGAGCTACA
Organism: Liriodendron chinense; assembly: GCA_003013855.2. Taxonomy (NCBI): domain Eukaryota; kingdom Viridiplantae; phylum Streptophyta; class Magnoliopsida; order Magnoliales; family Magnoliaceae; genus Liriodendron; species Liriodendron chinense. Next base: position 3,510,652 of record ML058510.1, on the reverse strand, counting down.
CTACATGCATACGCTACATAGCGTTTTAGCTACGCTACGCTACGAGCGCTACCAAAAACACCGGTCTAAACCACAGATGAGCCATAGGTAATTAATCGGCGTATCAAGTAACTCAAAGCCCTTGACAGTGTTTAAACCTCGTATAATTATAAGTGGGACCATAGATCCACTATGCAGTTTCTCCCCTTCCGGTTTGTCTTGATCCATGCTGCACAGGACATAGCTCCTATGGTAAGACCACAATCATGGTTGTCGTTGGTCATTTCTTGAAATACGCTCACTTTAGTACACTTCCTCATCCATACGCTGCTTGATCTCTAGCTGAAATGTTTGTCCGGTATATTTCCAAACTTCATGGCATACCCCATCCAGTTGTTTCAAATCGTGACTAGTTTTCATCAGCATGTTTTGCAAGGATTTTTTTTCATTGCAGGGTACCAAATTGAAGATGGGCACCACTTACCACAGCTTTGATTTCAAGACTTATCTTCAATGTTTTGTAGGGGACCATCCCAAGCAGTGGCTCAAAAGTTTAACTTAGGCAGAATGGTGGTACAACATGGCTTTTCAGACAGCAGCTGAGATGACTCCCCTTGAGGTGGTTTACGGTCGCCCTCCATGTACTATTTCTCCATGTTTACCTGGCACCGCTATTGTGGCAGAAGTGGACCAGTAGTTGCACGACCGAGATGAACTCCTGTGCCAAGTTCGAACAAATTTGGTATATGCCCAAAACAGGATGAAAGTGCAACATGACCGTCGTCGAATGAAACATGATTTCCATATTGGCGACTTGGTGTATCTGAAGTTTCAACCTTACCGCCAGTCCAACATTGCCTGTCGCTCCAATCAAAAGCTTTCCCCTCACATTTTTGGGCCTTTTAAGATACTCGAGCGTGTTGGTGCAGCTGCTTATCGGCTTGACCTTCCTCCAGATTTGAAGCTCCATCCGGTCTTCCATGTTTCACTTCTTAAACAGCATACTGACCAAGGTGTTTCAGTATCTTCAGACCTTCCAAATGTTGCATATGATGGACTCATCCAGCCAGCCCTCACTTGGTTAGTGACCGTCAAACTGTCCAACAGGGGCAGCAAGCTAACCAAGGGGCTTGTTCAATGGAACAACTTGCCTCCGGAGGATGCCTCTTGGGAGTATTTAAATTCACTCCGTCGTTGGTTTCAAGATTTGAACCTTGAGGGGTTCATGTGAAGGGGAAGGGGATGTTATGTGACTGTTTATTTTTATCATATTTTCCTAGGATATTTTCTTATTAATTTCTTTAAGATGATCTATAAGGGGAGAGTTGATGAGTGGTCTAGATTAGAGAAGGGGTTGTGGACCTTGCCTATGGGTCTAGGTTGGTTGAAATATACTCCGACTGATGCTACAAAATGACCCACCAATTCATTCTCATTTTGAACTTTATTGTAAATCTGAAATTATGCCAATTTTGTGCTACAAAAAGACCATTTCTTGCTCAACAGAACAGCATAAGAATTCATTATTTAAAAAGGAGAATATGAAAGTATCACTCCAAAAAACGAGGAATGTAGGATCTTCGACCCCAGGCTTGCATAATAGGCATGGGTCTCCGGATCTGAACAATGGGGCCCGTGATTTGGTAATCGATCCATTCGTCTGTTGCTTACTACTGAACCATGGTAATCGATCCATTCTGGGTGCTAGACAATAAACCAAATGTTCCAACTTACCGAACCATACGCCCCACCTGTCAGCACTGAGAACATGTGTACACTGCAGAGCCTCATTGGGTAAATGATCTTACAATTCCTCACTAAGAGTTATTGAACAAATCACGTCTGTTTCTACTTTCCAAATAGTGTGTTATTGTTACAGGCATGCACAAACATGCGCAGCACTTTGGCATTTGACACAATTACTCATCTGATTGTGAGCTCAGCTATCATCACCAGTAATCGCCACAAGAACATTCCCCGTCTTTGAAATGATGGAACCGACTCGCATCTCTAACAATGATTTCCCGGACAGTGATCTTGGATATGAACTTGATTGCGACATGGCAATCATTGCAGACACGCAAGTTCTTCATGATCCTGATCGGAGCTCTGGAGGGGGTGCTCAGGAGCGCAAATGCAATCGCCAGCTTCTCACTGTGGTGAGCCAAACTATCTTCCTTCTCTTCAACTTCCATATCATGCAAAACAGAGGCCGTATCAGGAACATATCCGTGCTCCTTCATCTCAGCCATCAGTTCTTTTAGGTATGCATCGATCTCTCTCCATTTTGGGTGAGATCGATCACCCATACAGAATTGATGCACCTGGTTCTTTACCTCAAACCAACTGATTCCAGGCTCTTTCTTCACCTTCCTCTCTCTCATGGCTCTCCTCACCTCAGTAACATCCACCCATTTCTCCTCAGAAGCATGGATGTTTGAAAGTAACACATATGGAGCGGAATCTCTAGGGTCAAGCCTAAGAACGTCTTCTGCGATCCTCCGTGCAATCTCAAAGTTTCTATGGATCTTACAGGCAGATAACAGAGTCTTCCAAATAACTGCATCGGGTTTTACCGGCATTGATCTAATCAGAGCTTCTGCTTCATCCAGGCACCCCAAACGCCCAAGAAGATCAACCATACAAGTGTAATGCTCCAGTCTGGGCTGCAATTCATACTTGTCTGTCATCAGCTTGAAGAACTCCACTGCTTGTTCCTTCAATCCACTGTGACAGCAAGCATACAACAAACCCAAAAATGTGACATCATTCGGCTCGATTCCTTCTCTTTCTATCCGTTCAAACAACCCAATAGCCTCCTGCCCATGCCCATGAAACCCGTAAGCGCTAATCATTGAACTCCACAAGACAATGTCTGAATCTACCGATTCCAAGAAGGCTCTCTTGGAATCATCCAGACACCCACATTTCGAATACATGTTAACAAGGGAACTTCTCACAGACACTTCTGAATCTGCACCTGCTTTGATCGCTTGCGCGTGAACCTGCTGACCTTGCCCAAGCGTTGCTAATTCAGAACATGAGCTGATAACACTCACGAAAGTGATTTGATCGGGCCTGAATCCCGCCATCTTCATCAGATTAAACTGATCCAAAGCTCCCTCAGCATACCCGTTTTGAGCTCTGCCTGCAATAACAGTATTACAGGCAACGACATTATGAACGGGCATCCCTACAAACACCTGTTCTCCTTCTTCGACGCACCCACATTTCATGTACATGTGAGCGAGAGAACTCCCAACACATAAATTTGAATGAAACCCGGATTTGATGACATAGGTGTGAATCTGCTGGCCTGATTCTGTTCTCTTCAAACCTGCAGAGCCCCTTAATACACTTCCCAAAGTGAATTCATCCGGCCGCAGTCCCAACCTCTGCATCTGAAAGAACAAATCCAACCCATCTTCATTTAACCCAAATTGGATCAGTCCCGTGACCATCGCATTCCATGTCGCGACATTTCTCTCGGGCATTTCATCAAATATCTTCCGGGCAATCTCCAAATCTCCATTTTGGATAAACCCACCAATCAAAATGTTAGAAGACATGACATTCTTCCTCGGCATCATGTCGAACAGTGCGGCCGACATGGGCAATTGACCACATTTAGAGTACACGTTGAGAAGATGGTTGGAAATGAACCTGTCTGAAGAAGACCCAGATGTGATTATGAGGGAATGGAGCTGTTTGGCTAGTGAAAGGGACTGTTTGGGGATGCATGCTTGCAAGAGGTGGGAGAACAGAGACGGGTCTGACCAGATTTCAGATTTGAATCTTTCAAAAGCTTCTTTCAGATTTCCTATGGAACAGAGGCTGATGAAATCTTCTCTAGATTTAGAGGGTGATTTTGAGGTTTTCTGGTAGAAAGAATGGAGGGTTGTGTTGTTGAGAGTTGTGGGTAAAGAGCAGATTCTAGGGAAGGCTTGTTGCCCATGCATGGCCTGTTTGGCTGTCAAATTAGAAAATATCCTCCTCTATTACGATGGGACGCGGATTAGCTGCGACTAGAGGTGGGCAACGATCCGGGCCGGGCCGAGTTAGCCCTAATTTGGTTTGGCTTATTCTCATGCCACCCCAGTTTGTGGATCGGCCGGTTTAGGCTTCGGGCTGACCCATGTGGCCCAAGTTTGGTTTGCTCTAGGAAAACCTAGTTCGAGCCGGAATCGATTAGGTCCAAAATTTCGAACTGAACTAGACCAAGGTGGCGACTCTATTTTTTGTTTATTTGTTTAAATAAAAAAGAATTTAAAATGTCAGAGGAAAAAAAAAAAAAAAAAGACAAAACAAAAGTATCTTACTATATGATGTTTAACACCCTCCAAAGGAAGAGTGCAAATTCAAAACAAACATATAAGAGCCTTTTTCCAAACAAGTACACAAGCATAATTTTACAAGTGCAAAGAAACAATATGCATCCATGTATATGTACTATGTATTATCCAAGTCATTATGTATATGTATTATCTATGTTGTCCATCCATTTTTACATATTATTTTAGGACATGATCCCATATGTGTATTATTTATGTTGTCCATCCATTTTTACATATCATTTTAGGACATGATCCCAAAATGAAATCATATCCAAAGTTCAAGTGGATCACACCACTCGAAATAGTGTGCTTACAATCTACGAACCAGCAAAATCAAATCGAGCTTCGAGCCGAGCCAATACTACCCTAGTTTGAGCTTGGTTTGTTTTTTCAAACGAGCTTGACTCCAAGGCTTGGTTTGGTTTGAACTTCTATGGGAACCAATTCAAGCCAAGCTTTTTCAAACCAATCTAAGCCAAGCTTTCGAGCTGGCTTGATTTGTGCCCAGCTCTAACTGCCACCCTAGATCCAGTCAGGGGGGTGCGACCCTAACCATGGGGCCCACCTCGATGTATGTTGTATATCCACACCGCCCATCCATTTTTCCATCTTATTTTAGGACATGGTCCCAAAAATGAAGAAAATAAAATTCTCAAGTGGACCACATCACAGGAAACAGTGGTCATTGACCATTAAACACTTTTGTGGGCCACAAAAGTTTTGATTAAATATGATATTTGTGTTTTCCTTTTATCCAGGTCTGTATTACCTTATCAACATTTTGGATGGAAAGTAAATGTTACGGTGGACCCTAGAAAGTTTTTAGTTGTTGGCTTTCAATGACCATTGTTTCATGTGCTATGCTCCACTTCAGATTTTTATCTGGTTAAAGTTTTAGACATTGGATTAAAATAATCTGAAAAAAGGGATAAACGGCGTCGATAAACAATTCATAACATCGAGGTGGGGTCCACGGTCAAGGTCCCACCTACATGGCTAGTTCAGGGTCGCAGTAAGTCCTGTCCTGGAGCGGATTAGGTGTATATCCAAGCCGTCCATCCGTTTTTACGGCTCATTTTAGGACGTGATTCCAAAACTAAAGTAGATACAAATCTAGGCGGACCACACCACTGGAAACAGTGAGTGGTCAATGACCATTAAAAACTTTTTTTCTAGGGCACAAAATTTTTGGATCAAGCTTATCTTCTTTATTTCCCCTCCATCAAGTTCTGATTGACCTTATCAATGGAATGGATGTATAACAAACATTACGGTGGGCCCTAGAAAGTTTTTAACAGTGGGCGTTCAATTGCCACTCTTTCCAGTGGTGTGATCCACCTAAGTTTTGGATCTACTTAATTTTTTGTACCACGCCCTAAAATGGTCCAAAAAAACGGATGGACGGTATGGATATACGAAAAATCATCAAAGTGGGCCCCACGTAAGGGTAACACACACTAAGCTGGGTCTTACCCAGGGCAACACTAATCCGTGTCTTCGACCTTACAGAGCTTTGCTAAGCCCACTTGCCCAGCATGGCACATGGTACAATATCCAATCCATTCAGTGGGTCCTACCATTATTTAGATACTCTTGCCCAAGATTCAAGTCGACGCAATCGATAGGTGGTCCACCAGCTGACAAAACAAGTGTGGGGCTGAAAAAATTTTTGATGAAGTTTTTTTACTCCTCCAACTGTTTCTAACATTGTGTGTGGCCCACTGGATGAACGGATTTGATTTAGTTTTAGGCAAAAGCATCTCCACGGTCATAACCACCTGATAGACGGCTTGGATATTGCACCTGTCAGCCATGTTAGATGGGCTTAGAAAAGCGAGGATATATCCGTTGTGACCTTGGGTTTTTTAATTCTACGAGTGGGATCCGTGGATGAGTGATCTAAGGCAGTTTGTCTAATGGCCGTCAAGGCAGTTGTCAGCCATATTTTTACTTTTTTAACCCTTCCTCGTGAGAGACCTTCGAGTGCCTGAAAGTTTAGTCAGGCCTATTGCAGTGTCCTTGTGACATCCACTCCAATGAACATGTTCATTGGCCCACCCCTAGAATGGGCCAGGCTCAGTAGTTGGATGAAGTTCGACAGTAGTCACATGCTGTAGCAGTCCATGTTTCTGACTGGCAACCTTTAGCATACTTCATGCAATCTTTCAATATAGTTATTTAGATGGGTCACTTCATTTTATCCTAATTGATGGGCTCTACAAATGCTTTCGTGTGCTGAAATCATCACAATCATAGCTTCATTCATTTCCAAACACTTCAACAGACCGTCGTCCCTTTTAAGTATAGATCTTCATCCAAAAGGAGATAGTGCAGGGCAATTCTTCGAATGGTCCGATCAATCTTGTTGCTTGGTCTCATAAGGTAATGAATGATCGACGCCCTCGAGTCATCTTGTGGAATTTTCAGAGAAGCGTTCTCCATGGTTATTTTCCTCTGTTGGGGCGGCTAGGAGTGATCGCCTCTTGTGAAGGACTGAAATTGTTTTCTATATCTTGACTTCGAAGAAGAATTATACAATATATGGACTTTACATCTATTCAATCAACGTTAATTGAGCCTAAAAACTAAAGAAAATATAAAATACAACTAGGAAACTATGTGATTGCAATTAAAGTCTAGCAATACATTACAACAAACTGAAACAAAATAAGGAAAGTGTTGAGTACTACGAAATCTGAAAAAATTTCAGCACATCTGATATGGAAAATTTTGTTTTAACACTTCCCCTCAAGTGGGTGTGTGGATGTTTAGAGTGCCCAACTTGCGCAAGAGAGTTTTGAAAGGAGCATTTCCTAAGGGCTTGGTGAACATGTCGGCAACCTGAAGGGATGAAGGTGTGTAAGCCGTGGAAATCAGACCAGACCGGATCTTCTCCCAAACTAGGTGACAATCCAACTCTATATGCTTGGTTCGTTCATGAAAGACGGGATTTGTTGCAATGTGTAAGGATGCTTGATTGTCACAATATAAAGTTGCTGGTTCCAAGTGACTCGCTTGCAAATCATTCAAAAGATAGCGCAACCAAGTTATTTCGCAACTGACAGATGCCATAGCACGATATTCTACCTCAGCCGATGACTAAGAAACAATAGCCTGTTTCTTGATTTTCCAAGAGATGAGGGAATCATCGAGAAACACACAATAGCCACTCACAGACCTTCTTGTAGTAGGACACCCTGCCCAATCTGAGTCACAGTATGCTCTTAGTTTCAAGTTCTTTTACGTAGGGAAGAACAATCCTTGACCAGGAGTCCCTTTTAAGTAACACAAAACTCAAAGCGTAGCATCAAGGTGTGGTGTCCGTGGCTGGTGCATGAATTGACTGAGAACATGCACTGAATGGGTTATATCAGGTCTCGTGATGGTTAAATAAATGAGTCGCCCTACAAGCCTTCTGTAGTGTGATGGATTGTGAAGAAGATCGTCGTCAGAGGGGTTGAGTCTTAAATTTTGTTCCATAGGAAACGCAGATGGGGGTGCTCCAAGAAAGCCCATGTCGTCCAGTATATCTAAGGTATACCCTAGGAAATATTTGAGATCACCAAGGTCCTTGATTCAGAATTGATCATGGAGAAAGTTCTTCAGTGCATTAATGGCTGGAAAATCATTTCTGGTGATGATCATGTCATCCACATAAATTAGTATTGCAGTGAAAGAATCACCAACCTTACTAGTAAACAAAGAATAATCAGCTTTGGATTGGTGAAAGCCTACAAAATTCGTATGGCTGAAGAAAATTTTGAAAACCAGTTGTGTGACGCCTGCTTGAGCCCATACAATGATTTGTAGAGTCGACATACTAAGTTCTCCCCCTATCGATGAAGTCCTGGAGGTGGTAGCATGAAGACCTCTTTGTCAATGTCATCATGCAGAAATGCATTTTGAACGTCTAATTGATGAAGTGACCAATTTTTAGAGGCAGCAAGGGTGAGAAGACAGCATACTATGACAAGTTTTTCCACTAGAGCAAATGTCTCATAATAATCTAAGCCTTCCATCTATGTATAGCCTTTGGCTACCAAGCGGGCTTTGTAGCGCTCGATGGACCCGTGAAACTTGTATTTGATCTTATATACCCATTTGCAACCAATAGGTTTCTTTCTTGCGGAGAGAGGTGTGAGTGTCCATGTGTTATTCTGCTCAAGAGCTTAAATCTCAGAGTCCAAAGTCCCCTACCACCTAGGGTCCTTCGCAACCTGGGCATAGGTGTTAGGTTCAATAGTACAAGTAATATTGGCTACAAAGGAATGATGAGAGAGTGACAGTTTATCATAGGCAAGAAAATTGGATAAGGGATAACAAGTACCTTCGGTGGGAGCGGGCTTCAAATCTAACAATGGTCCTAGGACGGACAATATAGCATGTGAGTAATGGTAGTCACGAAGCCAAATTGAAGGTTGCCTTAGTCGGTCGGAGTGACAAGGAACAAAACTTTGTGTCAGAGGAGATGAAGGATCAATGGGAATGGAAGAATCCATGGGTGTTGTATGATCTATGGAGCCTGACTCATTAGTGCTGGAATCAGGATTTATAGTGAGATTATCAGCACCAGTAATGGTAAAGGCATGGTATCACATTTTGTATCCTCCTGGTTTATCAAAAATGAAAATGTTTCATTATGAAAGACAACATCTCAACTTGAAAAAAAAATATTTCGTTGTTAATTGATACAGCCAATAGGCCTTTTGACCAAATTTGTTTAACCCTTTGACTGAATTGCATTTATGTAAATGTAAAAAATGATTTTAACAAATCTTGGGTTTCGAATTTGCAATGCATTAAATATATCCAAGTGCATCTAAAAGAATCATCTGCAATGGTAAAAAATAATGAGCACCAGAATGAGAGACTACTCTATGTGGACCCCAAATGTCACAATGTATTAATTTAAATGGTGTAGTAGTTGAAATATAACTCAAACCAAAAGGCAACCTGGTCTGTTTAGCTAAAGGACAGACATCACACTGTTTATTTGGACTAAAGGAAATTTCAAAAAATGACTTGGATAATTGATGCAAATGAATGGTGGATGGATGACCAAGACGTTTGTGCCACAAATCATGTTAGGCAGAAACGTTGTGGGAGACAGGAGTATTGTTGGAGAAATAGTAAAGACCACCACACTGCCTACCCAGTCCAATCATCTTCTTCATTGTCAGGTCCTGGAAAAGACAAAAGTTAGAAAAAGGTGACGGAACAATTAGGGACTGAGTGATTTGCTAACTGACATTAAATTAACCTAGAAAGAAGGAACACAAATCACATCATCAAGAGATATATTTGTATTAAGAATACTTGACCCTATGGAGGTTATGGTTGCTTTTTCACCATTTGGTAATTTAACAGATGTAGAGTAAGGTTGTAACTGGTTGTTTAGGAGAGTGGGTGATGATGTGATGTGATCAGTGACACGACTATCTATAACCCATTCATTGGAATTATTGAAAACTGTATGTGTAGAGTAAAAAGTAGGGATGGTCAAACCTACAATGTTTGCATATGGCTGTGAATTACCATCATTTAGAAGAGCCAAGATCTGATTATATTGTTCTAAAGTAAAGGTTGGGATCGTATTCTGGAAATTGTGAGCGGCGAACTACTTCTCACTCAAGACTTGCGTTTTATTCATCTATCTGCCATGTAGTTTATGTCCAGGTGGAAACCTGTGTAGAAAGTAACACTTTTCAATGGTGTGATTGATCCCTTTGCAATGATCGAAATAAAGTAACTCCCTTTTGTAACCTTGTGCCTCTCCACGCCCTCCTTTGTGACCATTATCAATGGCCATAGTCATGCTCTCGTGATGTGGTCGTGTGGCAGCAAGCTCTCTCTGTTTTTCTTCTTAAAGGATGAGTGAGTATGCATTTCCTATAGATGGGAGTGGGTTCATCAGGAGGATTTGGCCACGTATGGCGGAATAAGAATCATTCAAATCCATAAGGAATTGCATCACTTTCTCAACCTATTCTCGATCAGCATGTACTTTCATTGTACCACACGTGCAGGTGGGGAGACTGTTGTAGGAAGCCAACTCATCCCAGAATCCCTTCAGCTTGGTGAAGTATACTGAAATGAACATTTGATCCTTTTTATGTGAAGCAATATCTCTCTTAATTTGGAAAATTCTTCGATCATTTCTTTGAGAGAATCGTTCACGAAGGTCCATCCAGATCTTTAAAAAAAATAGATTCTGTATAAATAACGCTATTGGCGAGATCAGCTTCTAAGGAGTTAAGAATCCAAAACAAAATCATGTCGTTGCACCACTTCCATAATGCATACTATGTAGGATGCTGTGTCGACGATGGTTTTTAAGTTAAACCATCAATGAAGCCGAGTTTGTTATTCGCGCTAAGGGCTATACTCATAACACGACTCCAAGTACTGTAATTATCACCATTGAGAGGCTTTGAGACAAGAACCATCCTTGGGTGATCTAAATGATGATATAATAGGGGTGAGAAGGATCTATTGTGCCTTCCATCCCTTTTGTGGTTGCTCCTTCTATCATCTAAATCGAAAGAAGAAGAGGAAATAGATTAAACATGAATCAACCAGAGTTTCGAGAAGAAGCCTATAAGTATTCAGCCAAAGAATGACGCTCTAATTCCATGTGAAGAACTAGAATTGTTTTCTATATTTTGACGTTGAAGAAGAACTATACAATATATAGACTTTACATCTATTTAATCAACGTTAATTGAGCCTAAAAACTAGGAAAATATAAAATACAACTAGAAAACTATGTGCTTGCGCCTAAAGTCTAGCAATACATTACAACAAATTGAAACAAAGAAGGAAAGTGCTGAGTACTATGAAATCTGAAAAAATTTGCAGAATATTCAGCGCATCTAATATGAAAATTTTTCTTTTAACACCTCTAGACCATCAAAAGTCTTAGGCAACCTGAATCTTGTCGTTATCTATGTTATCTCATTCACGTTAGCATTCTACTCTCGAGGAATGTATTTCAGGACGACATGATTGAAATATGATATTGACTACATAGAAGTGGAGTGATTAAGCTACGAAGCTAAATTAATAAAGGTCCATGGAGGACAAAGGGATAAGTAGCATAGACTTGTAGAAATTGATTGATTATTTGTGGCGATGCCTTCAGCTCTTCTTCCGATGTGGTTTTCATAGACTTGGAAAGGTGGTGTTATGCATGACTCTCGTGGTTTTTGCATGAATCTTCATATTACACAACGATCGTATCTTATTAGAATTTAGAATCATTATTGTGCAATATCATCGTATGTGATTTGCTTCTAATTCTGGATGGTTTTTCGAAAATTACTCATGATTCCTTATTGCATTCGATAATTTGTCAGACATCCCTAGGGGCTTATTTGGATTCATGAAAAGCATGAGAAAGTAAATAATCTTTCTTGGGAAACCTTATTTAGGAAAACCTTATTTTCAAGAAACTAAAAGAAAAGAAATATTATTTCCCTCATGTTTATACCTATTTTCAATGTTGTGACGTGGACTAATAGGAAGATGCCACGTGGAAACACTATGTGTTTGGCGCAGGCAAAATCATACTCGCACCCAAAGAGGATCCTTGTTGATCTTCATTTAGCATTCCGCATTTCGTCATTATTGTGACGGTATAGACTCTTATTAGGCCATTTGAGAGGATGAACCGTTGCACACCACATGGCCACGATTATCGTGCCCATAAAATGAGGAACGTGCTAGGCACGGCTATGAAATACCTAATGAGTGAGCATATCTTATCACAATTGAATATGGTTCAAATCCACGAAGTTGTCTCCTGCAACCCTTCTAAAATGGGAAATCTCCTCAGAGATGTTAAGAGAGTGAGCAACGATCCAAAGGATTTTAAAGATCCACGTGTTGAATTGACTTCCAAGCAAACCCAACCTTGGGTTGAACCACAATCAGGAGAAAACGGCCACATCATTCATGTTGGGTCTATAACCATGACCCGCTCAGAATTAAGAGGATGGGGGAGCTCAATGCAACCTAGCTCACCTACGGTCGATATCTAGTGTTAAATCTCACATTTGCTGGGGACTGGTGATCTACACCAGGTCACCATAGTGGATGTTGTAATTAAGCCAAGGATGCTCCTTTGAATCAGGCTAAAAGGGGGTCCTATAGGAGAGCATTTATGTATAGGAATGAAAATCTGAGATCCAATCACTACTAGCATTTCAGAGAGCTTTCTGGTTAAGAGCCATCAAATTTACAGAAGAGAACTTGAATATCCAGAAAGCCCGCACAAAGAATCTTATAGATCCTAAATCTCAGAGGATCTCGAAGCCCAGTGAGGGGCTTCCACCGCCTCGAAAAAAGTTATAAAAAGAACATATGAAGAAGAGCTTGAGGCCCCATGCCAAACATATCTATTTACATGTCTACTTTACTTTTGTGGGAAATCCGGTTAGCGGAAGCACCGAAGAGATTCAAACAATCAACACACGCCACACAAGCAATCAACGCAAAGACAATCTGTTTTTACGTGGAAAACCCTTTCGAGAAAAAACCATGGCATAAAGCGACACCTTCCACTATGAATATCAGATGATTACAAAGCTAATCTACCCTCAAGTAGATCCCAAAGAAGAACAAAGCACTCTCAAACCTCACAATCACTCCCCCAAGCCCTAAACTCGTATTAAGACTCTTAGGTATTGATTAGGATATCTCCAAACACAATTAGGAGGTATTTAAATAGGACTCCAACCCAAATTGAAAACATGCAACATGAAATCGCGTAAGAAAAACTTTCATTGTATGTCAGTTGCCGACCTACAAAATTGGTCCAGCGAGTTTGCTACCAAAATGGCCTTGCCGCCTCAAAATACGACCGGTCGGAGCCCCCTGCAGACCAGTCGGCCGACCGGTGTGAGGCTCCCAGAATAAAGGTCCAAAGTTGCTATGACAATCTGTTCATTGACCGACCGGTCGGTGGACACTGTTTTGCATAATTTTGAGGACTCTCTAACAAACTCCACCGAAGCTTCCAAACATCGAACCATCTTCTCTTCTCTTCATAAATCAACTCCTCATCAAACATAGTGTTTTCGCTTCTCATGCATCATTGCGTCTTCATTAAGCCTTTGTCAATCCCAGAGAAGTTACGTAGAACTTGAACTTCTCTTTTGGGATCACCTTGGTCAGCATATCTACCCAATTCACGCTGGTGTGAATCTTATCCAAAGTCACATCTCCTTCCTCAAGCATCTGTCGAATAAAATGTTGACACATATCAATGTGTTCAGTACGAGAGTGATAAACATAATTTTTAGCCAAATTGCTAGCACTAGAGTTATCACAATTAACCGGCACGGCTTCCTGCTGAAGCCCCAACTGATTTATCATTCCTTTCAACCAAACAACCTCCTTGAAAGCTTCTGTCACCGCCTATACTCAGCTTCAGTAGTGGAAAGAGCCACCACAGACTGAAGCTTAGACATCTAATTAATCACTCCACCCACTAAAATAAACGAGTACCTTGAAGTCGATTTCCTACAATCCACACTACCTGCATAGTCAGAATCGACGTACCCAACCAAATCGTCCTTGAACTTCTCAAACGTTGAGACGTAGTCCTGCGTACCCCGAATGTATCGAAGTAGCCATTTCATAGCTTCCCAATGTTATCTGCCCGGGTTAGACATGAATCGGCTAACAACACCCATAGCCTGTGAAATATCCGGTCTTGTACAGACCATGGCATATATTAAACTGCCCACAACACTTGAGTAGGGTACATGAGACATAACATGGTTTTCTTCATCTGTCTTAGGACATTGTTAAGGAGAAAGCTTGAAGTGAGCCGTGTGGAGAATGCTAACCGGTTTGGACTTGTCCATCTCATACTTTTTCAATACCTTCTCAAGGTATTCTACCTGAAATAACCACAACCTGCTCCCCTTCCTGTCTCTATGAATATCTATACCAAGAATCCTCTTTACAGCCCCCAGATCTTCATCTCGAATGTCTCTGAAAGCTAAGTCTTGAACACATCGATGTCAAACATGCTATAACTGCCAATAAGTATGTCATCGATGTACAACACTAGTATGAGAAACTTCTCATCACTCAATGTCTTGAAATAAACACAATGATCGTACTCGCTCCTGGAAAAGTCCTAACTCATCATGAAGGAATCAAATTTCTTGTACCACTGCCTAGGCGACTGTTTGAGACTGTACAAAGATCTCCTCAACCTACAAACCGTGTTCTCGACCCCTTGCACTTTATAACCTTTTGGCTGCACCATGTAAATCTGCTATTCCAATTCCCCATGCAGGAAGGGAATCTTTACATCCATCTGTTCCAGCTCGAGGTCGTATTGGGCAACCAGCGCTGACACGAACCTGATAGATACTTGCTTCACAACCAGTGTAAAAATCTCACTAAAGTCCACGCCTTCACACTGAGCATACCATTTCACTACCAACCTTGCCTTGTATATATCATGTTTCTTCCAAAAATCTACTTGCACCCAATCGCTTTTCGACCCACAGGAAGCTCCACAAGCTCTCAAGTCTCATTCTCGTACAGGGAGTCCATCTCGTCTTGCATTGTCGTCTTCTACTTTTCAGCATCTACATCTTGTAGTGATTCCTCAAAGTTAGATGGATCCCCCTCATCCGTAATGAGAGCAAATGCAATGTTCGAGTCATCCATATACCTGGCTGGTAACTTACAATCTCTAGGTGGATTTCTTCGCACAGGTGGCTGCTCCACCTGATCCTATACCTCTGTCTGCGTCTCAGTATCAACCCATGTCTCATCTCTGTCATCATGTGTATCAACAATTTCTTATTTTTCTAGTTCCTTTGTTGCATCCTTACAGAACAAAGACCCTTCATCGAACTTGACATTACGGCTCAAGGTGATCTTCCGTGTGACAGGGTCATATATGCAATAACCCTTCACACCATCACCATAGCCTACAAAGATTCATTTTTTGGCCCTATGGTCTAGCTTATCTCTCTCAACTGATGGTACATGAGAATAAGACTCACAACCAAAGACCTGTAGACTTGAGTAGTCTAAAATACGATCACTCCACACTTCCTTAGGAATTTTGCATTCAATTGCCATAGAGGGTGACCGATTTATTAAGTAACAAGCAATGTTAATGGCCTCAGTCCATAAATCTTTGCCCATCTCAGCATTATTAATCATGGATTGGGCTCTCTCTAAGGGAGTCTGATTCATCCGCTCTATCACACCATTCTGCTCTGGCATGTGGCGCACTATGTTATGCCTCACAATCTCCTTCTCCTTACAAAACTTGTTAAATTTCCTATAAGTGAACTCACCTCCATTATCGGTTCTCAAAACCTTAAGTTTATGCCTTAACTGATTCTCCACCATCGCCTTCCAATATTTGAAGGTCATGAAGACATTAGATTTATTTTTCAGAAAATAAACACAAACCTTCCTGCTATAGTCATCGATAAACGACACAAACCACGATGACCCCCCAACAGAAATAACGGGAGATGACCCCCATACATTAGAATAAACATACTCAAGCACCCTTTTACATACATGTTTCCCCCCTTTAAATGACAATCTAGACTATTTTCCATACATGCAATCTTCACATATTTTAAAGTCTAAAGATTTAAAGGAAGGAATCAAAGATCATTTAGAGAGTACCTTCATGCCTTGCTGGTTCATGTGGCCTAAGCGTGCATGCCACATACGTGCAGACGTGGAATCCGCTACAATCGCTGCAGCTCCACCTACTGAAGTGCTCCCAATTAGTCTATAAAGATTTGCATGCCTCTGTCCCTTCATAATTACTAAGGCCCCCTTCAAAACTTTGCAGAACCGGTCAAAACTAATGAACTTGCACCCCAATGCCTCGAGTGCACCAAGGAAAATCAGATTCTTCCTCAACCTGAGAACGTGCCTCACTTCCGTCAAGGTCCGTTCGATCTCATCAAACATCTTGATGTGCACAGTACCAATTCCCACAACCTTGTAGGCGTAGTCATCGCCTAGAAATACCGACCCTCCTTCATACTCCCTGTAGGAAGTAAAGATGCTCCTATCTAAGCACATGTGGTACGAAGCCCCAGAATCCATGATCCACTCATCGCTGAGAGATCCAATCTTTGACGTCATCAAGACCTCGCATACATCACTACCACCTTCTTCAGCTTCAGCGGTATTGGCTTCCCTAGAGGAGTCTCCTGACTTCTCCTTCTTATTCTTAGGACTCTTACAGTCCTTCATGTGCCCGACTTGGCCACATCCCCAACACTTCAACTCCACTTTGCCTTTACCCTTCGACTTGGATTGAAAACGTGATTATCCTTCACCCCACTCCGAATTTCTTCCTCTCATAATCAATGCATCAGAGGAAGAATTAGCTGCACCACTCTTCTGTCTCATCGCCTTCGACTAAATGGCTGAGACTACAGTCCCAACACTAATGGTGTCCCTACCCACGCACAACGAGTCCCTGAGAGAGGGCTTGATACTCGTCCTTCATCTGTTCACCAATATCAAGCAACTTACAAATTAACTTATTGAACGTGCTGATGTGGTCCTCCACATCCGTCCTTTCCTTCATCTTTAAAGTGAAGAGTTGCATCATTAAATACATGCGATTTTCTAGAGACTTCTTCACGTACACATTCTCTAGTTTGGTCCATGTCTCTACCGCGATCTTCTCCTTCGTGACGTTATAGAGGACGTCATCTATAAGGCACAATTGTATTGAGGCCATAGCCTTCTCATCTATCTTGGTCACTTATCATCTTCCATGTCCTTCGATTGCTTTTCAAGGGAGTTCAAGACCCCTTGCTGAGTTAGGATGGCCCTCATCTTTACCTTCTACAACTTTGATATCGAATTTCGTACCTGAAGCCATGAGATTATCTCAGAAAATTTCCTTCTTCAACCTTCCAACGATATCTCTGATATCACTTGTTGGAAATTCGGTCAGCGAAAGTATCGAAAAGATTCAAACAATCAACACACGCCACACAAACAATCAACGCAAAGACGATACATTTTTACATGGAAATCCCTTTCAAGACAAAACCACAGCACAAAGCGACACCTCCACTATGAATATCAGATGATTATAAAGCTAATCTACCCTCAAGTAGATCCCAAAGAAGAACAAAGCACTCTCAAACCTCACAATCACTCCTCTAAGCCCTAAACTCGTATTAGGACTCCTAAGTATTGATTAGGATACCTTCAAACATGATTAAGAGGTGTTTAAATAGGACTCCAACCCAAATTGAAAACATGCAACGCGAAATCGCATAAGAAAAACTTTCCCCGCACGTCAGTCAACCGGTCGGTAATCTACAAAATTGGTCTAGCGAGTTTGCTCCCAAAATGATCTTGCTGCCTCAAAATACGACCGGTCGGAGCCCCCTACAGACCGGTCGGCTGACCAATCTAAGGCTCCCAGAATAAAGGTCCAGAGTCACTGTGACAATCTGTCCACTGACCGACTGGTCAGTGGACACTGTTTTGCACAGTTTTGAGGACTCTCCAACAACTTTTATGCTTATTTTACTTTCCTTGGTCTAACCCACTATTGTTCATCGACCCTTATTGTCGTACACGTATCCTAGGAGTAGATTAAATATATGCAACCTTAAGTTATCAAATCCCTCATGTTCATCTGAGTTTCGATTCAATTGTACATACCCCTGTCATATCCTGCTGACAATCCGCCTCGATCACCTGTTTTGATATACGTATCAAGTATTAATCTTATTTCTCACTTCAATAAAAGTGCAATGCACAATAGTTGTAATAAGACCAATACATTAATAAAGGCTTAATCATGTTTATATTAGTCTTGCTCCATTATAAGTGAATCTTTTCACTCTAATTGAGGAATGCCACTGTTAAAGCACTGATGGAATAGAAAGTCCTTAAATTGGTCGAGTCCATAATCACTGGTACAAGACAAAAAGAACTCATGCATAAGGGTTAACCCCTTCCCTTGCTCAAATTGCCTAAGTACGGCGCACATCTATAAATATAGTCGATGATCAAGATGACTTTGGGTTCCGATCCAGTCTCCAATCTATCCATCTCAACACAGGTGTATCGACCAATTCAGTCAACACCTTTGAATCAAGCAAACTCTAGCACACCCACACAATCATACATGCACATGTAATTCCAATCCAGGCCCTCGATGACATGAGTGGCCTTGACTGGTTAAATTGAAAGCAACATCTTAGTTGTTTTTTAGCAAGATTTTTTTTAATTTAAAATTTATTTTCAAGTTTGTTGTTTGGCAAAACAAAAACAATTCTTAGAAAAAATTTTAGGTAGTCACTAGCATGTCTTAGATTAGCACATGTGGTACATGTGTGACACTTAGAGATGAAAGTGGCACATGCTGTTGGAGTAGCCTTCAAACCCGGTCTGACGGTTTAGCCCAGATGCACAGTGAGGCCGCTAGACAGATTCCATGTACCCTAGATCGGTTGGGTGATCGGTCTACAGGGGGCTCCGACCAATCGGTGGTGTGGCTGGACGTGATGAATCTGGAAGTTTCCTATTGCAAGTCAGTCTCTTGGGGGGTTTTGCGCAAGAGCTTTCTAATTTCGGTTTTATGCCTATTTAAGGGGTGTAATGCGGGATTAGGAGTTTTGTCATTGGGGCCATGTCTCCTAGATAGATTGAGAGGGTTCTAAGGTAAGAGAAAGAGCTTGGGGAAAGCTTGGGATTCTCTGGGATGAAGAAAAGGACTGTGCTTGTCTGTTGCATGTGAGAATAAGCTTTGGGTAGCTCGGGGATTTCTCTTGTGGGCGTTTTGTTTCTTCATTCTCTGTAAACTTATGTTAATCATAGTGGATCTAGGGCTGCACATCTGACCGGTTAACCCGCCCGATCCAACTCGATAGAAACCCGATCCGTCCCGACCCGACATAGAAAATGGTACGGTCCTGTTTGGATGTGGCTGGACCGTTTTTAATTTAGGTACGGTTTAGGGTACATGCCAAACCCGCCCGACCCGACCCGTACCCCGACCCGTGTATACCCGACCCATTCCACCCAACCCGAACTGCCCCATTTATACTAGTCTATTGCTTTTAGAAATCTCTGACCACTGATTTTTAATTTAGGTACTCCTATGAATTTCTTAATGGTGGGAGTTCAATGACCACTGATTTTTGTGGTGTGGTCTACCTAAAGCTTTAATCTGCTTCCTTTTTAGGACCATGACCTATAATAGTTTGGAAACACAGATGAACAACTTGGATTTACAGCATATACATCGAGGTGAGCCTCACGATCAGGGTCTCACCCACATGGCTGGTTCCATCGTCTCACCAAGCAGCGCTGCAGTGCAAATCTCGGGCGCGACTTGGCTGTTACCCGGGTAACAGCTAGGTGGGTGTTCCCCTACTGCGGCGCCCACCTTGATGATGTTTTGTATATCCACACCGTCCATCTGTTTCTACGGATCATTTTAGGACAGGGTACCAAAAATTAAGCAGATCCAAATCTCGGGTGAACCATAACACGTTAAACAATGTGATTGAGTGTGGTCACCATTAAAAAGTTCAAAGGGCCAATAGTAAGGTTTTAGTCATGTTTATTTTCCATCTAACCCGTTGATAATGTCAAAAAATCTGGATGAAGGGAAAAAAACAAATATAAGCTTGATCCAAAACTTTTGTGGTCCATAAAATGTTTTTAATAGTCATTAATTACTTTTTCCAGCGGTATGGTTCACCTGATATTTAAATCTTCTTGACGCTTTGAATCATCTACTAAAATGATAGAGGAAAACAAATGGACTACATGGATATACAAAACATACATCAAGGTGGGCTCCACACAGTTAGGGTAACACACACTAAGATGTTACTAGGGCAACAGCTAATTCGATCCCGCAAATCTCATGGATCGAACTAGGTGACAGGCTGTGAGCCTATGACAACCGGGATCCACCAAGGTGGGTGGATGCCTGACTGTGGGGCTCACAGTGATGTATGTGTCTTATGTCCAACCATTTTGAAAGATCATTTTAGGATATTATATAAAAAATGAAGCTGACTCGTATCTTAGGTGGACCACACCATAGAAATAGTCGTGATTGAATCTCTACCATTGAAAACTTCATTGATTTCACCAGAATATTTGTTTGCCATTATTTTCCATCCAACTTGTTGATAAGGTCACAAACATATAGATGAAGAGGCCACATAAATATCATCTTGATCCAAAGCTTTTGTAGCCCATAGGAAGTTTTTAATGGCCAATCACCACTTTTTCCTATATTATGGCCTATCTGGGACTTGGAACTGCTTCATTTTTTGGTTCATGCTATAAAATGAAGTTTCAATACAAATGAATGGTGTAGATGTAGTCACATACATCACAGTGGTCCCAAAGTCAGGGTCCCACCCACCCCGGTGGATACATGGTCTCACCTAATCCGCCGATTCATCTCCCAATCTAATGGAGATAATCAGCCCACAGGTGTAACCCTAACCGTGTGGTGTAACCCTAACCGTGTGGGGCCCACCTTGATGTATTTATTGTATATCCACTCCATCAATCTGTTTTCTTGTATCATTTTAGGATATGATTCTAAACCTTAAGAAGATCCAAATCTCAGGTAAACCATACCACTAAAAATAGTGATAATGATCATTAAAAACGTTTTATGGGCCAAAAAAGTTTTAGATCAAGATGATATTTTTATTTTCCCTTCATCCAGGTCTTTTTGACATTATCAACGGGTTGGATGAAAAATAAACATTAAGAAAACCTTACTATGGGCCCTTTGAATTTTTTAATGGTGAGTCACTCAATCACCACTGTTTCGTGTGTCATGGTCCACCTAAGATTTGGATCTACTTAATTTTTGGGGCTCCATCTTAAAACGATATATAGAAATGGATGGACGGCGTGGATATACAATAAATCATCAAGGTGGGCCCCATGGTAGGGGTATCACCTACTAAGCTATTTCACGAGTAATGGCATTCGAATTAAGATACAAGGAGTTGGGGAAAAAAGAAAAAAAAAAAAAAAAAAAAACCTAGCTTTCTTTGTGCTCGAACTCGAGTTTCTTCTTCAGCGAATTCTTTCGAATCCTTCAAGACACAGGTGATTTTTCCATCGCTGCCCTGATTTTTCCTCCTTAGATTTATTTTAATGGAACCATTTTTTATTCGGAGCTCTAAATCTCATTTTTCTCTCTTATTTTTTTTTTGTTATGATTTGC
Organism: Liriodendron chinense; assembly: GCA_003013855.2. Taxonomy (NCBI): domain Eukaryota; kingdom Viridiplantae; phylum Streptophyta; class Magnoliopsida; order Magnoliales; family Magnoliaceae; genus Liriodendron; species Liriodendron chinense. The sequence goes on along the minus strand of ML058510.1, from coordinate 3,489,097 downwards.
ATTATTTTAATGTTATATGATGTTTTATGTGTTTGGATGTAGACTATTCCAATTTTGACTGATTTATCTGTTTTCGAGCTGATTTAGGATTTGGTCTTTGATTATTAGTTTATTGTATGGATTTGATTTAGTTTTTGTTTGAGGTTTGGTTTTTAGGTTGATATGAAGCATTTTCCAACGCACTGTGTGTAATATAGTAAACTAGCAGGTCATGAATCATACTGATAAGAAGTTAACATAAACATATTGCATGACGACTACTAAAGCCTGTCTCATATGCGAAAAAGGTGGTCCATGTGTACATAATGGGCCCACTTAATGAATAGCCCAGATGCACCTAATCATAGTTCTTATCTTTCTCATAAGTCAATGATTTTTATAAAAATCATTTTATCATTATTTTTCTTCAATTTTCATTTTTATCATTAATTTTTATTGAGAGAAAAGTGGCCACGAAAATCCTACTCTCCCTACGTGTATGTCCCTATTCAGGTACCCGAGTCTCGAATGTCCCTATTCGTGTACGTAAAATTTGAGTCTAGACGAGTTATTTGGACAATCTAAAATTTAAAAGTTATTGCGTAATTATTTATAGAAACAAATTTTCTGAGAAACTGATTCTCTCTTATGATTTGTGTTAGATGTCATCACACTCACATCAAGACGAAGTTTCAAACCCTACATCAGGAGATGCGTCAATGACATCTCCTATCGATTTGGAAGGAGATATGCCGATGGATGAACAAGGAAGTCAAATCCAGACTAATATAAGAAAAAAGTCAAATGTATGGGAAGACTTTGAAGAAATCATTGAATCTGTTGAGAAAAAAATCAAATGCATCCATTGCAAAAAACGTTACAAGAAGCCTAATGATGGGTCGACTTATGCATTTGTTAAACACATCAGGAAGTGCATTATAAAGCCTAAGAAAGGAATGCCTACTCAACAACACCTTACATTCAGTACAACTGCTAGTGGGTCCACATCTTTGGGGACATACAGTTTATATGAAGGAGAAGATGAGAGAGTTATTGGATAAATTCATTATCGTAAATGAACAGCCATTCAGACTTGTTGAGAATAAAATATTCATGGAACTTCTTAAATATTTGAATCCAAAAGTGAAGAATATATCTCGTATGACTATACAAAGGGAGTGCATGAGTATATATGAAGCTGAGAGAGTTAATTTGAAGTCTCGTCTTCTATCGGCTTCGAGGATTGCGCTGACTTCAGATCTCTGGACTACTTCAAATTAGAGAATGGGCTACATTTCAGTTACTGCGCACTTCGTCGAAGATTGGAAGTTATGCAAGGCTATTCTCAACTTTCGGCACATTCCTCCTCCTCATAAAGGAGTAATGATTGCTGATTGTATTTCAAAATGCATTTCCGAATGGGGTATAGATGGCAAAATATTGGCCATAACATTGGATAATGCATTGACAAATGATGTTGTGGCCCACAATCTGAAGTCAACCTTGCATTCAATGGGAAGTTTATACTTTGGAGGAAGACTATTCCAAGTAAGATGTTGTGCACACATTTTGAACCTGATTGTTCAAGAAGGCCTCCGTACGATTGATCCAACGATTGAGAATATTCATGAAAGTGTCAAATACATAAGGGGGTCTCCATCGAGACTGCATACTTAGAAGGAAATTGTACAACGTCTTAATTTAAATACTAAGAAATCTTTAAAATTAGACATATGTACATGATGGAACTCCACATTTGAAATGCTTGGAACTGCATTAGAACTGAAGAGTGCATTTAAGTATTATGCACAACATGATGTTGCATTTGAGTGGCTCCCAAATGATGAAGACTGGACGAGGGCTGAAGAAGTTTGCAGTTTGCTTCAAGTATTTTATGAAAGTACAAAAATCTTTTTTGGAACATTGTATCCTACTGGGAATAAATTCCTAAAGGAATATATTGCAATTAAGGATGCAATTGCCAAAAATATGTTGAGCCCTCATATATATATGATGATGATGGTGAAGAATATGGATAAAAAGTTTGACAAGTATTAGGACGAATGTTCTCTGTTAATGTCGATTTGTACAGCTCTGGACCCTACGATGAATTTACTTGTGGTCAAGTTTGTGTTTAGAAAGTTTCATAGTGTTGATCAAGCAGAACAACAGACTAAATCCGTACGCGTGCACTTGAAGCTTTGTATGCATACTATGTCAGCGAATCTGAAGTTGCAGAAGTCAGTTCAACATGTATTATTGGTTCTTCTCAAGCCACAACTTCCAAGGTGAATGTGAGTATATTTGATGAAATGTATTCCTTCGTAACAATTGAAGAAACTGCGGTAAGAATGATCAACGAAACAGAACTTGACAAATATTTGAAGCTGCCAGTTTTAAGAAATCAAGCTGAAGATTTTGATGTTCTAGAATGTGGAAGAATCACGCACATGAGTTTCCTATACTCTTAAGGATTGCGCGTGATATATTTTCAATCTCTATTTCAACTGTAGCATCAGAATCGGCATTTAACACCGGGGGAAGGGTTGTTAGCAAAGAGAGAAGCTCACTTGCACCATCTATTGTCAAAGCTCTCATTTGTGCCCAAGATTGGTTAGCTCCTAGGTAGGGAGGACGCAGCTTTGATATGGAGAAAAATGAAGAAGAAGACGAAAATGACAAAGCAGAGAAATATTCCACCTAAATTTTATAATATATTTTGAAGTTAAATAAATAATTATTCGTGACATTGTGTAGAGAAAATATTATTTAATATCGTTAAACACTTTTTTTTTAATATACAAAGTTTAAAAAAAATGCAAATAAGTATAACATATTCCCAACCCGACCCGACCCGGTTTAGCATATAGGGTAGGGTAGGGTTAGGGTTGACCCTTTTACAAGTAGGGTAGGGTTAGGGTTAGGTCAACCCAACCCGGTCATGACCCGGACCGAAACCTGAACCTTTAAAATATGTTTAAGTTCGGTCCAAGATTGGGCCCAACCCGACCCTAACCCGACCAGTGTGCAGGCCTAAGTGGATCACTTTGTGTCGTGATTTTTTACCCGTTGAGGGGTTTTTCAACGTAAAATCGGATTGTCTCTTGTTGTTGAATGCTAGTGTGGTGTGATGGCATTATGTTTCTCGTTTGATCTTATATTCTACTGTGGTGTTGTTCGGCTTCCGCTTTCGCTGTCGGCGCCCCATATTCCCAACACATGTAGCATACACAACATATGTGTACTTGAATTTGAATTGTGGCCTGCATGGTGCATGTGAGGTGCTTAAAGTTGTACGGTGGCACATGGCATAAGACACACACCGGCACATTTGACACGTGGATGCTAAAGCTAGATGATAGCTCTTATGCACATTAACACCATTGGCACGGGGTATATTTGGAGGATTGAAGATGGACAATGGCATGTGTGGGAGATTGGTGCTTGTGGGGTGCTTTGCACATATGGGGCACAAGTAAGATTAATTATGTTATATCTGGCACAATAGCATATGTGGGGCGTAAGAGAAGATGGATGGTGACACATGTGTCACATTAGCACACACGTAGCTCTTTACATGTGGGTATTCCTTCGCCTCAAGTGCAAGACTGCGATGTAGTAATAATTCTCAGTAAGACCGAGGTCGATCCACTGGGAAAGAAGTAAACAATTCCAACTACTTTAATAACCAGAATCTAAGAAGTTTAGGAAAATAATTTTTCACATAAAATAGAAAATCTGAAAATAAGAAGAACTAGAGCATCAAGGATCCACTTGTAGTAGTTTAATACCAATCCATTCATCCAAGTATAACACAATTAGAATCAAAGTCCTATCTCTCATCTAATTGGAGGATATAACATTCAAGCACAAACAGTCCTACTTAAATCTGAAAATAAGATTTCTAGTTCTAATGAAGCATATAGAACTCAAGCTTGTAACCTTCGAAGTAACAGTCATGCCAAAAGACTATGGCATGCTCTGGGGTTACTACAATTCGAATCTAAATAAACCTATCATAGCAATCTCAGAGAATTGCAAGGAACTCATGTTTGGAGTACACAAACTCTCATAATTCATCTAAAAATCCAAACTTTATTCAAATTAGAAGTTCAAATCCAAAAGTAAGAAAATGATATTTGAAATAAAAGAATTAAAGCATTGAAACCAACTACAAATTTCACCTCTAGCTCTAGCTAATAGGTTAACTAAGAAAAAACTTATTAAAACTAAAACTAGAACTAAGAAAAAGAAGAAAACTAGCTGTAGGAGGCTAGGTAGCCTCCTAGGACTTGAACTCTTTGCTTCCCATGTCCTTGACTACTTTAGAATAGAAGAGAGCACCTCCTTTTATAATACAGCAAGAGTACCGCAACATAACATATTTTGTTTCGCTTCGTACAGCTTAACCAATTGTCGGATCGCCTTCAAATTTGATTTGTAGCTTTCTTGGAACTTGATCTTCCTCACAGATGGTTTAGATTTTTGAGATTATCTTCTGAATGGTCCCACCAATCAGATCAGCGACCGCCTCTCAAAATCACGCAATTCGGGTACCTCCAAAACTAGTCATCTTGCTTTCAACACTACGGAGTGTATAGAGGTCAGATTAATCTCAAATTTGAAATAATAGTAGAAACCTTCCTCCTCTACCTTCCTCCTCTAGATGATAGATGGATTAGATTTTACAAATCAACTTTAGAATTAGGTAAAAAAATTAGAACACTTAGGCCTTTTATAAAATCTGCGCAGTTGAATCTTTCTAGATGGTCCATCTTTCTTCAACTAATACGATCAAACCAGACATCCTTTTGACCTGAAACTTTGTGGTTATTCATATATGGATGTGGTCTAGAAGATGGTCAAATTAGATTTTTCATATTATCAATGATGGGCCACTTGGACCATTCCAGTGTTGAGCAGCGAAATCTGGAAACTTTCTGGACAATTTGTATTGTTTTGGCCGTCACGATCAATCCGTAACTCCGATCGACACGAAACTGGATTATTTTGGCGTTGAGCTCCTCTTCGACATGGACGTGTTGGATTTCCAAATATCATCAAGATAAGCCCCAAAAACTGAGTCGAAAAACCAAAAAAGGAACTGCTTGTATTTGAAATCTGCTTTAGAAAGTGCATGGCTAACCTGTCATCCGGCCGGCCGGACCACAGGTCGACCTTCAAAAAAAATCACTCCAGAGATATTTGTATTTCTAAAGGGTTTGACTGACCGGCCGGTGGCTGTGGCCGGCCGGCCGGTCAGGTTGTAAATTGTGACTTTTTTCACAGTTTTCTTCCTCCATTACATTACATCTTTCCTCCATCTCTTATCCTTTATTTCTTTAATCTTCAAGGCATACAACGTGACTGTTTTAACCATGAATTGGTGAAGTCTCCCTCTCATTCCTACAATCACAAAAACATGTATTAGATGAGTCTTTTAAGTATGCAAACCATGCATATAATGTGATATAATGGGTTAGAATATGTATAAAATGGAAGCTCAACAATGGGGGCACAATTCATATAAGATGAATGGTGGCACATGTCGCATAGTGGCAAGTGTGGGGCATATTTGAAAATGAAAAGTGTCTCATTTGGCACAATGTGGCACTTGTGGCACATGTGAGGCAATTGAACATGGATGGTGGTGTATTTGGACTCCAACTTTCCACTATGGGAAAATGCATTTCTTAAGGGTCAATAAAGATAAAAAGTGGAAAATAGTATTTCCCACAAAGAAAGTCTCAACAAATAATAAATAGTGAGCTTGATGGGAAACACTATTTCATTTACCTTGCTTTCCATGAATCCAAACAGGCAAAAAATTTCCTTTTTTCGAATTGATCTGAGACAACCATGCTATGTGTATATTGGATTATGAAGAATCGGACATCTATAACAAATTAATGATGACTGCCTTTTTAGGTGTAGACATGCATACGACTTTGAACGTGGTTCCTTTCGGTAAGCTACGTGTCATTGAGAAATAAGTGCGAATAACCAAACTTAGGGTGAGCATATTTCACTCCAGTACGAGTATGTCAACCCGTGATGACTTTTCTTTAATCAACGTGGACTACATCAAGTCAAGTGAAAACAGATTTATTAGAAAAAAATCATAGGGAAATAGGAGTTTTATCTATTTTTAGGTTGAGTTCGATTGGAGATTCTCTCTCTCTCTCTCTCTCTCTCTCTCTCTCTCTCCTTGTTGGAGTGTCAGGTTAGAATTGGGCCTATCCTTGCCGGACCCAAACCTAGTCCATTGCCACCCCATCTAGGATAGGCCATCAATACGGCTGAGCTTATTCAAAATTTTGCATTTGTTAGCCCTAGTTCAACCCATTGACAACTCTAATCCTTGTGAGGTACGCATATTGGTGGTTTAATGGAACCATTGCCTTTCATTTCTTTTTTTTTTTTTTCCTAGAAGCTATCTGGAGCAGACCATGAGATTTGTTAGAAATCCACTACACAGGGAGAGCGTGGTAAGGTCGAGCACCGTCTCCCCTATCGGATAAATACCTTGAGTACGCAAGGCCTCCGAGAGTCCTCAATCAGACTTTCTCGAATCCAATCCACGAGGGAGAGATGAAAACATGAAATAATTTCTAAAAAATTCATAATAATTTATTGATTTTCATAATTGCAATGCTTTAAATAATAAATTAAAGCCTAGAAAAAAGTATTAAAGTCTAACTCAAACTAAAACACCTAGAAAACCTGACTTACTATAAATATTAAACTTACTATTTATAGACGTCGCTCATTCCTATTAAAACTCTTGATTTTTGACAAAAAATATAAAGTTTTCAATCTGGCCCAACCACGTGATTCTACACACTTTTCTTAGCTCTTTCCATGTACTATTTATAGTAAAATTAAAATAAAACTAGCCTAATGACCGTTGATCAAGTCGAATCTCGCAATTCCAGCATGGACAACCCAGCATAGCGAGGTTGGTTGGCTTTACTAGCTCGAGCTACCCCAAAACATATATGTCTAGAAACTTATTCCGGATTGTGAGATACGACCATTTTATGGTCCTGATTGTCCGGATCACTTCCGAGCCTGACTGGTCTTCTTTTGGTCCATCTAAGCTATGAAATAGTTGGCGACCAACTCTACATCATTCACTCTATTCTATTCTGCTATACATATTATATTAGGACAATCCTAAAACGGAGGCAAATCTAATACTCAAGTAAGGAGAAAGTAAATAAGGAAAAGGCCATTCATTTTGATATGAATGGAAAAGATAAAAATATTAGCATAATTCAAAACTTCTATGACCGACAAATGTTTAAATCGTGGTCGCTTCTCCAATCCTCACTGTGTTTCCCGTCGTGCAACTTATTTGAGTTTTGCATCTGCTTTATTTTTTGGATTATGTCTCAGCACCAGCCAGAAAAACAAATGTACAGTGTGGATTTCTCACAAACATCATAGTGGGCTCATCTTGCTTTCGGAGAGCAGGAACTTCCTCCCAAAGGACTTCACAAGCAATCGTATGGGTGACAACTTGGGTGTTACCCAAACTGTGTGGGGCCTACCTTGATGTATTTGTTGTATATCCACCCGGTCCGCCCGTCCATCTCTTTTCCAATCTCATTTTAGGACATGATCCCAAAGATTAAGAAGATCCAAATCTCATGCCAATAGTGGTGAATGGTTATTAATAACTTTTTGGGGGGGCTACACAAGGTTTGGATCAGATTATTTTTTTTATTTTCCTTCATCCATATCTTCTTGATATTACGAACTGGGATGGCAAATATAAACATCACGGAAACCTTACTATGGTGCCTTAAGAATTTTTAATGGCTAAGCACTCAATCACCAATCTGCTTAAGTTTTGGGATTCATCTTAAAATGAGCTGGAGAAACGGGTGAACGGCTGTGGAAACATGACAAAGCAGCAAGGTGGACGCGGTCTAAGGGTAACAACCACTAAGGTGTTACCGGGTAATACATAATCCGGATTAGCTGTTATCGGGTACTGCTTGGTGGGTGATACCTTACTTCGTGGGGCCCGCCTCCATGAATGTGGTTCATATCCACGCCGCCCATCCGTTTTTTCAGATCATTAAAGCACGTTATCCCAAAACTTGAGCAGATCAAAATCTAGGGTGGACTACACCATTGGAAAAGGTGTTGAATGACTATTAAAAGTCTTTTTGTAGGCGACAAAAGTTTTGGATCAAGCTAATTTTTGTATTTTTCCTTCATCCAGTTGTGGTTGACCTTATCAACTGGTTGGATGACAAGTAACCATTACGGATCTTCTTACGGGGCCTTGGAAAGTTTTTAACTATAAGCATTCAATCATCACTATTTCTGTAGTGTGGTCCACCTTATATCTGGATGTGCTTAATCTTTTCGACAGCATCCTAAGTGGTCTGGAAAAAAATGACTGGACGGAGTGGATATACAACATATCATCAAAGTGGGCCCTTTAGTAATGGTAACACCTAATCCGCGGATGGCTGTTAACCCATCCCGTTGGTTGGTGCTCTGTGGGCAATGATGTATGTGTTTCATCCATGCGGTCCATCTATTTTCCGGATCATTTAATTGTATGATTCAAAAAATGAGGTAGATACAAATTTCAAGTGGACCATATAATGTTAATTAAATGCCCACCATAAAAAACTGCTCGTGTAACAAAAGTTTTGGATCAAGTTGATAGTAGTTTTGTAGGGACGCTGATTTCCTGCGAAAGCCTTGTCCATCCGTTTTGTGAGCTTATTATAGTACATTACATCAAAAGTGACCCGGATTAAAGACAAAAGTAGGCTGAAAATGTGAGGATTGAATGTCCACAATTGAAATATTGGTGGGCCACAGAAGCTTTCACAAGGGAATCCGCATCCGTTTTTTTTTTTTTTTTCCCTTCATCCAGGTCCGTATGACCTAATCAATGGGTGGATATCAAATAAACATTACAGTGGGCCCAGGACATTTTTAATGTTCAACATTCAATCACTACAGTTTTCCTTGTGGTGTGGTCCACCTGAGATTTAGATGTGCCTATGAGTCATTACTGTTTTCGTCGTGGTGTGGTCCACCTGAGATGATTTAGATGTGCCTCTGAATCCAGCCCTAAAATGACATGTAAAAATGAATGTACAGCATTGATAAAATACATACATAATGGTTGAGTTCCACATAGCCCAACCGAGTCCAACATGAAGTGCTCCACAGGGTGGGGGTGCTGAAGAGGATTCCAGTAAACGAGCCACAATTGGACCAAACAAATGACGGCCAAACTAGTTTAGCCATCCGTTTGTTTTGTACGTGTTGGCTCACCTGAGCAATAAAAATCGCCCGTGTCTCCAGCCATACGATCTAAAATCAGTGTGATCCATCCGATGGAAAGCCAAGATCTCAACACGTGCGCCATGTTTGGCACTTGCGTTTGGGACGCGGTGTCATCAGTGTTACAGGACTTTCCTGCGCTCAGAAGCTAGGTGGGGCCTAAAATGAAATTTGTAAGAAATCCAACCCATCCATCCGTTTTTCCGGATCATTTTAGGGACATAGCACTAAAATTGAGGCAGGTCCAAAACGTGAGTGGTCCACGCGGTAGAGAGAAGTGAGAAAGAAATGCTTACCGTTGAAACGTTACAGGGTCTATCTTGATGTTTATATGCCATCCAAACCGTTCATAAGGCATTGCGATAAACTAAAATAAATAAATAAATAAAATCCTTATGCAAAATCTCTGTGGCCCTATAAATGTTTCATTCAATCCCCACCTTTTCCTCTCGCTGGCTCAATTGAGTTTTGGATCCGCCTCATTTTGGAGTTGTGTCCTAAAATTATCTGAAAAAAAGGATGGGCGGAGTGGATTTATCATCATAGTGGTCCCCACATAGCTTCCAAGTGCAGGAACTTCCGGTGACACCTGTGCAGGCAATCCGCGTATGTGCGTTTGAATGTGCATTGGGTGGGGGAGCGGATTAGGTGAGACCCCGGATCCACCGAGGTGGGTGGGATCCCTGACTGTGGGGCTCACAGTGATGTATGTGTCTTAAATCCACACTGTCCAACCATTTTAAAAGATAATTTTAGTGTACATTACAGAAAATGAAGCTGACTCAAATCTTAAGTGGACCACACCACAAAAACAGTCGTGATTGAATCTCTACCATTGAAAACTTCATAGACTTTCAATGGATTTCACCGAAAATTTTATTTTCCATCCAACCTGTTGATAAGTTCGAAAACAATTAGATGAAGAGACCACATAAATATCATCATGATCCAGAGCTTTTGTGGCCCACAGGAAGTTTTTATTGGTCACTAACCACTGTTTCCTGTAGTATGGCCCATCTGGGATTTAGAACTGCTTCATTTTTTGGATCATGCCCTAAAATGATCTTTAAATACGGATGTATAGCATGGATGTAGTCACATACATCACAGTGGCCGCACAGTCAGGGGTCCCACCCACCTTGGGAGATCCGGGGTCTAACCTAATCCGCTCCCATTGGGTGGAGTCGATTTCGGGAGTGAGCCCTCCACTCCAATACCGGGCGAGACTCCGACTTGGCTGTTACCCGGGTAACAGCTTAGTGGGTGTTACACCTACCGTGGGGCCCACCTTGATGATATATTGTATATCCACGCCGTCCATACGTTTCTACAGATCATTTTAGGACGGGGATCTAAAAATTAAGCAAATCTAACTCTTTGGTCGACCATAACAAGTAAACAATAGTGATTGAATGCGTCGCCATTAAAAATTCCAAAGGGACCATAGTAAGGTTTTCGTAATGTCTATTTTCCATCCAACCCGTTGATAATGTCAAAAATATATGGATGAAGGGAAAAGACAAATATCAGCTCGATCAAAAACTATTTTGGCCCATAAAAGGTTTTTAATGGTGTTTCATCACTGTTTCTAGTGGTAATGTTCACATGAAATTTGGATCTTCTTAATATTTGTAACAGTGTCCTAAAATAATATAGTAAAACAGATAGACGTCATGGATATACAAAAAACATACATTAATGTGGGCCCCACACGGTTAGGGTAACACCCAATAAGCTGTCACCCTGGTAACAGCTAATTCGTTCCCTCCAATACCGAGGTCGGTACTGGACGGTGCTGTGGGCCCCACCCATGATGTATTTATTTTATCCATGCCGTCCATCCATTTTTACAGTTAATATTGGAGAAGTATGCCAAAAATGTATCAAATTTAAATATCAGGTGGACCACACCACAAGAAACAGTGTTGATTGAACTCCCACCATTAAAAACTCCTTGGGGACAAATATTTTTTGCATCAAGTGTTTCCACTTCATCCAGGTCTGTCTGACCTAATCAACAGATTAGACGGCAGATAAACGTTACGGTGGGCCCTAAGGAGTTTTTAATGGTGGGCGTTTAATAACAATTGTTTCCTATGGTGTGGTCCACCTTATATTTATATCTTACTCATTTTTGGGATGATAGTCTACAATGATCTTGAAAAATGGATGGACGGCATGGATAAAACAAATACATCATGGTGGGTCCCACAGAACTGACCGAGATTTCGGCACTGGATGCGTGACTACCGATTAGAGTCCCATTGGGTAGGGTACGGACAAACTCTCCAATATAAGCAGGAGAAAGAAAGAAAGAAAAGCCCTAACCCTAATAGTTGCAGCAGCAGCAGCAGCAGCAGAGAGATGGAGACGGCGAGAACGGTGAAGGATGTCTCCCCTCACGACTTCGTGAAAGCCTACTCTGCTCATCTCAAGCGCTCCGGAAAGGTTTGCAGATTTTAGGGTTTTTCTCTTCTTCCATTTCTTTCCGTTTTGTAATTCTAGGGTTTGGATTGATCGCTTGCTTCTTTAAATGTAGATATGAGATTCTTATGATGATTCATCCCTTAATAACACGATGAATGGATGATAGTAACTATCTGATTTATCCCGTTGAATTTGGACCGCTCACTTTTCTGCTTTTACTGATGGGATGGTTGGGATCAATCGATTGGTGTGAGTTTCGCGCTATGGTCCGTACATGATGTGCCCCATAATTTTGATGGTTTGGATCTGGGTTTCCGTTCATGTGCTCCACATGTAAGGAGGATGAATGAAAATGGTGATGAACTACGACTGTAGTTGTGTCCATGTTGAGATCTGTAGATAGGAACCTCCACATACGGGCATCCTTTCCCCTGGAAATATGTCGCATGTGTAGGATATTCAGTGAAAAAGATGGGCCACACCATGAAGATCAGCTGATGCTAAAATCAGGTTGATCCACTCACTAGGTGAGACACAACTTCGAAATCAGTTGGATCAAAGTATTCAAGTGGGGCCCACCCAATGAATGTATCTACTTGGTTTTCAGGCTACACCTTTTGTTCAGATCGGATCTCCTGTACATATGATGTTTTGGTCAGAGAGATGTGGTTGTATGTGAAAATTCCCCTTGACGGGCTGTTTGTGATCATTTCTCAGTTCTAGGAATAGTATTTCTACTCCATTTCATGGTGTCAGTTTTTGCCTTACATGCCATGTTTTAGCTTCTGGCTATCCCTGTACATCAGTGATTGCATGGACAAATTGTATTTCGAACTTTCAGATTCCGCCCCTTCTTTCCTGCCAACATGACATGTTTGTTTACGTCCAAGCAGTGTGGAAGATGGGCCTAAACAATGAATTTACCAGCCAGGCAAATCAGACCAATTCAATCATTAGGTGGGCTGCATCTATGTGTTGAATCAAGCCAACACTTGTCCATTGATTTCGATGTTTTGACCACCTGTGAGTGGACCAGCTTGAATTTTCACCCAGGAGTTCATCTAGGGGCCCATATTTTGCACGGCTTAGATGTCCTATGCATTTGACATGTTAGTAGATAAGATGGGACTGTATGCGAAAATTCACATGCAGTGCCTGTATTCAATCATTTCATTTCTTTTTCATTATCGTTATTTTCTTTATCATGATTTGTACTTACAAATCTGTAAATGAGTTCTTTAAATATATTTTCTCTTCTTGTTTTCTGTATCCGCCTGGTTCTTTGGGCATTACTGTACACTGACTGATACATTGGAGCATGTTTGAATGTTCTCTTGAATGGGCTTGTAATCCCATACCCATTCGGAAATTCTGGTTTTGCATAGGTGAGGCTGTTTGGTATAACCTGTTTGCGGTGCATTAAATGTTCTCATCTGCTAACCAAAAATTGAGAACGGAATGTAACGGGTGGGGGACAGTTATCACCCCATTCTAATTTTGGGTTGTGGGCACACTGCCATTTTTATGTTATTGATGGTGCTGGACCTTAGTGGTCCTTCTTAGGTTTAAAACCCAAGAAAAGTGAAATTTATGTGCAGTTTTGAGGTCCAGTAAAATGATCTCTTTGACCTGATAGCCATAGTTATGGACACAGTCAAAATACATGTGGCATGCCTATGCATTATTAATACATATGATTTGTGTCCTTGGTATGACAGTGGATGGGGCATCATCCAAAAATCAGACTAATTGGATGATGTTAATCATGGTATTAAGAATGGTTACATTATAGTTGTACTGCTGTTATGTAAAGGAAATAGTCATCCCCATTATGCTATACATGGTGTGAATTGGTCTGTCATGAAAAAAAAGGCTGTATGATTGTATCAGCCGATACAGGCCAATACATCCGTATCGGCAGTGTTAAGGGACAAATATGACTGTTATGGGATGATACAACCACAAAGGGCCCATTATGCAAGTTTTTATTTTTATTTTTTCTCTACTTTTTTATTCATTGCAACCATGAGGAAGCTTAGAAAGTCATTCGAAACTAGATCTAGGCCTATTTTGAGGACCAAAATACAAAATTTGAGTGGGATTTGATGAACAAAAGCATGGCGGATCTTTCAAAAAAAAAAAAAAAAAAACAAAAGCATAGTGGACAATTTTGAGAAATATCAAATGGCGTAAAATGTCACTTGTGTCATTTTTCCATTTTTTATATTTATAGGTAGTGAGCCATAATCCACCGGATCATTCTTGATTTGTGTTCGATTATAGGGCATATTTAGTCAACTTATAGAGATCAAGCTGATGTTGCCCAGCATATGGATTTCTTTCCAAAGAATGTCCTGCTACGCCATCAAATGTGTGTCTAAAACCAAAAAAAGAATACACATTTGGGATCTTCACATTTTTTAGAATTTTATAAATAATTTTTTAGACTTACCTCCCAAAAAAGAAAAAAAAATGCCGCGACAAGGTTGTATCCGCTGATACAACCCATATCTTATGAGCCAGCAAGTTGACGATTCACCATCGGGGCATCATTACATAATACCTTGATTTTAATTGTCTGATCAGGGTTTACCCATGTTGAAACTTGAAAGGCTCTAGTCAATGGCAGAGATCATTGATTGAATTATCTTAATCTTTAGAACAAGGAAATCACTGACCTGAAAGCATTGAGGCTTGCAGGTCTGTAGTGGTCCTGTAGGAGAAGGATGACTTCTGACTCTGCACAAGTTGGATACTTTGATTAAATTCATTGGATATCAATCTTGTGATGATGCAAAGCTGGTTTGCAACTTGGTTTGGATAAAAGCTATATCTGAGAATTGATCTTGAATCATTGCATTTGGAAAGGTTTATGGTAAAAGACTAAAAACTAGTATGGAAAAGAAATTTGGTGATTTTGGTCATGAAAAGAAAACAAAAAACTCAAGACAAAACATGGATCTTATGTGCCACGAAAAACTTGCTTCGGTTGAGTCACAGGCATGAATGAGTTCTTTTGGGTTTTTAGTTTGTTTCAAGAAGACGTCAGGTGGTTTTCCCTGGGTCTTTTAATTGTTTTAAGGCATCATCAGTCAAGGTGGTCTTCCCTGAACCTTTTAAGAGTTTTAAGGCATCACCAGTAGAGTTTGTTCTTTTCTTTCTTTTTTTAAGTCAAGTGAGAAAATACTTGGTGAAATACGGTTTAACTGATGTAATGGTCCTTGATACTTGATAGAGTGGAATGGCCGAACGGGATTCTTTTAGCCATCCCAAATTAGTTGGGATAATGCTCATGATGATGATATAGTTTTTCAGTTAGCTGATTTTTTATTTATTTTTGAATCTTGATGATTAATGTAATGGGACGCAATTTGTCATAAAGAAAATTAGTCCTGCTTACAATGGGAATACAATTATCATGTAATTTGTTGTGACACCAGTCCCTGAGAAACATACAGTTGCTGTTATTTCAATTACTGAACTTTGTGGTTTTTTTTTTTTTTTGTGACATCAGTTGTTATTTTCTTTTGTGAATAGATTGAGCTTCCTCACTGGACTGATATTGTGAAAACTGCCACATTCAAGGAGCTTGCTCCCTATGACCCGGATTGGTATTATATCAGAGCTGGTATTGAGCCTCTATCCTTTCTTCTTTTCAATTAGAGCAATTATAGGGTCCTGAGCCTCAACATACAATATGCTTTCAATTCCATGCATTTGGTTCATGGCTTGGTGATCTTAATCATCGAGGCGATGAGTCCCAATATTGATTGTGATGCCCCAAAACTCTCCCAGATTGGTAAATGTTAACCTTCAATGAGTTGCCCGGAGATGGTCAAAGAGAAAAGCAGCCATGGTCAGCTTTCCAATGAGGACCAAAGGGTGAATGTAATGTTGCCTCCTGATCTTAGAGATTGCGGTATCCCCCATCCATGCTCAGGTCCATTTGATCAGAATTCTGTATCAGCAATTGGTGGCCCCACATGCAGTATTGAAGCCTTTGGCAAACTGTAGAACTGCTTAGGCACAGGACCCAACAATTCCTACTCATATTAAGCGTACATTTTCTGTTATTATTAATCTTATCAGGCTGACCTTTAAGAAAATGTCGAATACTGGCATTTACATGTGGTTCTCATAAATCCTGCTTGTATTCGACATTGCAGCTTCCATTGCAAGGAAGATCTATCTGAGGCAGGGTATTGGAGTTGGTGGTTTCCAGAAGATTTACGGTGGGCGCAAGAGAAACGGGGCTCGTCCACCACATTTCTGCAAGAGCAGTGGTTCCATTGCTCGTCACATCCTTCAACAATTGCAGAAGATGAGCATAATTGACATTGATCCGAAAGGGTGAGCACTGAGATTTAGTCTTTTTTCGGGCCACTCTTTCTTGGTGAGGACAACTGACCAGTGATCTGGATCAATGAACCATGTCCCCACTTGTACAAACTAAACCAGATGATGCTGTGCATATCCTCAGCTCTAGGATCTAATAGTTGCTATAATTAAAACAACCAGTCTGATTTAATCAGCCATCTCTGGTTATTATGAACTTATGAAGTAACTGAATTTGTTAAGTTTCTGATTAGAAAGGCTATCATTTTGGAGGTCAATCACGCTATTTTAGGAGTTATTTACCAGGATTTCCTTTTAAATTACTGAATTTAATTATTTTTAATAATTCTGTTCTACAGCGGGAGGAGAATTACATCCAGTGGTCAGCGTGATCTTGATCAAGTTGCAGGTCGGATTGTCGTCGCTCCTTGAGTCCACAAATGTGATGCTTTTGGACCTTCTGGTAGCTATTTTTCGAGTATAATTTTGTAGGATTGTTTTGAGCTTTAGTGAGGATATTGTTATCAAGGATGTTCTTGGCCAAGTTGTTAAGTTTTTTTTTTTTTTTTGAGCCGACTGATATTTCTTGGATGAAACATGGTTTTGAAATAGGATTTTTTGTTATTGAAGCTTGAAGGAGTCACATCCTCGCATTTTGCAACCTCCATGATGAATTATATCTTCCTCAATCCCATTACATGCTGATCCTGTGGTTTGGTGATCCAGATCATTGATTTGATTGTCTTCTATTGTTGATGGATGGTGCCGCCTAAAAAATAATGGCTAGTGATTCGATGGGTTTCGAGTACAGTACATCAATGGTGAGACCCATTAGATCAATGGCCTGGATAACTAGAGCTTGGCCCTGATTATCTTCCAAAATTCACATTCAATCACCAAATAATATTTTTTTGGTGAAAGATAGTTGCCGGGACTGCCTTTCGCGGGTCCTCTTTTTGGGTAGGCACCTTCATCTCATCTTTAGTTAACAGTGATCAAGTATTACTACTGTTAACAGTGATCAGGATTTCTAGTGCATAATCACTGTTAACCAAAATGAGATGAACTCATTTTTTTGGCATCTACCGAACAGGGGGCGAATGTTTGGATGCCCCACGTAAAAAGTGCACCATTCATCTCAGTTTTAAGGGGCACCCAAACAGGCCATTCAAAACTCATATGAAGTCTGGTGCACAACTGAGAATGTGGTGCTGCCCCATTTTTCAAGGCACATGCACGTGTTTGGTTGCTGCTATCTGTCAATTGATCAAGTGGCAGTGTGTGCAGTCATCCATGGTTTGGCCCCACTGGTTGGGTGCTTTTGATCAAGGTGCAGAGACTGTACTGTGAATCCATGGTTTGGATTATGTGATGAGTTGTTCTGGTCAATGTACATGGGCTGTGTAGGGTGGACAGAAAATGTGGTTTGTTGCCAAACACGAATAGAGAGTGGGTGAACCATGCCACGGGGACGCGGATTAGCTACTGGCAGGTTGAGTAGCAAATCTAGCTACTTAAGTGACGTCATCATGTTCTGTGGGCCTCAACATGATGTACGTGTTGTATCCAAGAAAGATCATTTTAAGGCGTGAATCAAAGACAGATCCAAACCTCAAGTGGATCCCACCAAAGAAAACAGTGGGGGAAGTTACATCCACCATTGAAAACTTCTCAGGGGCTACAGAAGTTTTCGATCGAGCTGATATTTGTATTCTCCCTTACTCTATGTCCTTGTGAACATATAAAGAGGTTGGATCTCAAATAAACATCATGGTGTGCCTAAGAAGATTTCAACGGTGGATGTTATTGTCCCCACTGTTTTCTGTGGTGGGGCCCACTTGAGCTTTGGATCTGGCTCATTCTTTGAATCATGCCCTAAAATGGTCTCTCCAAATGAATGGACGGTGTGGATACAACACATACATCATGGTGAGGCTCACAGAACATGGTGACATCACTTCAGTAGTGAGATTCGCTACTCAACCTATCAGTAGCTAATCCTCCTCCGCCACGGACGCGGATTAGCTACTGGCAGGTTGAGAATCAAATCTAGCTACTGAAGTGATGTCATCATGTTATGTGGGCCTCAACATGATGTACGTGTTGTATCCAAAACGTCCATTCATTGGGAAAGATCATTTTAAGGCGTAAATCAAAGAATGAGGCAGATCCAAACCTCAAGTGGATCCCACCAAAGAAAATAGTGGGGGAAGTGACATCCATCATTGAAAACTTCTTAGGGGCTATAGAAGTTTTCGATCGAGCTGATATTTGTATTCTCCCTTACTCCATGTCTTTGTGAACATATAAAGAGGTTGGATCTCAAATAAACATCATGGTGTGCCTAAGAAGTTTTCAACGGTGGATGTTATTGTCCCCACTGTTTTCTGTGGTGGGGCCCACTTGAGCTTTGGATCTGGCTCATTCTTTGAATCATGCCCTAAAATGGTCTCTCCAAATGAATGGATGGTGTGGATACAACACATACATCATGTTGAGGCTCACAGAACATGGTGACGTCACTTCAATAGTGAGATTCGCTACTCAACCTGTCAGTAGCTAATCCGCGGCCACAGGGTTTGTTTGGTTGCACCAAATTTCATGAAATAGTGATTAATCATGAGCAGCATGATATTTTGGTGTAACCAAACACAGATTACACAGCTTAAGGGATCCAACACTTCAAGAATGTTGGAGCGAATGTGGCTGGCCCAACTAAATATAAAAGATTTTGGTTATGATTCAAGCATCCTTGTCAAATTTCCTCTGGTTTACTTCACATCTATTTGTAAGTACTAAAAAAGTTTTGTATAAATGAATGAGAGATTTTTTGTGGGAGGGTTCGGGTGAAGAACATAAATTCTGTAACACCCCAACCTCCGATATCCGAATTCCATCAATTCGGGTATCGAGTTCGAGGTATTAGCTATCATATTATGCTAAAATTAAACCGTAACACATTCACCCACTAAAATAAAAAGTTTAATCATCATCATAGCATATAGCTAATTATTAATTGTCTCAAAGTATCAAATGGCCCTAAGGCTTATGTCTGAACTAAATCACTCAAAATATAAATAACTTCATAGATATAAAGACTAAATTCTCTTATTTCCTTCTGGCTCCTCCATCAGTTATTCTGTCGAAGTCATCTTCATAGAGACGCCTCCTATTGTCTTTTCCTGGATGGTTTCTATATACAACATCGTGAGCTAGAAGCCCAATAAGTAATAATAATTTGCATGATTCAATTCATATCATGTTTACCAAAATAACAATAAAATATGCCATCTATCATATAAACAACTCCATACTCAGGAATCACCAGGGCCATGGCTGCGCACAGCTTCCAGCTGCCAACACCCATTCAACGATGAGTAGTCTATTCTAGAGCTGACTATATTCCTTCTCCAGCCCTGAGCCGCAGCCTTGGGAGGAGGCCCTATTGGTACCAACTCGGGTTCCGGTTGGGAACTCTGCCCGAGAATTTAAGGAATTTCTATCCCCGAGTTGTCTGGTGTTCAACTTCAACATCACATTTCAGATAATGACATATATCAAATAAGCAGTTTATATCATAAGATTCATGAATGCATAATGAATGCATGCTGTAAATACCATCCTGGTGCAGTGTTACTTACTCAAAAGTTTTATTCTACTTGAGCTCCTTGGATACAACCCTCTGTGACTAGTTGACGGGTTCTCGATTTTCGTTCTCGTTGGGTTCCCTTTTAAATGTTATGCGAATAGGGTTACTTTCATACTTAATTTCATGATATAATCAATTATTATCCGTTAATACACAATTATGACCATTGATTTGACAATTAGATCATCAAGCTAACGATCCACACCTTTGATTTAGTCATATTTCACATTTAGTTCATGATCTACCAATCTTAACCGTTTATTTTGGCTTTATTTTCATATAAACCAGAGATCCTTTCGATCCGACCGTTAAACTTTAATTAGAATCGTTCATTTAAGATATGGTCGGTTGGATCTAGGTTCCTATATACTTAATCTTCCATTTTGATCAATTCGCCACTTGATGGACAGTTATGACTAGTTGAATTACTAATCCAAGGGTTTAGACACATTTTATATGGTTTAGATGGAATTGATTCATAATATGATAATCAAGATTAATATTAGATCATATTGGTTTTAAGATGGTCCACTTGCGACCTTAAGTGAATAATCGGGTCCATTCACTAGTCAAATCTTACTCATATCTCAAGAATCATGGGTTTAAATCATAATTTAAGTGGGTCTAAGGTCAAGATCAACCTTTATAACAATTATGTGTTAAGATCCATCCGATCCAACCGTTCATTTCCTTATTTTTCACAATTTTGGTCCAACGACCCTAGTTGATCCTTGATCAGATGATCCGATCTACATCTGGGTCGGGTGGATCTTATTATTCCCAAACTTAATTCGTTAATTGGTTTATTAGACTCTTGATCAACGGTTGGATTAGACCTGATCATTGATTTAACAATCCATATCATCATTTTTATCTTTTATTTAAACTTTAGTGGTTTAAATCTAAGATTAAATTAGGGATCTTGATTAACAAACGAAGATAAAGATTTATAAGACTTTCAATAAAGATCTATACTTTGTTGAATAAGATCCACCGTTCATTCGAATAAATGCAGTGGGGCCCACTTAAGGATGCCTTTAATGTTGGTGGGGCCCACCGCTATATTAATTGTCAACGATAGATCTTTCATCTAAAACTCATTTGTCATGTTTCTAATGACAAGATCTTAAGGTGGGGCCCTTTTTAGAGAGATGTTAGTTTTTTTTTTATATATAGGCCCACCATAAGTCTAATGATAAGATCTCTAAACTAATTGATTCATTTATACTGTTAAACATGATAACAACAAATAAAGTAAATAAAAATTCAAATCTAAACAGAAAAACCCACATGTACAAAATCTTATAAAAGAGTAGGGCCCATTCTTGCCATTCATTATGTCCGCATAAGGGGCCCATGCGTTTGCCCACGTGAGGCAGCGTGTGGGGTACCATGTGGGGCCCACTCATGCTGACTAATGGTCAACTCATGGTTCATCTTAGTTTTATACTTTGTGGGGACCACTTGGATTTAATCAAAAATATCTAAGAAATATAGTCTTAGAGTACTCACTTGATAAATGATTTGGATCAGAAGATAAGCTCACAAAACTCTCTCTCTCTCTCTCTCTCTCTCTCTCTCTCTCTCTCTCTCTCTTCTCTCTCTGTTTAAAGTGTAAGTGTTTACGAGAAGAGACTTGGCATTACTTTATATGGATGAAACAAAGTCTTCTTACATTAAACACATGCATGAAAAAAAACATGTTAAACACATGTAAATGCATGTACTCTCTTGAAGTAATGGGAAGAGATTTAAGAAAAAAGGTTACGAGAGGGATTTTAAGAAAAATTCTTATTTAAGATTGTAGCTTAGAGTACGTACACGTGCCACTCTCAAAGTGGGTCCCACATAGGTGGTCATCATCATCTAAAACATTTATCTGCTCCTTAAAAGTGAGCACATCCTATTAAAATTTGTTTCACTCTCAAAAGATACTGGGATAACGACATATGATGTATTACCGTTCATAGCCATGAGGGCACACCTATCAAAGGTACTCTCTCAACATTATGGGTGGGAGTATATACATGTTTGTGTGTGTGCCAACCTTGTATGCTACACATGGTTATAAAATATTAAATTCTAACCACACAGAATCATAGACCATGATATACATATACATGGAAAAATAGTGGCAATGTTCAACTATGTATGATAGATAAGGTAATGGGTGGTCATGATAATGCAATATACACATGCACATGATTAGAAATATCTAAGTATATATATGATATGATCAAATCAGATAGCATGATGGGTCTACTTAAGATGAATCATATGAAAGTAATTTTACACAAATCAGATTACTAGATTGGTTAATATCTTCGATAAATTATGGCCATCCATATATCCAGCCTCACATCTCAAGTTCTATTTAGGAAAAATTATCATACTTATACCATTTTGAACGTTATAATACGATTTACAAGATGATTAGCACACATTGGATGGATCATTCTCTAAGATAGTCAATTTAGAGGATTTAAGTCATCCGTCCATCGATCGGACCATTTATAGTACTCGAATTGACAATCCGACTGTAGGTTTACGTTTTATATGACATGGATGTACGATCCATGGTTTAGATCGATATTTCATAAAATAAATTGATCTATATTTATGTTCAAGTGTCATATGATCCACTCAATGGTCAGAGTTTATCTTAATTTTCTATAATAAAAAAAATTATACATCTAAAATTTATTTTGTATATTACAAATTCTCTCTTAGGGGGTGTTTGGGTCATGGGATTACCTGGATTACCTGGGATAGAATTGTATTTGGTTCCATGCAAATTCCATATCATGTTTGGGGAAGATGGGAGGCTTGGGAATAGGTGGGATGGAATTGCACTTGATCCCATGTGGGATTTCTGTGGGATTTCAAATCTCACACACGTGGGCCCCACATTAATGCATGTGTTTTATCCATGCTGCCATCCATGTAAGTCCTTTATACATGACACTATGGTTATATACATGTTCAAGTGATGGACATCCGTTGTGAATTTGGTCTGTTGATTGCAATTCCATGGTCCACCAAACGGGATTTTGCTTAATCCAATGGTTTTCCCAGGAAAAGTATTTAATCCCAAACATGGGATTGGATATGAAAATACCATGGGATTACCAGACATCTAATCATTGTGCAATAAATGATGTTAATCCCACCCAATACCATTCCATCCCTTCTAATACCATGCACCAAACACACCCTTAAATTCTATTCGAGAACCTAGTTTTGTTAGGAATGGGTGTGGAGGGAGAAAATGTGGAGGGAGGTTATAGTAATAAAGTATGGGGTAGAGGAAGGGGCTAGGTGGACAAAGGCATCTTCTCTCTACCGTTCTTCTTATTTGTGGAAGTTTATTGATGGGTGGCAAAAGCAAGTTTGAGGGATATGTTTCCTTCTTTAGGGGCTTTAGTTAGGGAAGAGAAGTTGGGTGAGCAAATGCTTTTCAATGAGAGAGGTGGAAGTTTTTTGGTCTCCCATTTTTAGAAGAGATATTGATGATGAGGAATTTGAAGAAATGGTTCATTTGCTCCAACTTCTAAAGAGTCGCTCCCTAGTGCTTTCTAATGTGGATTCTTTGAAGTGGTTAAATGACAGGTCCGGCTCCTTCTCAATTAGGTTGTTTTATTGGTTTTTGACTGGATTCGATTGATGCTGTTTCTCCTACAACTCATCTTTCGCACTATTGTGCTTCTTTGAAAGTGGCAGCTTTCGGTTGGATTGTAGGGAAAAACAAAGTGATTACTATTGACAAGCTTTGCAAAAGGAATATGGTCCTTTCGAACATTCGTTTGATGTGCTATAAAGATGTGGAAACAATGGACCATTTGTTTATTCATTGTCCCTTTGCGAGTGAGGCCTTCTCTCGTTTGGTGTTTTATGGGTCTTCCCCAATCATATTTAAGATCTTCTCTTGGCATGGTAGGGGGTTCTATCATGCGAATAAGATGAGGTGGATATTATTTTTGTTAGCGATTCTGTGGCTCTATAGTGGGAAAGAAATTACTGATGTTTTAGAGATAAGAAGAAAGAAAGGCTTCAGAGGTCTTCAGAGAGACTTCTATATTTGTAAAAAGAATGGGTGGGAGATTAGAGTTCTTTGTTTCTTATTTAGGGGCGGCCCTCCATTTTTGTTTTGGTGTATATTTGTACATTTGTTCTCTCAAGCTGCGGCCTTTTTCTTTTAATGAAATAGTATCACAGTTTAAAAAAAATGAAAGAGATTGGATCTCTTAGATCCAACCGTACGTGTTTTCCACATGATAACAAACCTCTAGATCTTTTTAATGTTCAGGTTATATGCTAGTGGGGGCCGTGGAAGAATTCTAATCTTTTACCGTGGCCTGGTCAGCAAATAGTCAAGAAATAGTTCACGTTCAGTTGGAAAGAGTTCTATGATTGGTGGCTGGAATCTTCCTGTCTGATATATTCATGGGGCCCGACAGACGGATGGTCTTGATTATTGTGAAACATGAGCCCCACTTATAAACTGTGAAATCCTAAGTTTGGTGTACATGATGTTGCGTGAATATCGCATTTGGTGACTCAACACATTTTGCACAGTCGCATTCTTGGCAAAATAAGCTCTAGAGACAATCCCACTTAGAAACCTATGTTTTGATTGAATTTCAAATAAATGCCTACTTTTAAACTCTTTCGAAAAACCCACCTAAAGTTTTCAAATATGGTCAAAAAAACATTTAGGTGGACTTTAACTAACGGCAGCAACATAACCCCGTTTGTTATATTACAAAAAGATGATAATGCCCTCTTTTCACTTTTTGTACATTGCACCTGGGTCACATAACGTGGACTGTGCCTTGGCCTCATAGTCATGTGTTTGTTTGATCTACGTTGTCCATCCTTTGCAGATCATTTTTTTTTTCATCCATCTTTGTGGATCATGATTTGAGAACATGAGCTCAAAAAAGAAATAAAGGTCCAAATCTAGATCAACCCCAGAAAGATAAACGATGGAAATTAAATTCTACTATTAAAACATGCTAAGGCCCTCTATAATTCCCTTTTTGCCATCCAACCTGTCCATTAGATGGCGTGCACCTAAATTAAGGGCCCCCCTAAATTTTATTTTTGCCATCAAATGTGCTTGTACCCTAAGAAGTTATCAAGGGTAGGCGTTCATTTCCTTCCATTTCCTATGGTGTGGTCCACTAGAGGTTTGGATCCACCTCATATTTGGGCCATGTCCTAAATTGACCTCAAAAAATAGAAGGATGGCCTGGTATATACATCAAGATGGGGCCTACAACTTTTGAGAAATTAATAAGGAAGGTGGCGTTAGAAGAGTGCCCCTTGGCTGCGACTGCGGAACCAGCATACACAATTTTTGGAGGGAAAGGCCTTCCTGTGGCAAGGAAGCTTGGTGGGGCCACCATCAAATTTGTGAAAATCGACCCCTTCATCCAATCTACAATGAGGATTGAAGGACCATGCTGAAATATTTAAAGGGCTACAGAAGTTTTGTATCCAGTCAAGCTTTTATTTTTTCAGTTCATCCTAGCAGAATGACCTTACAAACCGTTTGGAAGGCCGATAAACATCAAAGTAGAGCTCAGGCAGGTTCCAATGGTAGGCATTTCTTTTTTCAGTTTTTCCTCTTGTGTGGCTCACTTGGGTCTTGGACCCTGGTTAGCTTTGGATGATTGATGTAGAACGGGTCGCTGATTATTTCATGGCCCAGATGGAGCAAAAGAAGACCGATCGGGGTCGAAAGTGATCCGGACTGTCAGGACCGTAAATCGGTCGTATCTCACAAACCGGAATGAGTTACGGGACGTATAATATATCAATTTGGCGTAGCTCGAGCTACTTTAGCCAACCAACCCCGCTATGCCGGGTTGCCCAAGCCAGAATCAGCGAGATTCGACCGTATCGACGGTCATTAGGCTAGTTTATTTTCAGTTTTACTATTTATAGTAAGTTTTAATTCGATCATAACTTTGCATCTGTAGGGTTTTAGAGTTAGTGCCCAACATGAAAAGGGCTTAGAACATTTAGTAGAACAACGTGGTTGAGAACGTTTGATAACTTTCTATTTTTGGCCGAAAACCAAGAGTTCTAGTAGGATTGAACGACTTCTATAAATAGTAAGTTTACTATTTATAGTAAGTTACGTTTTCTAGGAGTTTCAGTTGGAGTTGGAGTCTGATACTTTACCTAGGGTTTAGTTTCCTATTTATATGCATTGTAATTTCGTTTTTAATTATTCAATCATCAATAAAGTAATTATTCGTGTTTATGTCGAATTTTGTAACAAGATCCTCCGGACGTTCACCTTCTCTCCAAGCGATTTCCTCCTTGGGCCTGAAAGGAGACAAAAAATAACTAAGGGTGGTCGGGCCTTCAGCTGCGCCCGATCCGGCAGAAGGATCTGCTCGCGGCAAACAGCCGCATGCTGCTGGAAAAGGGGGGCCGTCCCTACTCCTCGTGCGACTACGACCCCTTCGGTTGCTGCGACCCCTCCATCTGGCGCTCGTGGCCAGCCGGTAATCGAAGTTGCTGATAATTCGCCGAAAGGCGATCGAAGGGAGGGAGGCCTCCCTCTGAAGGAGACAGTATGCGAGCCTTTCGCTGCTCGCGAGTCTGTGACACCTTCCTCGGGTGCTGCGAATGCCCGCGAGGCGGGCTCCAACGAGATGGTTGTAGCCCAACCCTCTGGGTCGGGAGTCTTTGTTATCCCATCTTACTTGCACCTAATATGCAAGTTTATGTTCGATAACATCTCCCCCAACTCCTTTGGGAGCCTCCCCGAGCCAAGCCCAGAGGCTCTCTCTACTGATATAGGGGTGAGATTGATTCAGGTAACAGCTCATTTCCCCTCTATTGTTCTGTTTGTGGATTAATAATGTAGCGAGCCAATCTAATCCTTCTTTCTTTGTTTATATCAGAGTCTAGATCTCACGCTTCATGTCAGACGTGACATTAAAGCTGTCCGCCGCACTGTTGAAGTTGCGGAAAAGAAGAAAAAGACCATGGAGGCCGAAGTCCAGGGAAGGGACCGCCTGGTGAAGGCACTGGAAGCCCAGATAGCCAAACTGGACGAGGAAAAGCAAATCCTCCTTGTAAAGATTCAGGCCCTGACTGACCGTTTTCAGTCAGTGGATCTTCAACTTGCGAAGCTCCAAGAACTCTATGCTAAGAGCGAGACGGAGAAGGAGATTTTCCGCAAAGACAAGATCCGTCTCGAGGAGCAGTTCAAGGATTCTCGGACCAAGCTCGAGGAGGCCATGAAGAGATTCGACCAGCTGAAGGATGACTCCATTCACTGGGAGGAGGAGTGAGTGGCTCTTGTTCAGATGATATCTGATGAAGGCCCTCGTGCAGTCCAAGAGTTCCGAACCTCTCAACTCTACAACGAGGAGCGCTATGAAGCGTATATCGCTGGTCGCAATTTTGCGGTCAGGGTCATGCAGCAGATTGCTCCAGTCTTTTAACGTCGAAGAGTTCGAGAGAGTGGCTTTCGAGGTCACGGCTAGGGAGCGAACTGCGGCTGAGAATGAGGTCACCGAAACCACAGACGCCGCTCCTGCTCCTGAGATCGGCCCTGAAGCTGAGAGCTGCGAGCCTGCTCCAGATGGGGATGACCAATCTTAAAGTGTTGTCCACCTTCCTTTATTTTGTATGTTTTTTTTAATATACCTTTGAGAAGAATATGTGTATGTAACTGACTTGACTTTTTGGTCAATTATAATGAAACATCTATTTCTTCAATGTTGTGTAATTTCCTTAGCTTTTTCGCCTTGTGTTGATTGTATTTGACTGCTCGCATAACTAACTCATGAAAAAGTGAATTAAACTCAATTCGGGGGTCGTATAACCATGTCCGCATTGAGATAGACTGGTCTATCGATTGAGGTTTTGATTCCACCAAGGGTAGAAGATTGGTCAAGAAAGCATGTATGTTCTCTTCAGGGCTATTTTTTATCCATAAAATGGAGAAGCAACCAACAAGAATGATCTTAATCCTACCAAGGGTAGGCAATTGGCCAAAAGAATGTATGTATTCTCTTCGGGGCTATTCGAGTCCAATTAAATGGAGTAGCGACCAAAAGGGATGATTTTAATTCTTTATTCATTCAGAATGTCATTCGGAATTACATCGAATTAAGGGAAATACCGTAATAAATGTTCCACGTGCCAGGGGCGATATATGGGTCTTCCCTACATGTCTTCAAGATAATAAGTACCGGGTCGCACGATTTTGATGACTCGATACGGACCTTCCCAATTCGGGTCAAACGAACGAGTAGGAGCTCCGAAGTTCTGTCTGAGAACTAAATCGCCAAGCTGGAAAGCTCTAGGCCGAACTTTAGCGTTACGGTAGCAAGCAATGCGCTGCTGATACGCTGCTGCTCGCATCTGGGAGACAAATCTCCATTCTTCCAAGAGATCGAGGTGAAGTCGAAGACTTTCCTGATTATAAGTGGGATCGTACTGCTCGATCCGATACGAGGGTACTTGAATTTCAACTGGTACTACCGCGTCGGTACCGAATGTCAAGGAGAAGGGAGTTTTGCCTATAGATGTGCGAGTCGTAGTCCTATACGCCCATAAGACTTCTGGCAGGAGTTCTGGCTACATGCCTTTACACTCACCGAGCTTGGTTTTCAAATGATGCTTGATGATTTTATTCACTGCTTCAACTTGCCCATTTGCCTAAGGATGATAGGGAGAAGTGCGGATATTGCGTATCTTCCATGTTTCGCAAAATTCATCGAAAGCGGCGTTATCGAATTGCTTTCCATTGTCGGTGATTATAGTATGGGGGAGTCCATAACGGCATATGATGTTTCTCCATACGAACTTAGTGGTCTGTTTCTCAGTAATTCTGGCTAGTGGCTATGCCTCGGCCCATTTGGTGAAGTAATCGACCCCCACTATCGCGAACCTATTTTGTCCTTTTCCAGTAGGCAAGGGCCCGATGATATCGACCCCCCATTGAGCGAAGGGCCAAGGGCTATCATTTGGAGTCATTTGCTCGGACGATACATGAGGTATAGGAGAGTATCGTTGGCACTTGTCACATTTTTTAGAGAATTCAATTGCGTCTGCCTTCATAGTGGGCCAATAACATCCTTGCCTCATCGCCTTATACGGTAGGGATCGCCCCTTTGGGTGGTTACCACATGCCCCCTGGTGTATTTCATCTAGAACACGATGTGCTTCTTCTGGGTGAAGACACCTTAAATAGGGAAAGGAAAAACTTTTACGTAACAATATTCCATCTTGTAAGGTATACCTGGCGACTCGATGACGAATTTGTCGGGCGGCTTTCTTATCGTCTGGGAGGTATCCGTCTCTGAGATAAAGGAGTATGGGGTCCATCCAACATGGAGAGGGATGTACCGTAATCACCTGCTCGAGAGTTGCTTGGTCGATACTCGAGTTCTGAAGATGCTCGATGGGAATTGAATATGATAACTCAGATTCTAGGTGCAGAGGCGAGTTTTGCCAAAGAATCAGCGAGTTTATTCTTCTCGCGAGGGATGTGGATTATTTCATAATTCTTAAGCTTTGCGAACAGGATAAGCACTCGAGATTTGTATAAAGCCATCATTTCTTCTTTGGCTTCGAATTCACCGAGTACCTGATTAACTATGAGTTGAGAATCACTGTGAATGAGTAAATTCTGAATCGAAAGGACGTTTGCTAGTTCGAGACCAACGATCAAGGCCTCATATTCTACTTCATTATTCGAGATGCGAGAATCGAAACGTAAAGCGTATTGGAAATGTGACCCGTCTGGGGCGACTAAAATGAGGCCCACTCCACTGCCGGTGGCCCTTGAAGACCCGTTCACGAAGAGTGACCAGGAGGGCTGGTCGCCGCTAGCGGAATTATCATCGGAAGAGGAGTATGTGAATTCGGCGATGAAGTCAGCCACGGCCTGGCCCTTGATTGCAGTCCTGGGGCAGAACGATATGTCATGCTCACTGATCTCGACCGCCCATTTAGTTAATCGTCCGGAAGCCTCAGGCTTTTGAAGGACTTATCGTAGCGGATGATTTGTTGGTACTAAAATAGCGTGGGCTTGAAACTATGGTCGCAGTTTTTGGGCTGTCGTGACTAAAGCAAGGGTTAGTTTCTCCATATCAGAATATCGAGTTTCAGCGTCCACCATTGCTCGACTGATATAATAAACGGGCTTTTGTATCTTGGAATCTTCTCTTATTAAGGCGGCGCTAACGGCCGTGGAGGACAATGATAAATAAAGGATGAGTTGCTCGTGCGCCATAGGTTTAGATAAAATAGGGGGTGTGCTCATATATTGCTTCAGTTGTTGAAAAGCTTCTTCGCACTGTGGTGTCCACTCCCAATCAGATTTGGCTGTGGCACGGAGGAGCTTAAAGAAGGGTAGGCATTTGTCAGATGCCCGTGAGATGAACCTATTTAGCGATGTAATGCGACCAGTCAGACGTTGGACGTCCTTAAGAGTGGTTGGGGATTTCATCTCTATCAATACTTTTATTTTTTCAGGATTAGCCTCAATTCCTCTCTGGCTGACCATAAATCCAAGAAATTTTCCAACAGACACTCCAAACGCACATTTTTCTGGGTTTAGCTTTATCTAATATTTCCTCATCAAGTCGAAAGCTTCTCGAAGATCTGAAAGGTGATCGTCTTCTACGATACTTTTCACGAGCATGTCATCAACATAGACTTCCATATTCCTGCCAATTTGCGCGGTGAATATCTTATTGACGAGACGCTGATAGGTAGCCCCTGCATTTTTAAGACCAAACGGCATTACCTGGTAGCAATATAGACCTCAGGTCAGTGATGAAGGCAGTATGTTGGCTATCGGGCGGATGCATCATGATCTGGTTATAACTGGAATAAGCGTCCATAAAACTGAGCAGAGCATGCCCAGCTGTTGAATCGACCAACTGGTCGATTCTTGGAGTCAGGAAGCTATCTTTGGGGCACGCTTTGTTCAAATCCGAATAGTCGACACACATTCTCCATTTGCCATTAAATTTTCGAACGAGAACTACATTCGCGACCCATTCTGCGTAGTCAACTTCTTTTATGAAATTGACCGTAAGCAACTTCTCGACTTCAGTCTTGATCGCCATTTGCCTTTCTGTAGTGAAGGCACGGCGGCGCTGGTGGACAGGTTTATACTTTGGGTCGATGTTCAGACGATGTGCGATGACACTAGGGTTAATGCCAGGCATGTCTTGGTGAGACCAGGCGAACACATCTTGATATTCAGTGAGGAGGCCGTTCAAATTTGCTCGAAAGACGTTCCTCAAAGAGAATCCCACACAAATAACTTTGGATGGGTTATCTTCATTTAAATGAATCGCTACTGTCTCTTCCCCGGGAGTTCCTGATTGGAGAGCAACCTCTCTTGGGTCCAGCGAGGTATCCGCTGGGGAGTTGGATGAACCTTGTGCTATCATCATAACTGGCGTCGCTTGTGCTTTCTTCAGATCTTGTAGGGCTATCTCATAACAAGACCGGGCCTCTTTCTGGTTTCCTCGTACAACCCCAACACCATTCGGGATAGGAAATTTGGCGCACAAATACAAAGGATGTAAAGCTTGCCCAACCTTATTAAGAGATGGCCGCCCCAAAATGGCGTTATATGCTGATCTTCGGTCCATCACGAGGAAATTTATGAAGATAGTCGTCTTCGCTGGACTCTCCCCAAAGGTGACTGGAAGGTCAATGCTTCCTTCAGGTGTCACCACTTTGACCCCGAAGCCGACGAGGGGAGTTGAGACTGGCTTGAGTAGGCTTCTGGCGAGTGTCATTTTATTGAAAGCCTTCAAGTATAGAATATCAGCAGAGCTACCTGTATCCACCATAATACGATGAGTCAAATAGTTGAATACCTTCAGTGCGACTACGATGGAATCTTCGTGAGGGAAGTGAATACCCTTTGCATCTTCGAGGGAGAAGGAAATTGGAGGATGATTGGTTTTTGACGCATTGGACGTCTGCTCCAGCCAGTAGATATGCTGAGGCTTCTTGGATGCCTTACGGGTGTATGCTTTTCTTGAGGCTTGAGAGTCGCCACCGCAAGCTGGTCCCCCAGCGATGGTACGAATTTCGCCAGTAGGTTCAACGTCTTCTTGTGAAATATGATGGCGAGGCGACTTCTTCTGGTGGGGTGTGGTTTTTGCCCTTTCCGGTGATCGACCTCGACGAGCAACAAAATCTTGGAGATGGCCCTTTCGAATGAGAGCTTCGATGTGATCTCGCAGAGATATGCAATCTTGGGTTCCATACCCATGATCTTTGTGGAAGTAACAAAACTTGCCCTTATCTCTCTTTTCAGGATCAGATTTGATCTTGGCCGGCTATTTTACATATGGTTTATGTTTAATCTCCATTGACTGTAGTTATGATATTTACCAGAATAAGGCTTCTTAGGAGAGCGGTCTCGTCGATCACGTCGATATTTTTTATCTGGGGGCGAGATTTCCTCCGGCTTGCGCTTCTTACCCTGTACACCATGACGTGCCAGAGCAACTTCTTCTGCATTGATATACTTCTGAGCTTTAACTTGGAATTCTGCCATGGTTTTTGGAGGGTTTTTATCTAAGGCAAATCTGAATTTTTCGCTCGTAATTCCGGCTATGAGGGCGGTAAGGCCTTTTTTTCGGTATATCCTTCAGTTTGGACGGCTTCGGCAGTGAACCGTATTGTGAACTCCTTTATCGTCTCACCATGCTGCTGTTTCAAATCCATTAGGTGGGATGCCGGTTTTTTGGTGTGGATGCTTCCCATGAATTGGGAAAGAAAAAGCTCCGATAACTGTGAAAAGGAGCCGATAGATCGAGGCTTCAGCCCCGGAACCACGTACGAGCTGCTTCCTTTGAGGTTAGGAAAAAAGCTCTACACATGATTTCCGACCCATGTCCCTCCAGCTCCATAAGAGACCTATAGGTTTCCAAGTGTTCGAGAGGATCGCCTATACCTATATATGGAGTGATGACAGGTGTTCGATATTTTCTGGGTAAAGGTGCTCCCATGACCTCGCTGGTGAAAGGAGACTCGGATCGATGTATCGACGCCACCACAGCTGACGGTCGATTTGCCTGATATCGCTGCTCCATGACATCAAAACGATCATGGATTCTTTTGAGGTCTCCTTCCCACAGTAAAGTATAACCTGACGTTTCAACGGTGGACCCCTGAGATTGATATTGACGAGAAGCACTAGAATGTATGGAATGAGGAGGTAGCACAGGGGGTTGGTTGCCAAGCGGCATTCGATTTGATGGCGGATGATTTGGTTGGACCTGTGGCTCATGCAAAAAATGTCTGGAAGCCACCGGTATGGGTTGCACTGGCAACCCTTCGGAAGGTTGCCTTTGCGGCTCCAGGAAATGCTGATCAAGCCAATTAGACAAGGCTTGAACTCCGGCGTTAAGGGTTAGAAGGGTATTTCCGAGGAAACGCATGATGTCCTCTTGACTTCCGGAAACCTCAAATAACGGGTTCGCTGATGGCACGTTTGGAGCTCCTTGAGGGATGTTTGTTGAAGTGGTTTGAAGAACAGGCACTGATTCCGTAACGTCAGGCGGAGGTAATGTCTGCCTTGATGTGGAAGAATGAACAGTCTTTTTAGGAGGCATTGTAGAAGGATTTTGATCAGTGGTAAGAACGACTGACTTTGACGATCAAATCGTTCCCACAGACGGCGCGAAACTGTTTACGTCGAATTTTGTAACAGGATCTTCCGGACATTCACCTTCTCTCCAAGCGATTTCCTCCTTGGGCCTAAAAGGAGACAAAAAATTACTAAGGGTGGCCGGCATCCAGCCGTTGGCCCTCCGATGGCTAAGTTAGATAGGGTAAGGAAAGATAACCAATAAACGACGGGGATTAGGGATTGAGTATTGTGTACCTTTATCATCAATAGAGTCATCTATTTATACAGATCTAAATGATCCAACCTGCTACGCAAGCCGTTAAGATTAGTACTGATTTCATGAGATAAGAAGCTTATCTTGTTAATCCCTGGATAAGGAAGTAGCCAAAACATTCTAGACGTCTAGCTGATTATGTCTCTATATATTTAGAACTGTGAATAGATATAAACTAAAATCGGCCTATACGGGCTGCTGGTACTATGAGATGAGGGTCATCCATGCCAAAGACCAGAAACCACGACCGCTCATATGTCGGGAGCTGTTCATATCAAGAGTGCTCGCATTCTGGAGATGTGACCCCTTTCGTCGAGCACGAGCCTGGATGCTCGCATTCTGGAGATGCGACCCCTTTCGTCGAGCACGAGCCGGGATGCTCGCATTCTAGAGATGCGGCCGCGATTCCTCACTTCTCTTTAAAGCTAAATTTGCCTACAAAAATTCAAAATTTAGTTCCTCTTTTATCTTTTATTTCTTCTCATGGATTCGAGAAACTATCGATTAGGGAGACGGTGATCGACCTACCACGTCCTCCCTACGTCATTGGTATCAGAGAGAGGTTTCTTCCTCAGGACGATGACCTCTAATGAAGGGTTGGATCCTCATCCTAAGGACGATGCTCCAAGGGACTATCTAACGGCGACAGCTTTTGAAGCAGCGCAACGGGAGAACCGGTTGATCCTGCAAGGTATACAGGCGACCCTCGACCAAATTGCAGCATCGCTAGCTCCGCTTCGAGCCCAAGGCGACCACCAACCACCAACCGTTGCTATACGGGACAATCATGTTGTCCGTAGAGCACCCCAGGTGGATAATCGTAGGGCTACACCAGACGAATCAGAACCAAGCGATGACGAGGTCGAAGACATTTTGGTACGACGACCTGCACTAGGGAATGAGCGTGTGGA
Source organism: Liriodendron chinense (assembly GCA_003013855.2). Taxonomy (NCBI): domain Eukaryota; kingdom Viridiplantae; phylum Streptophyta; class Magnoliopsida; order Magnoliales; family Magnoliaceae; genus Liriodendron; species Liriodendron chinense. The sequence continues at coordinate 3,454,565 of ML058510.1, read as the reverse complement.
ACGAGCAGAACAAGACTATCGGGGCAAAGCTGATCTTCCCAGCTTTAATGGCCTACTTCGAATAGAGGAGTTCCTCGACTGGCTGGCAGAGGTCGAGCGATACTTCGACTATATGGAAGTGCCGGACGACAAGAAGGTAAAACTAATTGCATATAAATTTAAATTCGGTGCTTCAGCATGGTGAGAAAATCTACAGGTTTCCCGCACCCGTTAGAATAAGACACCCATCCGAACATGGCCTAGGATGAGACAACTTCTTAGAGCTCGATTCCTCCCTAGCGACTATGAACAAATTTTGTTCCAACAATACCAAAATTGTCGTCAGGAAAATCGAACCGTAGTCGAATATCTTGAAGAATTCCAACGATTGGCTACACGTAATAATTTATCAGAATCAGAGGTACAACAAGTATCACGATTCATTGGTGGGTTACGATTTGCAATCCAGGATCGAGTCCAGATGCATCCGGTCTGGACGTTGAGTGAGGCCAACCAATTGGTCACTCGAGCAGAAACACAGTTGTCACGGCCCCCTACTCGACCCTATCCGGCAACAAGGAATCCCATCACCGGACCCACTCAAGATACCACGTTGGCCAAAGGCAAGGAACCTATGGGAGGGCGTCCTCAACCTCCGACGGTCACGAATCGGGACTGGGGAAGCGGTCCCTCAAGACCTCAACGTGCAGCTCCCACAACAACGGGTCCCAGCAGGATCCCCAACCCATATGGTCAGCCAAGGCCAGACCATTGTCTCCGTTGTAGCCAACCAGGTCACTGGTCGAACGCTTGCCCTCAACGCCCTGCAGCACACTTAACTACGAATGAAGGCGGCGCGAAAGGTGAATTAACAGAAGACAACCCTGAATTGGAACAGGCCGAAGAGGGGGACACAGAAGATGTCGATTGGCTGACTAAAGATCATGGGGAATCGCTAGTAGTAAGACGACTACTTTACGCTCCCAGGAAGGAAGTGCACCCACAACGACATAATATTTTTCGCACAAAGTGCACCGTGCAGAAAAAAATCTGTGACGTGATCATAGATAGTGGAAATAGCGAAAATATTGTCTCGAAAATTATGGTGGATAAGTTACATCTGCCTATGACGAAGCACCCTACCCCTTACTCTATCGGTTAGATCAAGAAGGTGAACGAAACGAAGGCAACTCATCAATGCATTATCTCGTTTTCCATTGGTAAAAGCTATAAGGACGAGGTCCTCTGTGATGTGCTTGACATGGAAGCCTGCCACATGTTACTTGGGCGGCCATGGCAATCGGATCGAGATGTGACCCACGGTGGACGGGAAAACATATACATGTTCACCAAGGATGGTCGAAAAATTGTTTTGGCCCCTATGACTCCAGAGAAACACCCTGAACTTCTAAAGTGGAGGGAAACTCTCTCCTTACCATTCACGAGTTTGTTAAGGAATCAAAGGAAACGGGCGAAATTTATGCCGTTATGGTAAAAGGCGAGGAGCCAGGATCCTCTAATATTCCTCAACGCCTCAAAACCGCTGCTAAAAGAATTTCGAAGTACTTAGCCTGGAGAGTTACCTGATGAGTTACCTCCCATGCGAGACACACAACATCACATCGACCTTATCCCAGGGTTCAGTCTACCCAACCGACCGCACTATCGGATGAGTCCGAAAGAGTGTGAAATTTTACAGGGACAAGTGGAGGAACTGATCCGTAAGGGTCTTATTAAAGAGAGCATGAGCCCGTGTGCCGTTCCGGCACTCCTTACCCCAAAGAAGGACGGAACATGGCGCATGTGCATCGATAGCCGCGCGATCAATAAAATAACAGTTAAATATCGATTTTCAATACCAGCGGTTGGATGACATGCTGGACATGCTCGAGGGCTCCAAGGTGTTCTCGAAACTGGACTTACGGAGTGGATACCATCAAATCCGTATTAGACCAGGTGACGAGTGGAAAACGACCTTCAAGACCAAGGAAGGGCTATATGAGTGGCTGGTTATGCCCTTCGGTCTGACCAACGCACCAAGCACCTTCATGCGTTTAATGAACCAAGTGTTGAAGCCGTTCATTGGCCATTTTGTTGTCGTTTACTTTGACGACATCCTAATGTAGAGTCAGGATGAAACGAAGCACATGACCCACATCAAAAAAGTGCTATAAGTGTTGGCCGACAACAAGCTATACTTAAATCTGAAAAAGTGTAGCTTCTTAGCTGATCGATTATTGTTTCTAGGGTTCATTGTGTCGTCCACGGGTATCCGAGTGGATGAAGAAAAAGTTCGAGCTATTCGGGATTGGCCGACTCCGACGAACATTCATGAGGTACGAAGTTTTCATGGGTTAGCAACCTTCTATCGTCGGTTTGTGCAGGAACTTCAGCAGTATCGTCGCGCCGATTACCGACTGTATGAAGAAGGGTCCGTTTCAATGGACCGAAGGTGCTGAGAAGAGTTTTACAGAAATTAAACATCGTTTGTCCACTACCCCGGTCCTGGTACTCCCTAATTTCGATAAGTTGTTTGAGGTAGAATGTGACACATCTATTGTCGGCATTGGAGGAGTCCTTTCTCAGGAGGGCAGGCCAGTTGCCTTTTACAGTGAGAAACTCAGCGACGCACGACAGAAGTGGTCGACCTATGAACTTGAATTATATGTAGTGGTTCAGGCACTGCGCTATTGGCGCCATTATCTTATTCAAAGGGAATTTATACTGTACACTGATCATCAGGCCTTATAATTTATCAATACTCAAACTAGTGTGAATCGTATGCATGCTAGATGGATTTCGTTTTTACGGGAATTCACGTTCGTTCTGAAACACAAATCAGGGCAGCAGAACAAGGTGGCAGATGCACTAAGCCGACGTACATCCCTTCTTATTACAGTGAGTAGTGAGGTGATCGGATTCGACTGTCTCAAGGAACTTTATACCGAAGACGAGGATTTTGCAGATGCATGGAAAAAGTACCAAGAGGGTCACCCGAGTGACCTTCTAATTCAAGATGGTTTCCTCTTCAAAGGAAATCGACTTTGCATTCCGCAGAGTTCGTTACGGGACAAAATTATTATCGAGCTGCATTGCGGTGGCCTCGGCGGTCATCTAGGACGAGATAAGACTCGAGCGATGGTGGAAGAGCGGTATTACTAGCCGCAACTTGCTCGTGATGTTGGCAGGGCGGTACAACGATGTCATATTTATCAAACCGCTAAGGGACAATCTCAAAATACAGGTCTTTACACGCCATTACCCGTGCCAGATGCCCCTTGGGAGGATTTATCTATGGATTTTATATTAGGGCTCCTACGAACACAACGCGGCATGGACTCAGTGTTCGTGGTGGTAGACCGATTCTCCAAGATATCACACTTCATTCGTGCAAGAAGACCTTTGATGCGATACACGTTGCGAACCTTTTCTTCAGAAAGGTTGTGCGACTACATGGGATTCCTATGACGATCACTTCAGACCGGGACACAAAGTTCGTTAGCCACTTTTGGCGAGCCTTGTGGAATCGGTTCGGTACACGACTTCACTTCAGCAGTGCTTATCATCCACAAACAGATGGGCAGACTGACGGTCGTCAACCGTCAACATGGGGGAATCTCAATCCGCTTGCCCCTTTCAGGTGAACAAACCAAAGCAGTGGGCAATGCCCTAGCTCAAGCAGAGTTTTGGCCGTTCACCGTCCGATCGTGACCGACCGACATTGGTTTGGGTGGCAAAAAGTATCGAACCCGATCTCGCTGGATGAAATATCACCGATGACGTTGGGCGGGTTGGGTTGAGGTCTCGGGTGCCGACCAACCCGAACCCGATCGTACAGTTACTTACTTTATTATACTTGTGTAGTAACTTGGTTTACTTGTATTTACTTGTGTTAGAAAAGTAAGTTCTTTACAAAAAGTACTATTAATAATGAGCCAAGTACGAAGCAGTATAAACATATAAACTGAATAACGATATGACAACCGACACCCCGATAACCCGACCGAGCCGCTTGGTGGCTTGGGTGAGAACAACCGAGGTTGGGTTGGTTGGGTTAGGTTGGGTATAGGAACCTTGGTGGGTTGGTCACACAACCGACCAACCGCCGATTTCAGCCTATTTGGCAACAATGTAAACGATTCGACAGAAAGTCTCGTTCCAGATGTTTATGGTGCGTTACACACCGTTGGTTTCCAGCCCAAATGAGCGGTCGTGAACACAGACGATCATGGAATACATGCAGACGTGCGCACAATTACAGCGCCAACGAAAGTACAAGTTGAAGCGACCAACAAGCGCGAAGCGAAAGTATCGGATAGTGATCAGGTGATGGTCCACCTACGTAAAGAGCGATTTCCTACCGGGACCTACAACAAATTGAAACACAAGAAGATTGGACCGTACCGATCATTCGCAAGATCAATGACAATGCCTACGTTGTTGATCTTCCGGATGACATGGAGATTTCAAGGACTTTCAACGTGACAGATCTTTACGAATATTATGAACCAAAGCAGGACGAGAACTCGGGGTCGAGTTCTTTCGAAGTGGAGGAGACTGATGTAGAACGGGTCGCTGATTATTTCATGGCCCAGATGGAGCAAAAGAAGACCGGTCGGGGTCGAAAGTGATCCGGACCATCAGGACCGTAAATCGGTCGTATCTCACAAACCGGAATGAGTTGTGGGACATATAATATATCAATTTGGTATAGCTCGAGTTACTTTAGCCAACCAACCCTGCTACGCCGGGTTGCCCAAGCCGGAATCGCGAGATTCGACCGTATCGACGATCATTAGGCTAGGTTATGTTCAGTTTTACTATTTATAGTAAGTTTTAATTCGATCATAACTTTGCATCTGTAGGGTTTTAGAGTTAGTGCCCAACATGAAAAGGGCTTAGAACATTTAGTAGAACAACTTGGTTGAGGCCGTTTGATAACTTTTATTTTTGGCCAAAAATCAAGAGTTCTAGTAGGATTGAACGACTTCTATAAATAGTAAGTTTACTATTTATAGTAAGTTACGTTTTCTAGGAATTTCAGTTGGAGTTGGAGTCTGATACTTTACCTAGGGATTAGTTTCCTATTTATATGCATTGTAATTTCGTTTTTAATTATTCAATCATCAATAAAGTAATTATTCGGAATTTATTTCCTCTTTTATCTTTTATTTTTTCTCGTGAATTCGAAAAACTATTGGTAAGGGAGACGGTGATCAATCTACCACGTACTTCCTGCGTCAATGATCATGTCTTAAAATGAGCTGGTAAAATGGTAGACCCGGGGTGGATTACTCGCAAACATCATGGTGGCCCCACCTAGCTTTCCCGCGCAAGATTTTTGTAATGAAGATTCTCCCCGGGAAATCTGCTTCGAAACTTGCGAAACCCGATTACGTACTGAGTAACCGGCCATGCTTTTATGATGCTGAGTAAACTCCGTTGGGCCCACAGTTAATGTATGTGGTTTGTCTACGCTGTCCGTCCGTTTTTCCTATTCATTTCAGGGGTTAGTATATCCAAAACTCAAGTCAACCATTCCACAGGAAATAGTGGGAATAATGTTGTCCACCGTTGAAACCTTCCTAGAATCTATAGTGATGTTTATTTGTCATCCAACTGGTTCATAAGATTACATGGATATGGATGAAGAGAAAACACAAATAACGGCTTGATCTAAAACTTCAGTGGCCTCCAAGATTGTTTCAATGGTAGATGTTCAATTCACACTGTTTCTTGTTATGTGGTCCACTTGAATTATGGATAAACTTCATTTTCAGGCTCAAACAATAAAATTATTTTGTAAAATGGATAGACAGAGAGGATCAGTTACATAAATTAAGGTGGGTCCACAAAACTTAGTCAGCACGCTTAACGTACCGAGTTTCTCAGTACGCAATCCCTTCCTAAATGGGCGCGGATTGAGTACTACCCCCATGACGTAGCTAATAGCCAGAGACGGACGGTCCTTTCAGGGCTCTATGTGGCCCACCGTGATGTATATGTTTTATCTGTGCCATTTATCAATTTTGACAGATCATTTTAAGGGATGATAAAAAAAAAAAAAAAAAAAGGCATATTAAATGCTCAAGTGGACCACACCACAAGAAGCAGTAGGGATTGAATGCTGACCGTCGAAAACATCTTTGGGGCACGAAAGTTTTGGATCAAGCTTATATTTATGTTTTCCGTTCATAAAGGTTTATGTAATCTTATGAACAAGTTGGATGGTTAATAAATATCACAATGGGCCTTAGGAAATTTTCAATGGTAGGAATTCAATCCTCACTACTTCTTGTGGGGTGGTCCACTTGAGACTTCAATATGCCTCTTTTTTGGTGCATGCCCTTAAATGCTAAGTGTGATTTTTAGACATGGCCTAAAATAATCTATAAAACGGATGGCCAGCATTAATATAACATATAAAGTAAGGTGACAATGAGTCGGATCTTAATCGGATTCGGATTGAACTCGGATATGTTCCTGTGAATCCAAATCCAGTCCATTTAACTATTCAGACCTATTTAAAGATCCAAATCTGCATTATACGGATTGGGACAAAATCAGATCTCGGATCTAACTCGCTCCATTGAGAGCCGTCGCCAAGAGAATCGGGATAGAGACATTGCTGGGTGCATTCGGTAGAGAGCGGATTAGGTGAGACCCTAGGCTCACCTAAGACGGTGCAGGCCCTTACCGTGGGGTCCACTTTGATGTATGTATTATGTATGCCACTCTCTCCATCCCTTTTTTCAGATTATATTAGGATATTATCCCAAAATTAAAATGAAGCAGAAAAAATTATCAGGTGGACCATACCATAAGAAACAGTGGTGATTGACCATCCTACCATTAAAAACTTCTTACAACTAACCTTCATGTTTTCGTAGTGTTTATTTACCATCCAATCTGTTGATAAGGTCACATAAGCCTGGATGAAGGGAAATAACAAATATCAGCTTCATCAAAAACTTCTGTGGCCCATTAATGGTCAATCACCACTATTTCCTGTATTATGGTCTACATGATGATTGGATCTGCTTCCTTTTTGGTATAATCCTCTAAAATGATTTGGAAACATACATCAATGTGGGCCCCACGGTAACCCACAGGTTTCACCTAATCCGCTCTCCATTCGGCGCAAGAGAGATCTGATTTTTTGAGTTTTCCTTGAAGGATAAAAGTGTCTTTTAAACAATATAATATTCTATATTTAACGGGATACAGTAGCATTTTTTTTTGGCTAATTAATGAAACTTTAGGCGGGTTTTAGAAAAGAATTTAAAAGCAAGTTTTTTTTCTAGAATTCGTCCAAATGTAAGCCTCTATACGGCATTGTCTCTTTTATTTATGTTAATCATGTGTAGCCATATGGACATGGAGGGGAAGGAACGCCTGTGTGAATCTGGATCGTCCAAGTGAACTGTCCCACACTCACTGTCGATCCCAAAAATCAGGCCCGTTCAAAATTCAGTTGGAATGAGGAGGCACACCATTAGACATCTGGGGCCTGCTGTGGTATGTACATTCGGTTTTTTGCATGGTAAATAGTAAACGGTCCAAAATGGACAAAAAAATGTTCATTTATCACAGTCGTTTGCATGGTAAATAGTAAACGGTCCAAAATGGACAAAAAATGTTCATTTGTCACAGTCAGGATGGTCTAATCAAATAGGCATATATGTGGTAGCTCACACTATTTGGGTGGTTTGGATTGAGGCAGATGCCATAATAGTATCAAAACCAATACTATTCTCACTTGAAATGTAGAAGTGTAGGGGCCAAGATCACACACCGGGAACCCTGGTCCCAGAAACAGGTTGGTCCATTCATTAGGTGGGCCACATTTGTATGCGAAAAATGTTGGGAACATCTGCAAGGAATGGAAGTATACTTCTGCAAAATCAGGCCATTCATCAAGCTAGTCGTGGGAGGAAAATGGAAAAAAAAAGAATAATTTCAAACAGTCCATTTTTTCGACAAATGTCTAGTCTACCCGAAGAGTGGACGACCATGATTTTTTCCCCTCACTGATAAATGGCCTAGATCTCAGAAACATGTGGCACTGCCCATCTTGCACATACTATACCTAGCATTCCACTCTACACAACCTTTGGACATATCACCCAACTAGAATTTAGGCTCACAACAATCCAACGGTCGAGAACATTGCAATTATGCGATTGATCATGCAGGAAAAAAATAAATAAATAAATAAGGGTAGAGTAATCATAAGCAATGAAGATAAGCAGGGTTAAGGTTCGTTAAGGCTGTTCATGTCATCACATGAGATGACTTTGATCTTCATCTTCTTCTGCTGAGGGTTGTGCAATTTTGGCTCTTTTGGGATGGTTGGATTCTTCACTGACCTTCAATACAACAGCAGCAACAACAACAAAAAAATCATAACCATTAGATTCTATTTTCTTTTTCAACCTATAGAATAAATGAAATATAAATCAAGAAAGAAAAGAAAGCTACTGTTTACTGCAGAGTGCCACCCTGATTTTTGTGAATACTTCAGTGTGTTCTCATGCTATTTCCATTCCCAAAAATGTAAAGAGAAAAACATTGATACTATGGCAGAGTGCCATATTAATTCAAATTAAACTGTCCAAATTATGGGTCCCAAATTATATGTATCATGAACCAAAAATTACTCTAAGACTGTGTTTGGATCCATGGACTCTTTTTGGATTCCATGGATAACGTAATGTGACTAAAGATAATTTCCATGGATTCCAAAAATAGGGTGCCTATAGAAAATAGGATTTTAAAAACACAGTGTCTGTTTGGATAACCAGTGGAATCCTTACATTCATTAGACAACAGTTACCTTGTTTCTTGTGCCAAAGAATTCTAACCATGCATAAGAGAGTAATGATTGTTGTGTGGAATCCATGTATCCAAACAACACAATTATTGTCATGGAAAATGGTTTCCATGTTCACATGGATTCCATATATCCAAACACGTTTGGTTACCGGAGTATCAAATTGGTGGAAATTTATTGGACAGAAATGAAAAATATCCAATGGTCCCATTTCAAGATTGTAAACTGGTTAGGATTGCGCAACCAATCTGTAAACTGGTTAGGATTGCGCAACCAATCTGATTTGGGAATATGACTTTAGGACATTGGGTTCCACAAATTAGTTTGTTTAGTCTTTGTCAATGTACCCGCCTGTGCATTTTTGAGTGCACGTGTGAAGTATCTCTACCAGAGTATCAATAATTCCCAAAATGTAAAATGGATGTATGCAAATCAACCTTTGTGACAGTTTCCAAAATAGATAGGGACAATGCTCCCCTAACCTAAGTGGGCCTACTTGCTAAGCGACTGGTACTTGATCAGGCGAGGTGCAGTTTGGTTCCATGCAACGCCCACGCAACAAGAAGAGGTGGTTGAAAGGAAACACCTCCACCCCCACCCCCGCAACAGGAAGAGGCGGTTGTCATTTGGAAGGAAACACCCCCACCCCAGAAGGGCACACCCTCACACTCTTGGAAAAACGCTTCGAAAGAAGAATGTCTCTCACCAAGGCCCCACCCGCCCCCTTTTCTTTGCCCGCCAACTGCCTAGTTCATTCTTCTTTGAGATCTAGATAGAGTCTCGCTCCGGGGGAAGCAGCGTTACTCAATCAAATATTCATGATTGCTAACATTGCTCTCAAACAATTATGGTGATGTTTTATTTTATCCCATGTTGGGTAATTTGTGGCTCGATGGACTCAGTACATGTGGCAATTATCTAGGATGATGAAGGGACTGTCGATTTGGTGGACCACAACAAATATGGGCCATAGCCATAAATCATAATTGTTGGACAATTCCAATTGCCCAATCATTGTGAATCCCATTGTATTAGACTAATGCCCTTTCCCCCCTGCTTGCGAAGCAACTGGTACTTGATCAGACGGGGGGTGGTTTGGTTTCATGCAATGCCCCCGAAGTAGGAAGTAGCAGTTTTCATTTGAAAGGAAACACCCCCCCAACCCCAAAAGTGTGCCCTTGCTCTCTGGGAAAAACTCTTCGAAAGAAGAATGTCTTGCGAAGCAACCGGTACTTGATCAGGCAGTGGGTAGTTTGGTTTCGTGCAACGCCCCCACAGTAGGAAGTAGCAGTTGTCATTTGATAGGAAACACCCCCCAGCACCAAAAGTGTGCCCTTGCTCTCTAGGAAAAACTCTTTGAAAGAAGAAAGTCTCGCAAAGGCCCTGCCCGCCCCCTTTCTTTGCCCGCCGTCTGCCTATCTCATTCTTCTCTGAAGTTTGGATAGAGTCTTGCTCCAAGGGAAGCAGCATTACTCAGTCACATATTCATGATTGCTAACATTGTTCTCAAATAATTATAGTGATGTTTTATTTTATCCCGTGTTGGGTAATTTGTGGCTTGATGGACTGTACATGTGGCAATGACGAAGGAACTGTTGATTTAGTGGACCACGCCAAGGATGGGCCATAGCCATAAATCAAAATCATTGGACAATTCTGGTTGCCCAATCATTGTGCATCCCATGTATTTGACTGATGCCCAATATTCCTTAACTTTTGAGCTTGGCCTATGCATGTTGTGTTCATCTAGATCAACAAGTCCGATCAGCCCATGCATGTCTCTAGCGATGCAAAACCTCTAACATAATAGGGGACAAACACTTACCTTTTTGGGACAAAAGGCCTATCAAAATAAGGCATGGGTTGAGCTTTTGGAACAAGCACTTTTCTCAACCTTCTGATCTCCTCCTCTTCTTCCCACTGCAAAGGAAAGCACAAGGCAACATGTTTTAAATTTGGGAGGTGATATCTAAACCCACCCTGATTGATGATTGCATACACCCTTCTCCATTTTGGGAATTGGAGTGTTAGCAAACAAAGAGGAGAAGGGATAGGCATGAATACTGACCCTTGTGTATTTAAAAATACAAATAAGTTGGAGGTTGCATATCATATAAAATTGCTATGGCATTTTATGGAGTTTCTAGAGAATACTCACATGGTAATGATACTACCACTATTGGGAGGTGAACCCGCCCTGATTGATGATTTGCATTACACCCTTTTCTATTTTGGGAATAGGTATGATACTACCAGTATTGGGGCCCATGTGGTGCATGTATGACACCAACCCTCCAATAGGTTTATCCCACCATGGGTTTCACCCAACACAAAAATCAGGCCAATCCAATCACTAGGAGGGCTATCCCAAGGAAAACAATGTACAAATGCCAAAAAGACCTCCAAATTCAACATGTGGGGCCCACATGGTATGTGCATGGCTCCTAATCTGTCCAGGAGTGTCGCCTAATATCCCCAATCAAATCGTCAGGTGGGCCCGCAACACTTGACTTTGTAGGTTTTGTTCCAGCCTGATTTTTGGGGCGTCTGATCATCATGGTGGGGTGCAGACCCCTTGTGGTTTTTTATTTTTTATTTTTCATTTCTTTATATATGTATGTTGTCATCTGTTGTACCTTTTGCTGTCTGTCCCTTTCCAATTTGTATTGCTCAATGAAGGTCGTCTTTTCAGCAATCTGAAAATATAAAGAAGCATTTCAGTCCTCTCATAATTGAGCATTATTGAAAATTTACAAATAACAGGAGTATTCTTTGTACGTTTAGAAACTTACATGGTAATCGAATTCAGCACGCTCCATGGCACGCAGATCGCTGTGAAGCTTCAGATCAACAGGTTGTGTGATTTCTTTCACAGGAGGCCTCACCAAGCACTAAGGTGCACACAAACGAAGAAGACTTGAGCTAACAAATATAAAAAGGTGTTTTGTAATAAATAATTGACATTTAAGGGTCGGCAAATAGCTGCAAATTGTGTTATCTATGAATGCACATGTATGTATACACATGCATATGTCCACACAGCTACACACTCTGTTCAAAATAAGATCATACTCTTTAAGAAAAAAAGAAAAGAAATCATCATAATCTAAGCCTTATACCAACGGGTTGGACTACATGAATCATATTCCGCCATTCCACTCTACCGAGGGCCATACCTATGCCCTAGCATGAGTTTGGAATGTCTCATATTGTTTGGATTCATGATGAAAGTTCTGGTTACCAACCGCCAATCTGACACAACCCTGCATCCAGGCAAGGGACTGGTACAAAACTCCATATGTCATGATTGGAAAAACATTACAATCAAGTGATATCTAGTATTCTATAGGCTGATTACAATCAATGAGTTAAGGGGGAAAAAAGAAGTCAATGTTAATTACTCCTTGACTTCATTACTGTGGAGACTGAAGAGGAACTGTGTACAACCCATGAGCAGATGTATAGTTTACTGACTTTTAGAATCCTGTATGCATCAGCCCATCATTCAGTGGTCCAGAGCATTGATCCAACTGGCTCCACCGTGGATCCAGTTGGATGGGGAGATGGGGCATGCCCTGAAAATTCTTCGATTGGAAGATTCCTAACTCTCCAAACGATGGCCTAGAAATTGAAAGTTAACAAGAAAATACAACGGCATAAAAGAGTCCAAAGCTTAGTTGGGATCCTCTAATTTAGGAGATCTCTGTATTTGCGCTAGCTAACTGTATTTTTGTTGGATCCCAAATGGCAATGATGCCAAAATGGATCATTTTTTTTCCTTTTATTTATTTGTTTTTATTGGTGGTATAAGCATTTCATTAGCACCAAAAAAAAAGGAAAGACACCACCAGAGCATAACGAGAAAAGGATGCTGGTGTTAGGTCATGCCCCTTTTAGAAATTAATAAACAACACCCCATGACCCTATTACCTCTCTATTACAACTGCAAAAGCATTACTCCTATTGTCCAACAGCACTCTTCTGCTCATCTTTTGTAACACAACATTGGTTGATTATGAATTGTTCTTGAAAAACTTGTTGTTACATTCTTTCCAAATCAACCAGATTATTGCCAACAAGGCAAGACAGTACAGAACCCATTTCCTTTGCCATGAACACCTCCAGTTCCAAGCTTGGATTTCAATTGGGCCACCTCAAAGAGGACCATGAATCTCTTCCAAACAACCTAAGTGAATAAATAAATGATCCACTAATTGCGCATCCTTCAGAAACACACACTCATGATTAGAATGTTTTTATTTCGTAAATGGAAAATAGCAAGAACCTTGTCTTTGCCAACCCCCAAAGCTACTGGTCTTGGAGGAAGGCCCTGGATATTTCCAAATGGAGGTCGTGGGGGCGGCCTGCCAGTCCCCATCATACAGCGACTTTACCATAAGGGCCCGTTTGGATAGAAGGTAAACTAGGGGAATGCAAGGAAAGGGAACTGTGAAATAAACGGGAGATAAACTGACACCAGCGCTAGGGGAAGCAAACCCTTTGCGCCTATTTGTTTCACTAAAGAGAAGTCCTGGAAAATGTTTTTCCTTTGCATATGAAATTATTTGGATTTCAATCTTACAAACGGAAACTTCTTTTCATCCAACATTTTCATTCAAAAGTCAACATTAGAAGGCAAACTCTTTTCCCTCCATTTGACTTTTTGAAAAGAAAAGGTTATACACTCCCTTGTTGAGGAGGAGAAAGACAATGCAAACACTTTCTTTGAATCCACTGCTTCCCAAACAGGTGCAAATGTCCTGTAGATGCAAACTGTTTGCATTCCCCAAACATGACCTAAACAAAATGAGGGCCTTATTTGCAAACAGTTTGCATTTTATCCAAATGAGGGTCTTACCTCTGGTTCATCTGTTGTCCATGGTAGACCTTGCGCGACTGGTATCCGTAGTTTTTGCTCCTCCATGACCATCTCCTCCAGTTTCTTATGGAACTTTTCCTTTTTGGATCTCCCTCGTTGCTGAAATGAACCATGAAACGATCTTACATAATCTCTAGCAAGAAATTGGGAAAAAAAAACCCAAAAATTTGCAATTACACATTCCATCACCAAGGCTACATTTCTTAGCAGGTATCAATAGAAACTTAAACATGGAAAACTTTTGGAAAATTATCTATCCATAGTGGGGTCCATTAAACAAATGCCAAAAGCAACAAACCCTAGACCACTTGTACAAAATAATCCAAAGACACCACTGTGCATATGCTTAGAAATTTCTCAGGTATTCTCAATTTTTTTTAGGTTTTTCTTGAGATATTTTCCTTTTTAAATCTCCCTCTTTGCTGAAATGAGAACCATGGAATGATCTTATGTAATTGCAAGTAAGAAAATGGGGAAAAAAAAAAAAAAAAAAACCAAAAATCTACAATAACACATTCCATCACCATGGCTACATTTCCAAGCAGGTATCAGTAGAAACTTCAACACTTCCCTACTATTACATGTCCCATCACCAAGGCTACATTTCCAAGCAGATATCAGTAGAAACTTCAACACTTTCCTACTAAGGAAACTTTTGAGGAATCGTCTATCTATAGCGGGGTCCATCAGACAAATGCCAAGAGCAACAAACCCTGGGCCCCCACTTGCACAAAATAATCCAAAGACCATCATACATATGCTACAAAATTTCTCAAGAGATTCTCAAAATTTTGAGGTTTTTCTCGGGATATTATTGGGAAAATCTTGTTGAAAAAAATATATTTTAAAATACTTATTTTAAATTAATAATTATGTCTAAAAATTAAATATATGTTTATACAACAAGTTCTTCAAGGTTTTTAATATTTTTTTGCGATAAAACACGCTATTTTAAAATCTACTGATGTTTTGAAATATCACAATAATACCATATAGTGTATGTTTTTTGCAATATTATCATGAGATTTTCAAAATCCTGGCAATGTTTGTCTAACAACCCACTTGAACAAAATTATTGAATGACATCATACAACGCTCGGACCAAGGATCATATAACCCCTTATTTAATACTATTTTATACAAGAAACATAGCTGGCGATATTTTGTTCCGTATGTTTAGATAAGGAGGGAAACCTCTGTTCTTAGCTTGAATGGCTGTTGACTGGTGACCTTCAGCTGTTTATCCCACTTTCTTTCAGCAGTTCTCCCTGAGTCAGAGCTCTGAAAAAGACACATGAATTCAAAATTTGATTGAAACGAAACAGAAAGTTTCCAGTTCTAGACATCCCTAATCTCCATTTGTACCATAAAAGAAAAACCAAAAAAAAAAAAAAAGGACCGGAACTGATTGTATTCTTACATTTCGTCGGCTCCTTCGGTCTCTACCTGAAGTCCTGCTCCCTATGCTAAAGCTTGAGAGAAAAAGAATGTGAGAATCATTGAAAACCCAATAAAAGATGGCAAAATATATACTATTCAATCAAGCAATTTGTGTGGCCCAGCAAACTGTACATGTAGAGCTCACCATCGGAAATCAAAATCACAGATGTGCTAGGGCCCCCATCATGGATGCCAAAAATCTCATCCATCAGATGATCCCAACCACCCGATTGGGCCCATCCTTTTTCCCTGTTAAGTGTCAACCAGTGGTTACAATTCTCCTTCTGGGAACCATAAACCAGATAGCTACGATCGTCGGATGGACAGAAATATTAGGAAATTTCCATTGGACTATGTGGACCACGAAGAGGTTGGCCCCACTCTTGGACAAGAAACCCTCTCTTTCAATCGAGAATCATACAATACTAACCTTCCATTGCTGCTGTCGATTGAAGAAGAAACCCCCGAATCTGCGTCGAAACTCTTCGATTTGAAGCAAAGGTCAGAAGACGAAAAAGAAGATGAACAAACCTCAGTCTCGTCAACATTAACTCGCAAGCCTGGCAATGCCCATTTCATTCCCTTCTTGTTTTCTTCAGCCTCTATGGCTTCCTTCTCCTCCGAACCAGCAGAATTCGGAATCGAGAGAATGCTCTCGAATGCCTTAACCAAATGCATCACTCTTCCAGACCCTGATTCTGGAACACTGCTTCGTGCTTGTTCAAGCAACCTATTCCGTATTTTCTTCATCTTCAAAGTGCCCACTTCATCTGGGGAAGCAAAATCTTCGGGTTCTTGGATTTCTGATTTTTCCGTCAAGGGCCCACATTCCACTGTCACTTTCCCTTCCAACGATGATTGGACGGTCATGATCGCCTGATTCTTGGTCTTCAATCCATTAGGTTCTCTTCCGAGTCCGTCAGTCCGGAGGAATTCCTCTTGTGATGCGCGGAGATCCTCATAGGCGGCTGCTGCAGTCCGCTTCTCTGAGTTCTTCTTGGCTGTGATGAACTTCCTTTCTTTAATGGTATTGGGAGGAGACCTGATGCGGATAGGATTTCTTGGAGAAGCTTTCCTCGATTTCACGGATCCAACTGTCTCGGAGCAGACGGATTTCGTCGAAGGGCTTCTGCTAGAGAGAGTGGAACCGATCTTCTCCGAAACTTGGCAGAATTCTGGAGTCGGGGGTTTGTCCCGAATCAGGATTTTCCTGGCCGATTTCTTCAACTTGGCGGATTTCTTAAGAGGGGTTCTTCCATTGGAGAGATTAGGGTTGGAATTTTCTGGCGATTTGAAGATTTCTGAGGTATTGGGCTGCATCGAAATTGTGTCTTTTTCTGGGGCCATGGATTTGGAATTTTGGGCTTGAAATCGGGCAGAAATGGACCAGAAATGGGGTGTTCTTGCAATGGGGATGGGTGGGATTTTCTGTGGAGATGAAAAATGGGGAGAAATGGGAGTGTTTTGAGGGAGAGTTGGGTTTTTGTTCTGAGAGAGAGAGAGAGAGAGAGAGAGGGGGGTTGTAACGGCTAGTTGGAACATAAGACCGTTGAAGGGTGATTTGTTTTCTCAGAGAATTAAATGGGAGAGGATTGGGTGCAACCTCGGCCCCACACAACACGGTGCGCGGCCCTGAAGGTGGGACCCACCTTGATGTATATATATCTATATGCACACCGTCCATCCTTTTTTTCAGCCCATTTTTAGTGATGAATCGAAAAATAAATCAGATCAAAATCTCAGTGGACCACACAATGGGAAACAGGGCGATTAAACACCACCATTAAAAAGTTCTCAGGGCCCACCGTATTTTTTATTTTCTATCCAACCTGTTGATAAGGTCACAAAGATATGGATGAAGGGGAAAACACAAATATCAACTTGATCCAAAACTTTTGTGGTCCACAAGAAATTTTAATGGTCAATCAACACTGTCTCCTATGGTATGGTGCACATGAGATTTGAATCTAATTTAGTTTTTCATAATGTCTTAAAATTAGCTGGAAAAACTAATGGACCGTGTGGATATACAATAAAGACATCAAGGTGGGCCCTACAGTCAAGGACGCACCGCATTGGATAAGGCTAGGGCCGCACCTAATCCTCTTCCAAATTAACATACTCTTGTGATAGTTCACCACCATTTTGATCCGTCCTTCTCACGTGCAGCGGGTTGGAATCATTTACAACACACCTGCACTCTTAGGGCCCGCCATATTGTATGTGTAAGATCCGCTCTGTCCATCAGGTTACATCCTCGATTCTAGACTCTAGAGCCAAATATTAGGCAAAAATGAAACTTAGGTGGGCCACACCATAGGAATAAATTGGGACGGGATGCCAACCATAGGTTTGTGTGGGGGCTAAGATGGTGCAAGTGCGACGGCCTTTTGTGTAACCTTTTGTGCACTATTATTTTGGTCTACCCTTTGGTTCCTCGTTAGAATTTTGATTTTTTTTTTATTCCTTTTGTGCCGTTACATTTATAGTGCTCATAGTTGCATTGGACAGTTGGACAGTCCAATCGATCGATCTGAACCGTTCAATAAGTCCAGAACATATTTCATAGGCTACCAAGCAAACATGGTGCTGTTAGGATGATCCAATCCACCCTTGATTTTTCCTTATTTTCTACACCCATCCATTCAAACGGATTGTTCAGAATCATAAGCAATCGTGATGGGCCTTAATGAATAGATGGATCAAATCGTTGATTGGACCTATTTTGCAAGCAATATCGACGGTCCATATTAAAGACCATTAATCAAATAGCTAATAGTCATCATATTCGATGTGATATTTACAAGTTCCCCATGAAATCGTGGTGGACGTAATGAACAGTCAAGATCAATGGATCTGACCGTCTAATTTTCCCTATGCACTAACGGATCTCTGAGTCTGAGGGGGAGCGGATTAGTTGCGGACCCAGTCCCACCCCACCCAATGCGGGCCTGTGGAGCCCACCTTGATGTATCTATTGTATATCCACGCCGTCCATCTTTCTTTTCATCTCATTTTAGTTCATGATCTAAAAAATTAAGTAGATCCAAGTTTCAGGTGGACCATACCACAGGAAACAGTGGTGATTGAAAGCCCACCATTAAAAGCTTTCTACGGCCCACAGCATTCCATCCAACCTGTTGACGTGGTCCACCTGAGGTCACTCGCTAAAATGATTTGAAAAAACGGACGGTGAGGCCAGGGCCGCCGCACCTGATCCGCTCCCAGCTCTGAGAGTACTCAAGCATCTCTCACTTTTTATAAGGTGGAGCTCCGGAGGAATTATAGAAGAGAAATCCTTCAGTAGTCCGAGTGCACTATAAGTTATATAGTGCTCCTGGTTGTATCTGTTCATTTAGATACTATATTCAATAGATCTGAACCGTCTATTAAGTTAAGAACGCATTTCATTGACTACCATGAAAAGATCGTCCTGATTGGATGATCAGATCCTTCTTTCATTTGGCCTTATTTTACATGGCCATCCATTTCCAATCCATGGATAGGATGGCTAAGATTGTCTTAAAAAAGGTGATTCCTTAGACTTATAAGCAATACATGATGAGCACTAACAAATAGATGGATCAAATTGTTGATTGGACCCTTTTTGGGTGAGCAATCTTGACCGTCCATATTAAAGCAATTGATCAAGTGGTTCAAATTTGTAAAATTTATTTGATGTTTTAATGGTAGCCTGTTAAACATGATTTGGACCTAATGAACAGTCTTGATCAAAGGATTGGACGGTCTAAGTTTCCCAATTCGAAGAAAAGCACATAACTAACATTACTAGCACTGGAGCATTTCTGAGCATAGAATATACAGTCGTTGAAAATTAAAAAGAAAAAGGAAAAGAAAATTGCAAGCTGATGCTTTGCACAAACTGGACCCAATTGACTAATAATTGCAACCATCCTTTTAAAATATTTTGAATCAGCCGCGCATTAAAAGGTATGGTTTCATGGATAATGAAAGGAATGGTCCACCTTGCAAAAAAAAAAAAAAAAATTCCCTCTTTGTTTCACATGTAATCTAAGAGCTCATTTGCCATCATGTAATTAGAATGCTTTAGAATCCAATTTACAATTACATTAGAATATTCCATGTGAATTGGAATCCTCTCGTAGTTACTAATTGGAATGCATTGTAATCCAAAAATCATTATTGTATGCTATAATTGAAATGCATTAGAATGCATTAGCTTAGATACCTGAAATCAATTAACTAAATTAGCTTTAAATTTTCAAATTAGTGTACATATGTGATATTTAATAGAACGATTGTAATAAGTCTACTCAAATATATACTTTCACAACAGAAAAAATGAAGAAATTCTAAGCCTTGGGTGAGCCACAATTGTAAAAATCACAAAGGAGAAACTTGTCAACATTTTATAATCATCTTTTTTTTTTTTTTAACGCACGCATTCACACCCACACAGACTCATACGATAGTGGAATTTCACCACAATGGGTACTCAAATCCATGACCGCGTGTTGAAACTCTTGAGAGTCTACAATTGAGGCATGAGTACTAACGACCCACACCTACACCTTTGGGATAGTGGTAGACTAAGTGGAGATAGCCTCGTTTCAACATTGAGGTCCTGGTATTGATTCCCAACGTGGGGATGGCTAACATTAAAGTGCGACTAATAGTTTGGGTGTTTGTACTAATAGTGAGATGTGTGTACTAACCCCAAATAGGGAGGGGGGGGGGAGTACTAAGGAGCCTATAACCATCCATTTAGATGAACAACATTTGGATAGTTCTAATCATTTTATTGGCGTTATTTTAGTAATGCAGTCGATAATTAAATTATTTCGGAGTATCATTGCATGCTGAGTGTAAGGAAGATTAGTAGTGTAGCGACACTTCTCTAAACATTGTATTTCGGTGTATTTACCTTTGATTACATTTTGTTACACCCAACTACGTAGAACCAAACCTAGTGTAAACTCATTTGCTTGCACGACCTTCAATTTTTTAAACAAAAGTCTTAAAAGAGATGCCTATCATTTTCTTAGACCCATTACTCCCAACTTATGCACTACTATCTTCACTAACAATTCGTTTAAGAATTTTTTGAGAAAATTTCTTAGATATCTCATTTACCAAAGAATTCCCCCATCGATCAAAATATTTGGATAGTGTTTTTCAAGAAGGAAAGTTACTCAATGTTTTTCTTTAAAAAGGTAATAAAGTCATAAAATTTTGAATCCACATGATGTGTATGACCTTCAACATGTAAAACATATACATCCAACCATGATAATCACACAAACCAAAAGCCTTCTTAATCAAATTACTTGATAGGCTACACATGCATTTTCATGTGTTGTAAGTGGTGTATATTATTTTATGGGGTGGCCAGCCCTATGCTTAGATCAACCAATAATTTTGTTCTTATGAACATCATGGTAGATTACATTTATTGGACGGACATGATATCATTAAATATAATGTGGGCACTCCACTTTACCATTTATCCCAAGCAAAAAAAATGTACAGTGGCATTATGATAATTTCACCACTTACAATGCACTTCCTTACTAGACCTATAGAGGTGCAATGTCACCACACAAGATCATTCATGATTCATCCTAGGAAAATAAAGAATAATAATTTTAAAATATTTAATAAAAATCACCATGATTATCTTAAGAAAAGTAGATAAGCATGTGGCTTAGAAATTTAATGATAGTTAACAATAAATATTTAAATTAAAAATATTGTAATTAGGTCCAAAACTAACAATAAGCACCAAAGAAAAGAAAAGGCTAGAAGTTCATGTATATTTAACAAAAAGCACCATGATTAAGAAGCATGTGATCAGCTTTAAAAGCACCATGATTACGAAACATGAAGCTAGGCAGCACATGTAGATGCCACAATTCTGCCAGTATGGCACAGTAGTATAAGATCCACAATTCAGAAGAGCTTGTGGATGCTCATGCTCAAGAATGAGGTTGGCCCATTCATAAGTTGGCACATGTTATGAAAATATATACAGTTACAAGAACCTAGTTGAAATTCTTTCACCCATCCAACTAAAAAAATCATGGCACAATTGCTAAATGGACCAAATTTGTTTTGAGGCAAGCACAATTACAGGGCTAGATGCATAGGATATTACACTATTCCACCACTTGGATATTGTTCTAGCTATGATTATATATATATATATATATATATAAACCACCAAAATTATAGCTAAATAAAAAGAAGAAAATGAGCAATAATAATATCCAAAATAATAAGAAAAATAAAAAACACCTGCAACGTTACCCAAATGTCAATTAGGAACGGTTCTTTAAGGATTTAGGAACGGTTCATGAGCCATGGCCAAAAAGGGCGTCGTTAAAATTTTGGAACGGTTCGATAGCCTGTACGGACATCAATTTTAGGAACGGTTATTAACCCTTCCTAATTTCCTGCACTGAAAATTAGGAATAATTTAAAAATATATTTATATTAACAATATTAATATATTGGTGGACATGATTGCTCTTCATTATTAACCCCATCAAGCATGATGTACTCAATGAATATATTCTATTGACTGAAAAATCAAAAGGCTAAGGCTAAGCATGAGATGTTCTCCAAACTACAAATTTATCACTAATAAGCCACTGCAGATTCCACATCCAAATTTAACCTCTTCATTTGGTAGATTCATAATCCATCAATGGGTCTTTCTAGAGGAAAAGCTTGTGCTGCAGGCATTATCTGACAACAGACAACAGATTTCTTGAACTGGTGCATGCAATGAGACCACTAAGTTGACATTCGGTAGGGTCATCATGAAGTTTGTTGATGGCATGAATAGTTCCAACCTACACAAGGTGAAATACAAAAACATTCATGTATTTTAGTTAGAATTCCATATTCTTCCTTGATAAAATTGTAAAATTTACAGCTCCATTCTTATGGTTTCAAATTCCATGGAAATGATACAAGATGCAAATCCATAATGAGGCCCTCCTCACTGTGACATTGATCATCGCTGGAAAAAGAATTCTCTCCTTCCTGGTTGAAAGATCTTAAAGAACATAATCAAAATGCAAAATGTCTCTTCTCACCTCATCTAGTTTAGGTTGATTGTTGGTGTCTAGCATCAATCCAAAATGAAAGTGAGGGAAGTGAGCCCACTAACAAAGAAAGGAAATGTTACAATTCAAACACCAATCTAGAAGATACAAGATGAGATATAAAGGAAACTCACCAAACACTGCAAATGTAGAGAGGATCTACTCACATTCTTAGCTGCAGTACTGCATGCTTCCCTATGGGTGATCTCAGGTTTGTTGGCCTTGATACTCTGAAGTTAGAAAGCAATCCTTAATTTGTAAGATTGTACAGTAGAAAATTAAAAAGAAAAAAAAAAAAAAAAGCAAAATGCATTGTTGTCCGCATCTCTTCAAAAATATTGTAGAAAAAATCTACAGTGAAGATAATACATTGGCACCTCCACAAAGCAACAAATGTACATGAAGACGACGTATTGGCCTCCTCTATGATCCTTAACCCATTTCTGTATCGATATTTGTGAGAAATTTATGATGCAAAGAGAAATCAAAAGGCCAGTGGAGTATCTGTAGGAAAACCTTTAAAATTACATATTGGACTGCATTTGGAAATTGAGCCTTGCTCTTCCATATGAATGTGAACTTTAGAAATTGTATGATGGAGACAACATACTCTTGAGAGTAACATTCACCAAGGATTTGATACCCACTTCACCATACCGAATCATTTACCACCGGTATGGGTCACATTGCCCTATACCTAAATTCAGGATGATACAGACTTACTGTACATGGACAAAGCCAGTACATGCCAGGCTATGCCTATTCGCTTCAGACGATATTTTAACCCTTGCTATAAATAGGAATCAAAATAAATGGCTTTTGACCCAGCTTCATAAATTTAAATGCCATTAAATCATAGCAGTAGGGGATCAAATAGCTGAACATGTTTCTCTAACGCACCTAAAGTGTCTCAATTCAACATTAATAACAAAGACAAGTCGCAGGAGAATTCCACCAAGTGTGAGGATAAAGACAAGAAAATCATTGGCAACAAAAGCAGCTAGAGGAGATCAGCTTTGAATAACAGAACCCTAAATAATAATAAAATTGAATCAGTAGCGAGATACAGACCTTACAAGCTCCCGGAGGAATACTTCCTTGTGGCTATACAGACTGAACTATCAAATCCAACAGGCGGCTGACCTGCAGAATTAAGAAACCATGAGAACAATCAATCAGATATGAACAAAGGCAACAGAAGAGAGGAAAATCCAAATAATTCTAATGGCAGAAATTAACAGACAATCTTTCAAAGAGAAATAAAATAAAATCAACCAAGAAGACCCAACAACTTATAACTATAAATCATCACACAAAATTCTTGATAATGACCACATAAAGCAATGCTTTAAAAGCAGGAACATGATTCAAAATCCATTTTTATGGAAAGTTCAGCCCATTGTGGATGGATCAGTCTAAATATCACACTAAACAGAGCCCTAACCATGGGAAGGAGAGGATGGTGGCTTAGTTGTGATGCGGGCTGCAACGGTACAAGATGCGAATTCATTGATCTAAAGACTGTTCATTAGGTCCAACAAACATTTCATGGGCTACCATGTAACATCACATCTCTGATGAATATTAACCATTGGATCAAATGGCCTTTAATATGAACAGTCAAGATCGTTTATGCAAAAATAGGCTCAATCAACATATTTGACCCATCTATTTGTTAAAGGCCAATCATAGATTGTATAAGATTCCAATCGTAACCGTCCCATGGCTTGGAAAAATGGATATCTTTAGAAAATAAAGAAAAAATCAAGGATTGATAAGATAATATGATCAGTACAATTTTTGCTCAGTTATTCAAGCTCTGCCAGCATCATCTCCCTTGGAATTACATGATACTTGACCTGAGGATATGAATAACATCGGCCATCCATACAACATTTTGCGATCCAGAACATGGCTCTGATAGGCTCACATGGATGGACCATGCCTCCAAATCCCCTCCATGGGTCAATCTCACCCCTCAATGTAGGTCTGAACAAAATATCTATACATCCAATATCCGGCACTTCTTTCCATTTAGCCAGCTACTGCCATTTTTTTCACCCTCCAACTACTGCTGGCCACTGATGTAAAAGTTAGGGATGTCCAAGCCATGTGATTTTTGGGGCATCATTCATCCATGGTGGACCATTCCATCAGATAATTGGTCTGGATTGCCAAACCATGAGATCCAGTTGTAGAAACTCAGGACATGAAATACCATGGATAAAAGAATTAGCAATCTCAAATTCATAATATGTAAATTGACATGCAACAACCTTGTGCAGCAACAAGGCAGGCAAAGCCCATTGAACTAGCATATTACGTTTGTATCCATCAGCTCTCATGTGCTCGAGGCCTACCTGCTGTTACTCGTTGTTCGAGTGAAGAACAATAAACACACCCAAGATATTTCAGTTTTTTTTCCTCGTACCTCGAAAGAAAAAATTGTTGATAAACTAAATTGAATAGGGACACAACATTGCCAAACAGCATCTTCGAGTGCAAGCTAGATTTTTGGGCAAACAGCATCCAAATGGCAGGACCCAACCAATTGACAACATACATGCAAATGGATGGGCTTAATTAGGGCTTAGCATTATGCACTACAGTCAAATAAGGATGCATACCTTAAACTTCAAAATAACATAACCCAATTTCAAATCATGTATATCAAGTCATCTTAATGAACTCTGATGTTCACAAAAGAAAACATGCCTCTATATCATTAACCCTCACAAAAGGCTCAGGAGCTGGGATTTGTAGCCTCTAACCCATCCACATTATGGCCCAGATCAACAGTACCACTCAATATGCATGTTTACTGGTTGTTCAGCGAAGGATAACTGGATAGAACTTCTACAATGCACACCTGTTGCAATTCCTCTTTATCATGCAATAATAGTATCAACTATCAATGGCTTTGACCTGAAGATAGCCAGTCAATAACATAGACCCACTGCTTTGACCTGAAGAAAACATATGGCTAGCTACAACTTGAAATACCTGCTTGTGACTCTTTGACATATATTGTCAGGCTCACCATTGGCCTTAGCAGTGGCTTGCGCCAAGGCAACAACAGCTTCAGGAATTTGAGAGTTTGCATTTGTTTAGAGGAGCTTAGATTCTTGTATTTTTCAACAAAAATCATCTTTATTCTTGAGCCACTAGATTTCCAGCATTCAGGGTTGCCAAAATCCATCATTGTTTCCGTCTATCAAATCCAATAAAAAAGGGGGGAAATAAAGGACATCGGACAGTTCTACTGCTGCCGGTATCAAGGTGTTTAAATGTCGGTCAAATCAAAGTTGGGGCAGATATTAAGCTGAAACAGACATACAATTCTGAAATAGATAGTTAACATTTCATCAAACAGAACTAGAACAATAAATACCTTGCTAACACTATTTATATGTAAAGACAAGAATCTAAAGTCATTCCTAGTTGAGCCATTTTATCAAACACTTAGCATGCATGAAGTACAGGAGGTATTATAGCTCTTTGAAATCCAACCATAAGGATCTAAAATCATGTTCACTCTGGATTGCAAATCACAAAAATCTAAAATGTAGAAAATCACCATAAATATACATAACTATTTCAGACCTTTTCAAGTAATCCATCAATACTAGTGCAGATTACCATTTCCAATGATCAATGCACAGGCTCATGCTTGTGGGTGACTGAGGTTAATGCATTGACAACATCTCATTTCCAATTGAAATCGGGTTGGGGTTTCCCCAACCCGACCTGAGGACCTTGAAAATTCACCCAACCCAACACGAGTTAACCTGAACCCGAGTTGCAACCCTAGCAATTTGGGGGTCTTTTTGACTTTTTGATATGGTTGGGGGAAATTTGGGGGTTTTTTCCATGGCGGAATGAGATTTAGGGTTTTTTTTTTTTTTTTTTAGAAATAGCAATGAGAGATTTACCTAATGTGGTTGGCGTTTCTGAGATTGTTTGTAGAGGAATTTAAAAATTCGGCATGGAAGAGAGAGAGAGGTTTCTGAGATTGTTTGTAGAGGAATTTAAAAATTCGGCATAGAAGAGACGAGAGAGAGAGAGAGTCGGGGGTGGAGATTAGGGCCGAGATCGATCAGGGGTGGAGAGAGAGAGAGAGAGAGAGAGTGAGGGAGAATGAGCTGGAGTGGACTCGGTGCCCTGATTTAGGAGCGGCGTAATTCTAAGAGCGGACTCGGTGCCCTGATTTAGGAGTGGTGTAAGTCGGTAGAAACGGTTTAAAACCGTTCAAAGTTAGGAATGGTCAACAACACTTCCTAAACCAAACAATTAGCAGGTTCCACACTGACAATTTTGGTGTAGTGTGCTTATTAAAATAAAATTTTGAATCTTTAATAGGACCTGTACATCTATCTTCCCCTTTTGATGAAAAATAAAACCAAAAGCCTACAAAAAAAATAGTTGTAATTGAAAATTAGCAATATATATATATATATATATATATATATATATATATATATATATATATATATAGCTAAATAAAAAAGAAAATGAACAATAATAATATCTAAAATAATAAGAAAAATAAAATGTACCTGTGTATCAAAATACAATTTGGAATCTTTAATAGGACTTGTTCATCTATCTTCTCCTTTTGATGAAAAATAAAACCAAAAAACTAAAAAAAAAAAGTTGTAATTGAAAATCAACAAAATAGAATATTAATTTTAAATGAAAAGAAAACAAAATTTTAAGAAAATAATATACTCGCCTTTATTTCTTCCTACTTCTTCTCTTAAAAAATAGAGAATGATCAAAATACAATTGTAAAAATTTGGAAAATATTGGTGGTTTTCTTCTCCTTTAGAAAAGGAAAATAAAGAATAACATAAAAGATGAAGAAAACAAAAAAAGACTTCCCCTTGCTCCTTCTTCTAAAAAAGATAGAAATAAATTAAAAAATAATTGAAAAATGGGAAGTACAATCATTCTTCTCCTCCTCCTTTAGGGGAAAAAAAAAAAAGAACAAAAAGAGAAAACAAGAGGGAAAACATACTTCTCCCTCCTCTCACTCTCCTTATTTTTCTTTTTCCTTTCTTCTTGTTTTTACTTGGAAAAAAAATTGAATAATAAATTAAAAAAGTTCAATACTTCTTCTTCTTCTTCCTTAGAGAATGATTTTTTTTTTTTCTATTTTAAATAAGACAAAGTAACGTTACCTTTTTTTCTTCTCCTTTTCTTCTTTTCTTTCTTCTTCTTTTTTTTTTTTTTTTTTTAAAACTTAGAGAAAAAGAAGATGTTGCAACTTAAAAGCCTAAAGGAGATTGGCTCCTTTATCCTTCTTGCCCCAGTCTCTTAAAATTTCAAATTTGCTTCCACTAGACTTGCTCAACTCATTTTAACTAGATTGTTGGATTTGGACTCAATTGGATATCATTATTAAAACATATCTAATACATTTGCTGTGGTAGAAATTGAGAAGTAATCATCATCAAGCTTGCCATTGTAGAAACACTTCATCCAAGTGAGTAGGTGATCATTAAAAGATAATGTGAAATAATTATTACTTAAGATTTGTGTATACTTAAAATAAGTAGAGAATTCATCACGACTTGACTGCATCTACAAAGAAGCACAAGAAAATCATCGCACTAGAAAAATATAAGATAAAAGAAAAATGCTCGTATACAATGAACAAATAAGAAATATCTCTCACCTTTTTTGATAATTCCAGCAAGAGCTATTGGAGTATATGCCCTAGAAAACTAATGTGAGTCCTTATCCACTAACCATGTGGATAAGATAGGGTTGATCTCAGTCATAGATCATGGTGACTATATGTCCCTTGTGAACACTTTGTGTACCTTAATTTAATGTCACCTTGAATTTATGGATATAAGTTAATCGAGGAGTGAACCCTTTAGTAGTCTTTGAGATAGTTTGAGATTGGATATGATGGTCATTGGCTAAGGAGAGTCACGATCCATGGATCTTAGTACCCTGTATATAACATGATTGTCACAAGTATGTAGGACACACATGTGGGCATTTTATCGTGAGATGTACGATCATTATGTGTGAGGGAACTAACTTGAGTTACGATAGACAGTCTCCACCATTAGGAATCCGATTTGGTGTCAATGTGCATTCACCTAGTTAAAAATCAGATGCCTCAAATCTATGCTGAAACAGGGCCATTGATCGATCAACCAGCTTGGTCGGTGGATTGAAATAATTCCAAATTTATGCTGAAACTCACTGGGCAGTTTTTGACAAGTTCAGTCAATCGAACTTATCTCGTCGATCAATGCATGTCGATCAACCGACTGACGGTTCACATTATTTTGCACGGTTTTGCGTATTCAGTTTACTGCTATATAAGCGGGTGTAATAGAGATTAGGGTAAGGAGTAAGGAGACTAAACACATTTAGGGGTTTTGAGGAGAGAATAAGCTAGGATTTTTCTTCAAGTTTTGATTCGATAAGTGATCCATCTCTTATAACTTTGTTTTCATAGTGATATTATCACTTTTATGCCATGGTTTTTTCCCACAAGGGTTTTTCCACGTAAAATTCATCATCAAGCTTGCACTTGTAGAAACACTTCAACCAAGTGAGTAGGTGATCATTGAAAGATAATGTGAAATGACTATTACCCAAGATTTGTGTATACTTAAAATAAGTAGAGAATTCATCACAACTTGATTACATCCACAGGGAAGCTGTAGACACCCCACCTTCGGCTACAAAGCTGGTTGAGATAGCTGAATGGATGGAGGTCCATACCCCCAAACTCCATGTCCAACCCATCCAAACTCACCCTTGTAAGGCCCTAATCCATAGCCCGACTCAAGCCTGAATCCAATCGACTCACCCCTAAACATCAGCCCAAAAAACCCCCATAAGAAAAATCAGTCCAAAAATTTCAAAAAGTCAAATTTGGTGAGTCAACCCGCTGAGTCAAATCACTGAGTCAACTCACTAGGGTCAGTCCAGCCCTTGCACCCAGTCAACTCACTTTGTCAATCCATCTTTCAAACCCAGTCAACTCACCTAGTTCCGAGCCACAGCTTCGGAGTAGCTCCGAACCTTGAACCAACAGCTTTTGTGCTTTAGGTTCAGGGGTCGTACGCTCCGAAGCTAGAGCAGAGTGTTCGTACGAGTGGCCCCCTTACCAAAGCTGCCATCCTTCGCAGCTATAAATACCCCATTCCTCTTTCGTTTCTAACATCCACTTCCACTCTCTTCAGCCCGAGAGTTTCGAGTCCATCTCCACCCCCCTTAGCCCATTCCTCCACCAAGGAGAGCCCGAGTGAGTGAAGAGTCTAGCCTTGGTCTAGCCTAGGCTAACCCTAGTCCAAGTCTCTCAAGCTACCTAAGTCCCAATCTCGGCCGCTCGAAGCAAATCCTTGCGATAGTTCTGTCCATCCAGCTACTCTTATATCAGCATCATCTCATTTGCATCTAGCATAAGTGCAACATTTATTATTCTTCCAACCCCCCTGCTTATCATTCCACTGCAAACACTTGATCAGGTCTTAGCGTATGCTCTGAAGCTTACCGGTTTGTCCGGAATTCATTCATCAGAAACTTTGATCGATCGAACACACAGCATGCATCTCGCATAAAGTACATGTCAGTTCGAGCGTATGTTCTGCGCTTGCCTGTTAATGGAACCCTGCCCATCAGAAACTATTATTGTTCAAACCTACATTCATGCATCACATCATTCATGAGAATGTACGATGATTAATTCAGACTTTCAAGTATTAGTTCCGATTCTATAAAGTAAAGACCGTACCTCGGTACGAGCAGAGTGGGTGCCTAACACCTTCCCACCCTGTAACCGTGATCCCTTACCTCGAATCTCTGACCGCAGATCAAAAAGAGTCATTTTAGAGGAAGAAATATTCGGATTCCCTTCTCTAACGTTTCTACGAGGTCTAGCCAACTGTAGATTCAAAGTAACTGACTAGTGGGGATTTTGGTCTTATACGAACTCATCCAAACATACCCAATAACACGACAATTGAAAAAGCCCTCGAGAAAGAGGGGAGCTAGTGGCACAACGGCGATTCGCGCATGCCCCTTTTCAAAAGGAAGGGCAGGGAGAGCAGAAAGGCGAGCGTCCACAGAAGCACAAGAGAATCATCGCACTAGCAAAATATAAGATACAAGAAAATCATTACTCATATACAATGAACAAATAAGAAATATCTTTCACCTTTTTTTATAACGCAACCAAGAGCTATTGGACTATATACCCTAAAAAACTAATGTAAGCTTTTATCGATTAGCTATGTGGATAAGATAGGGTTGATCTCAGTCGTAGATCATGGTGACCATAAGTCTCTTATGAACACTTTGCGTGCCTTAATTTAATGTCACCTATAGGTTAATCAAGGAGTGAACCCTTTAGTAGTCCTTGGAAGTTTGAGGTTAGACATGATGGTCATTGTTCGAGGAGAGTCATGATCCATGGGATCTCAGTAGCCTGTATATACTACGATCGTCACAGGTATGTAGGACACACATGTGGGCATTCCATTATGAGATGTATGATCATCATGTGTGAGGGAACTGACCTAAGTCAGGATCAACAGTCTCCACCATTAGGAATCTGACTTGGTGTTGATGTGCATTCACCCTATTAAAAATCGAATGCCTAAAATCTATGTTAAAACGGGGCCATCGATCGATCGACCAGCTTGGTCGGTCGATCGAAATAATTTTGAATTTCTGTTGAAACTCATTGGATAGTTTTTGACAAGTTCGTTCGATTGAATTTGTCGATTGATCAATGATTCTCAATCGATCCGGTTCACGCTATTTTGTATGATTTTGTATATTTTGTTTCTATTTTCGGTTTACTACTATATAAGTCTGTGTAATCGGGATTAAGGTAAGGAGAAAGGAGTCTAAACATGTTTAAGGATTTTTGGGAGAGAAAAACTAGAATTTTTCTTCGGGTTTTGATTCGGTAAATGATCTATCTCATGTAACTTCATTTTCATAGTGATGTTGTCACTTTGTGCCGTGGTTTTTTTCCACAAGATTTTTTTCATGTAAAATTGGTGTGTTCTCTGGTTGAATTTTCTTTTATAATATGATTAGATTACATGTTTAATATGCTCCTATATGTATTTATGAACCTTAACATATTTAGATTTTACTCATGAGTGAATTAGAATTTACTTTAATTTAACCTATGTTTAGCCCTTTTGCTTTGGGTCTAGCCATCTCACTTCGGGAATAACTCTTTTTCTTTTTTTTTTAACTCGAGGGCTTCCTTTAACTACTTTTGCTTGATGCTAAGAGGTTTGAATATATTCATTTCATTGTCTATTTCCTTTAGGGTTGCCCCTTTTATTGAATGCCTTGAATTTTGAGCTTTTAAAGTGATTTTCTTTAGAATCTTGACCCTTGTATGTTTCCTTGAACTACGATGTATTTTCATACTGTCTCCTTCCATTTCATTGTTAATTCCCCTTTTGAAATCATGATTGAGTAAGGTATGTTTGTTAAGGTTATTTATTCACTTAATCAACATGTATCATGATCATGACATGCTTGAAACTCGATTTGCTTAGTTACATTATATCATGATATGCTTGGGAATTGAATTGTTTGCATCATTATGGAATAAATGAAATTTAATTTGGATATTTAGAACTAATAATTATGAATCATTGAAATTAAATTTTGGTTAGACAACGGATTGGTGAGCATGTTAGGATCGTTCATCTACGTACATGTTGGGATTGTACGTTTCATTAGATCAGTTAGGTGAGCATGTCGGGATTGCAACATGTTTTTAACGTCTAGAGCCATACGAGATCTTGTTGCTCCATTAGATCAATGAATATGTCAAGATTGCTCATTGGAGTGGATGTCGGGATTATACGCCTCGCTAGATTGGTTAGGTGAACATGTTGGGATTGTAACATGCTTCCTAACATTAGAGCCATGCAATATCTTGAAAAGCGAATAAATTAAATTTGAGTACATGCCTCGCTAGACCGATTAGATAAGCATGTTGGATTGCAACATGTTCTTAACATCTATAGCCAAGGGAGTTCATGGAAAACTAATTAAATTGAATTTGATTATGATGGAATATACAATTGCATATATCAATATTACATTCATGATATTATCACATCATGGTTTATTCATGACATCTTTGTATGAATTTTATTCATGATATTATTCTATTGAGATCCTGTTTAATTCCTATTATACATCACTCGGAATTTAACTTTGGTGAATATGATTTTACTAGGCATCTAGCTCACATAATTTGATTACTCTTACAAGTCTTAAAAATGGATAAGGAGCGATAGAAGCAAAGCACGTAATTAAATGATTAGTTCTATTAGAATTTAGTTTTTAGTTTATTTTTATTTGAACAATTGTCTTAAGATAAGACTTGTGAGTAAGAGATGATAGTAGAAGTTAAAGGGGATTTAAATTTTGAATTTTAAGTTTTGGATATTATAGTTTGGATGATTTAATAATTGTTCGGCTTGCTTACATAGTGTGTGGAATATGAATATGATGAATAAACATGAAAAAATTAGTTCACACCTTAGCGTTCAAGGCCATTGTGCTTGGGTTTCGAGTTTCAGGGCATGACA
The DNA here is from genome assembly GCA_003013855.2 of Liriodendron chinense. Lineage (NCBI taxonomy): Eukaryota > Viridiplantae > Streptophyta > Magnoliopsida > Magnoliales > Magnoliaceae > Liriodendron > Liriodendron chinense. The sequence continues at coordinate 3,421,745 of ML058510.1, read as the reverse complement.
CGTCTACTAAAGTGCTTAGGAAAAGATAAAGCAATGACGATAATTAAAGAAGTTTATGAAGGCATTTATGAGGCTCATCGGGTAGGGTAAAAGATGGTATGGCTTATCACCAATGCGGTTGTTATTGGTCACTGATATTAAAAGAATGCATGAAACACGTTAAAGATTACCAAGCTTGTAAGAAGCATGGACCACTCTAGCACGTTCCAACCGTCGAACTCCATCCTATAATAAAGCTTTGGCCTTTTCGAGGATGGGACATTGACCTGATCAAAAAAATATTTTCTCTCTCATCAGATTAGCATAGCTTCATAATCGTCAAACCGATTACTTCACCAAATGGGTCTAAGCAAGACTAATAAAAGGAGTGGGACATACGAAAGTAATTGACTTCATAAAAGTGCACATCATTCATAAATTTGACATTCCAGAGACGATTACAATTTACAGTCAATAAGGGAGTTATATTTTCAAGTAGTTAGTTAAAGGCATTCGTTAAAGCTTACAAATTGAAATTCCTTAATTCCACTCTATATTACGCTCAGGCCAATGGTAAATCTAGGTCAACCAATGCATGATAGAAGAAAATCCCCGATCATGGAATATGGCTTTGTCAGAAGTCTTGTGGGCCCATCGAATGCCTTAGAAGACTAATACTGGGATTAATGTATTTGCTCAAACCTATAGGCATGATTGTGTCCTACCCATGGAAGAGAATGTACCTTCTCTCCTAGTAGCTTTTCAGCATCATCTTACTCCAGAAAAGTTCATAGAATCTATGATGATCAAGTTGGAGGAGCTAAACGAAGTAGGAATGTAAGCCCTAGTTTGTTAAAAGTTCATAAGGCCAAGGTGATTAAGCTTATAACGAAAGAGTGAAGGGAAAGTCATTTAGCAAAGATACATTAGTGTGGAAGACTATCCTTCCTATAGGTACTAAGAGCCCTATGTATGGAAAATGGTCATCGACTTGGGAAGGACCGCTTAAAATCAAAAAACAAGACCTTGAAGGTGGAGCGAGGAAGATGACTATTAATGGCCATTATTGAAAAAGGTATGTCCCTAATTTGTGGGAATCCATGAAAGAACAAATCAAAACGATTAAAACACTGGCCGAATAAACTCCTCATCAGTTGAAGGCTCGAACTAAATAAATAAGAATCATATCCAATCGAAAATATAATAAACAAAAGGTATATATTTTCCATTGAGTAAGATTTCACAGGATAAGCTTCATTACATCTATCAGATACTCAAAAGAAAAGGAAGAGAGCCTTTGTAAATGACAAACTACCATCTCTGAACCAACTAAAGTATAAATCAAGTTGTTGCACCAAAGTTGGCAAAAGCCCTTACTAGGAAAAGGAGATAGTAAGATTATGACACCCTTCCTTGGCCGATCATTCAAGCCTCAACTAGTTCAAAAGAGAAAATGGTCCATGAGTAGTTGATGGATCAGGTAATGAAAACGATCCCTTGAGCTTTGATCTTCACTCATACAAGGCATTATTCTTTCACAGCATCATTTCATAATTAGTTAGAGTCGTTATTGAGAATATAGAGCAAGCAAAAAGCATAAAAAGGACCAAAGAATGTGAAGTTTATAGTGGTAAAGAAGAACTTCACCCACGAAGCCCAATTTATATAAACTATGAACTTTTATTACTACGCTAGCAATTAATAAGAGAAATCATGTGTAACACCCCAAAACTCGGTACCCAAATATGGAGGCTTAGGCCCTAAGTTCAAAGGTGTTAGCTCGATATTAAATAGTGGTTTTGACACCTACTCTGGGAAGCCTTGATTTTCGCAGCTCGGGTATGATGCCCTTGCGGCGAAAACCCAAGTATCTCCCTAAGAAGAATCGCACGTGGGTGAATCTCCCATGCATCCACTAAGTCAAGTTAACATTCATTTCCACAATTAATAATCAAAGTAACGTGTAGTTAATAGTGAAATCAAAGTTAAATACGAGTAACCAAAAAAGAGAGAGACAAACTAATATCCAAATTATAAAATACATAATCCAAAAAGGAGTCCCATGGATGGAAACTATAAATTCACAAAAAAACCAAGTGTATGAATACATAATCAATAAGGGAAATGACAAAATAAATATGATGAGGTCCCCTAGTTCAGCTACAATAGTAAAGCTCCTCAACTGTTATCTCCTCTCTACTCCTAATAGAGACATCCTCGACTGAACCTCCCCAATCTACCCCGTAATACTTGTACGATTGGGTGCAATTGAACATAATAGATGATGAGTGGCCAACTCAATGATAAGTCCTATCAAGATTACATAATTGACATATTAATCAAATCTAGTTTCATGTATAAAAGCATACAAATAGTTATAATTCACAATACATCTTGTTACATGATTTAATGCATGTATGCACATCACACTGGGGATGCTCATCAAACTGGCTTTGTGGGTAGCCACCAATGAAAATACCTCTAGGCCATGCAACATAAAAGTAGTTAGAAACCAACGAAAATACCTTTAGGTACACTACTTATAGTATCTAACTCACCAACAAAAGTGGTTAGCCGCCAGCGAAAGTAAACTATATACATGCTCACAATGGCTAGCACACCTAAAGGGTCGTTCAAACAATGGATTAGGAGCTAGTAAAAATACTAGTGTACGTGCATTGTTTTCAATGACTAGTCACCAACGAAATTACTCTCAAGTATATGCATTATTTTCAATGACTGGCCACCCACAAAAGTACACAAAGCACATGCTCTCAACATCTAACCACCCGATAATGCCCACGTGCCATGAATGCTTGTTAATCCAAAGTCTATTAGTCCGATTTACAACAGTCCATTTATCTAAAATCTTTAATACTAGTTGCGAACCTTGATCTGATTAGTAGACCTTACCATCATAAATCCATACATAATCCAAACAAAGGGTTCTTCCTAACAAAGCCAACAACGCACAAATGGTATTCTATCCAAACAAAGCCAACAGGGCACAATGTTATACAAAGGATGGTAGGTCTCAACCAAATTCTATTTAATCCAAATTACAAGTGGCCAATAGTTCAAGGTACAATTTCATAAATGTAGTCCAATCATACAAACCACATCTCCCATGTTTAGGAGTTTAACCACTTAGCATGCAACACATGTAAATCATCCTAAAGCATGTTAAAATACATGTTCATATAAATCATATAAATAAGGAACGTATTCAAGTGATTTGAAGCATGTTAAGGAGTGCACGTGTGTGAATCATCCTACGCAAGAACTAAGCATGTTATATAATAAGATACAGGATTCTAAATATGTCATGAATTCTAACAAATCATCCTTAATTCTAAAATAGTTTACAATGGTTATCATGTGATTCACAAATTAATTGATATGAACCTTCAAGACTAAGATTATGATTGGACTAAAAATATTGAAGAAAAGCTTGAAGGGCATTTCATCACCTTAGGGTTTGGATTTCGCAATTCTACCACTCTGATTTGGGTGCGACTTATTGGAAACGGTTCCTGGAGCTGAAAATTAGTGAATACCTAAAACACAACTTCAATCTGGGCTTCTATATTAATTTTCCCCAATTAAGGTTTAAATAGGAGATTTGAAAAGGTTTACTCACTTCGAAATCCGATGATTGGTTAAGGTGGTGGAATTTAGCTTGAATCCAAGGCTCTAACGACGCTATGCCTCGCGCATGACTTTCGCTCAAAGCCGAGCAGTGCTGCACAACGGGTAGGGCTCCAAAATCCAAGCTATGAAAGGAAACTATCGGCTAGAGGTGATTCAGAAGAGCCAATGTAATCTCCCTCCCTCCCTCTCTCATTTTTCCTAAAACCTTAGGGCTTAGAAGGAATGAAAGAAAGAAAGGGTTTAGGGGTATTTATAACCCTAAATATTTTTTACCAAATTCTCAACTTAATGCGAGCTGTTAGTCAGACTGACGATGGTTGTCGGTGAGACCCATAGAAACTGACAGTTGGTCGGTCAGACCGACATATCAGGGTTCTTCCCTACTCTTGTGCTAGTCAGGTCGGTTGAACTTACAGGACCTAAATTGTCTTGTGTCGGCCTAGTTCACTGCTCCTGGGTCTTAAGGGTTGGGTGAGGTGGTTCATCATCAATCCTAAGTTTAAAATTTTTAATCTTTGAAAAGATCGAGTGGGGGGTTTATTGTTCGGATGTTAGAGATCGATTAAATGCATCACATTAATTAATATCTTATTTAAATATTCAATTTGGCATGTTTTTAGGGTAGGTTCTATCTAATCGGATGGTGAGTCTAATAGAGTGGGGATTCAGTGATCTGGGTCCCATAAGGGTTAGGGCTCAATCCAATTCATCAACATACAAGATCCAATTTTATCATGGATTCTCGAGTTTAGGGTTTCACTTACGAGCTTTAAGTCTTCAAGTTTTAAACACATGCATGGGCATGTACATGCGCGTGCGGAAATGCACTTGCTCAAATTAAAAAAAAATCTAAGTAACACCCAAGGACATTCAATACCTGAGTATCAAAGGGCTAGGGTGTTACATCATGATATACGACCTCTGATGCAAGAGGCTATGCAATACTGTTATAAACTAATAGGGTGTCTCCACGTGGCATCTGTCATCGCCAGTTGAAATCCTTATGACACAGCCTTCCTTCACATTCTCCAAATGTAAAGAGATGTGGGGGCATAGTTAACACTTAACTTGTCATGGCCAGATTTAGAAAATGGGATACCGTTATGTGTCGACGCACTTGTACGAAAGCCAAAAAGGGTACTCATGGAGTGTAAAAGAGAGATCATGAAAATCTGAAACACATCTCTGCCATAGATACGTGTCATGTTAGGAATGCCATCAAACCTCGAGACATGTGTACGATGAAAACCCTGGTGGTAGTCATCCTACTTATGGCATATGGCAAGAACGCACACGCTACACATACATAAAGCTCATAAAGAGCAACATAATTCAAGGTAATGCTAATGTAGTGACATCCAGTGACACATGGCCAAATTTAATTGGTCACACGCAACTATAGACCTCTAAGCTATGCACCAAAGAGAGAAAGTCGTCTGAAAACAGAAACACGACCAAATATAAAACGTAATGGTTAGTTGACTCCTCAAAATAAAAGCGTATTAAGCTAAGGTTGTGTAATGCCCCGTAAAATCACCATCTTGAAACTCGAGCATATACTCGAGCCACATCATGTGCACGTCACCTTAGCCCAATTAATTAACACTTCCCAACTTAGGAAGAGCTTAAATTCATTGAAGAAAACCCGATCACACCTAGAGATGACTCGTTTAGTCTAAATAGCCTTTAGACCGCCCATCAAGGGGCCGTAGACTCTGAAACTGGGAATGAAAATCCTCCCATTGTGCTTGGCGACCCTAGAGGGGCGTCAACACGAGTTTAGTGATCGAATTACATAATTTCAAGAATTTGCGTAAGCACTTACAAAGTGTAAATCCACCTAAATCAAATCCAACCCAAGTAATCATTGTCATTTATACCTTTTTCAAGTTTATGTAGTAGAACCCTTAGATTGTCATGAAACTTAAAACCTAGGATCTAATTATAACATTAAACCTGTCCCTAAAGCCATGACCCCGATCTATGATTGGCAACTGTAACGCCCCAGATTTTCGAGATTTATTTGAAAATTTTTGAAAATTTATTTTTAATTTATTTTTTATTAATTATCGTACATTTACCGTTGATTTGTGAATAGCTGGACATCCGTAGGAGATCCGATAGGGGACCCTTTACAAAAGTTGCTTAAAATGATCCCATAAATATCGTAGAAAGATCAAATTTAAAAAATCACGCACTTTTCAGATAATTACGAAAATGCCATTAGTTAAACTTAAGTTAAGATGTCATTTTTAAGTATTATAGCTTCTGACGATCACTTTCACGTAAAACTCTGGATTTAAGCTTTTGGGCACATATTAACCATACACATCAAATTTCAGCCCTTGAATCATAGTAGAAGTGGTTCGATTGTCAAATCAGGCCCTTAACCCTTGATTTTCATGTCCATCGAGTGAGGAAAGTAGAGGGTTAGTCGTAGTCGAATATTTCTCTTCATATGAGTGACTTGGATCGTCTTTATCATGGACCAATAGTGTGATTTGAGTGCCCCACCTTGATAAGCATCTTTCTTATGCGCGAGGTTATTCCGTTTTAGAAATTAATGAGTTATCAACTCTTTTTAAATCTGAACCTTTCAATTTACCCACTTCTCACCATCAATCGCTTCTCAAATTTGGACCAATTATTATACTCATAGGACTACGAGTTTACACAAAGTTTGGATCCCGATCTATAATCCTACACCATTGAACCACAAAGCCAGCCCCTTCCTTTTCTGCCAAAAGTTGAAATTTCAGATCTAAGCATTTCTTACCATCAATCAACTACTAAACTTTGTATAATTATTTGCCTATCATGACTATATATTTTTCCAAAATTTGGGCCCTGATCATCAAGTGTAGACCGTTAATTGAGATCAAGCCCATTTAGCACCCGTTAGGCCATTTTCAAGGATCAGCCAACCTAGAATGTGGATCGTCAAGAAATTTACGTATTCTGACTCTACTCTTCGAGCTTGATAAGATGAATAGATTGGAATTGATCATAGATCATCCGAATATTAAGATTTGAAAAACCCACCTCAAGAGGTTGTTACACAAGACCTCGCGTGCACATCCCTCTCCATATTTCTACTGCGCACCTCCAAATCCTTCTCCTAACCCTAGCCTCCATGCCCTAGAGAGAGAGAGAGAGAGGAGAGTTCTTTCTCATATTTTTCAGCGGCTAGGATCTTCTACAACCCTCTTCTTCTAAGTCCATCCTAAGGTGAGGATTTTCCTTCAAGCCTTTCATTAATAATATTATGATTATCATAAGTTTCTTTTATGGCATGTGAAGTTGTTTTGTTTTGAATTGCTGATCCATATAACATGAAGTTTAATGTAGGATTTGTAATGAATATCATTATATAATGACGTGACTCATTGTTTAGATTTTTTTACTAAGAAGCATGTATATTTGTGTTATTTATCTTTGTGAAATCTATGCCCTTATTTCCTTAATCTGTGTTTTACAAGTAACATTGGTTTTCATATTGTGATATGAAATATGTGTATAAGATCATCATATGGACATCTCATTATTGTATACTCTTTGTCCCTAAGTTGGTAAAATTATTCGATGTAGAGAGATGGAACCCATGAGAGGTGTCCATGATGGAAGAATATCTTTTGACTTAACTGAGAGAATGAAGTGCTTGTTTATCAATGGATCCTTACGTGTAATGATGCTTTATTGGATCCATATACATTACATGAGTATTTTAATGAATTTGGTCATGAGGTACAACATTGGCTTTTTGAGACATGATGAAATCATAAAACGGGACAATGAGTAAACTTTAATGGTATACAAATTCTCATGAGCCGGGGTTGGTGCTATGGACACTAATCCCGTGCTGTCGGCCTATGCTGGGTTGCTTGCGACTCCCCATAGTGACCACTGAGTTTTATTTAAATGGTTGTATGTGAAATTACTTAAATAATGGTGAAACTAAAGTCATGCATTCACTTGGCTCCATGTGGGTGTACGGAATTGAGAATAGGCTAGAGCGTCCTACTTCTCCCGTACACTGTCACGTGTAGATTTGGGCTATGAGCGTCCCGTTTCTCACGTGGTCGGGCAAAACTATGGGCTTGTGCGTCCCAGGAACCTCTGGTGACTAGTGGCTAGCATGAAGTCGTAACAGGGAGTCTCCCACTTCATGTATTGTGATTCTAGCCAGGGTGCCTTAGCCAGAGCATGCATTCCATGCATCGCATTAATAAAGATTTTTACTTGATTGTTTTGTTTGAATAAAGATATTAATGTGTTGCGTTACTCTGAGTTTTGTACATTATTATTATTGATTGTCTTGGAGGAAATATTCCCCACTATGATAGCGTTTAACGCTATCCCAAACACAATTTAGATGATGCAGGTGAAGATCCAGGTATTGAACCCGATTTTTAAGGAGAAGAGTTCCATGGTTCGTATAATCACATGGCGGACGACGATGTTAGAGAAACTTAATTGATGTTATCATTTATTAAATATTTCTTTTGAGTAGTTGATACATTTATGGAATTGTAATAAGTCTTCAATAGAAGACATGATTTTGTATTTTAATTAATCAATATGGATATTGGTTGGTTCCCTTATTTAAACATTGATGATGACGTAGTAAGTTTGATAGAATAAGATGATAATTGTTTCCGCCATTGTGCTTGAATGCTATATTTTATTATTTGACAAATTAGTTATTTCATAAGTTACTTGGGAATTCGACTGTTGTGTTATACACAAAAGTCGAAAATCTCCGGACGTTACAGCAACCGTTGAGCGCACTTGCATACATATTCGACAAACATTGCATCTGAATTACGTGAAATCATAATCATAGGTAAATCTCCCTTTGAGGAAGTTGTCCCATGGGTCGGATTGAATTAGATGAGCTAGGTGAGCCCCAACTAACCAAAACAGCCCCTCATAGGCCCATTTCCATAAGATTCCAAGCAATTAGGGCTATTTGGAGAAATCTTGCCATATAAAAGAAGTGAAATTGGGAATTTTTCTCCCTATTTCCTTGCTAAAATTTCAAAGAGAGAGAGAGAGAGAGAGAGGAGAAGGAGAGTGAAGAAAGAGCAAGAAGAGAAAGGGGGGAGCTATGTATGTCACTCCACTTCCCTCCATACGCATCTACGACCCACTAGGTGCCATAATCTCTGTTGAATCACCACACCAACCCCTTATAGGTAAAACAAATTAAACTCGACATTCATGTGTCAGCTTCTCCCTTAAATCTCCACAACCCCTTTCTAACATGCAAGCTCCCTTTTGATGTAGGAATCCCATTTCAACTCTAAAATTCAGGTGCGAACTATTAACCCTAGGTTGCCTAGTATCAAACATCGTTAGGTGTAGTTAATGCCTTATTTGAGCATTTAGAAATGTCTAGATTCGATGTTAGGTTGTTAAGATTGCTTGATTTCATGAATGAATTTTTATAATTGCTTGCTATACTTTTGGATGTTGCGAAACTTTTATTTTCAGCTTGCATGCTAATAATTGTATGCTTATGATGTGAATTAGTGTTGTTGGAGTGGTTTAATAACATGTTAACAAAGTGTAACACCCCGTACTTCCAGTACTCGGGTGTTACCATGATAGTTGATTGGAGAGATCCATGGTTCTTTAGGTCTAGAAAGTCTCGACAAACTCCTCATGTATATGATGTGTGGTAAACTATTATTTTATCAAAATTATAATAATAAAAGTAATAATAATAATCATGATTATAATAATGAGGATAATGATATTATTACTAATATTTTGATTATCAAAGAAAACTAGATATAGTTAGTGGTTAATGTTTAGGAGTATGAACCATACTAATCCATGGGATGTTTTAGCCGTCCAAATCTAATTTAGCGTCAATGTAACCGTTGTGATGTGCAAAAGCCCATAATTATTGGCCAAATTACTGTGCGTGGCCCACTTGGGTGATAGAAGCGACATATCTATAGGTCATTAAACTATAGTATAGGCTGTAAAAACGAGTGGTCAGAGTGGATATTGTTGCACATCACTGTGGGTCCCACTTTGTGACCACATGTACACTACCAGAGTGTGCACGTGCAGTGCACCAGTCTGACCAAACCGTTAGAAATGGAAAAAGGGTAACTCCCTTTCTCCTCTGCCAGAGCTCTCGCCCGGTCAGGAGTTTGTATTTGGACGGGTGAACAGGTGTCCGTTTTGGGTGGAAGTATGGCCCACTTTTGGAGTCTCGTTCTGGATGATCTGAACCGTCCACTTGATTCGGACGAAAGGGTTAAGGAAAACCCAGGTGGTGGTCTACGGGGCATTTCATTTAGGTGGCAGTGGAAGGAGTCTAAATTGGGCTTGTCCACATGGAAATTGTGTTTCTAGCAACCTTTTATTTCCCAAACTGCGATCGATGTGGCCCACCTTTGGAAAATCCACACCGTCTATCTTATAGATGGGATGGCATTTTGTCTAACCGTGAAGGTTTTCCCTGATGGAGGCCATTAGTTGGAAGTGGGTTTCTAAACGAAGTTCAATTGTACACATTGAAATTCTGAAATTTGGACCGCCACGTTGGCAATCCGCGTGCAATGTTCTCCAAGCATATTGTTCGTTCTTAAACTATTGCTAGAGATAGTTGTAGTGTGATCTTAGCCATCCACACTCCTTTCACTCGGATTGGGAGTCTGCTATAAAAGGAAATAGAATTCTCTTTCTCTTCTTTCATTCTGCAAATAAAATTGTCCAGAATCTTAGATCGAGCCCTTCTCTCACCTTCCTCCTGATCTCTGAGAGCTGAAACTCTGTCTCAGTCCTCCAATCGGCCTACACTCTCATACAAGCAGTGGTTTTTCAACCTCAGTCGGGTTGCTCCATATGTCACTCTTTTGGAGATTGTTGGAAGAGGGCTTCCATTCTCTACATCTGAACTTTCTGGGAATCTGTCAACTTCCTTCAACTTTCGATTGGGGTATCTGTCACGCCCCAAAATCTGGACACAGAGTGTGCACCCTCAGGCCCAGGTTATGGGGTATAACTCATGCACAAAAGCATTTAATTTAAAAGTCAAACTGTTATAGAGGCATGTGATCATATGTGTACTAAGTTCAAATTATCATTTGACAATAATAAAATAAAAATACAATCCATACACAATGGTCCATCCATTTAGGACTTATTAATAATGTCATCAAACGAAAATAAAATAGAAAAATGATAGAAATAATCTAAATGTTTTGATTCGTAGCAGCCACTTCTTCCTTCGTTAAGATATTTAGTGGTTCCTCCACTTGTTCAAGTTCCTGCTCATGTATATCGTATGTACCATCTATATATATTTACTTCCGTCAGCAGGGAAGTCCAGTGAGTAAACCCATCATGGTTCACACCATCCAAATAAGTAGTACATCCAAATACAACTTTACAATTAAATTTACTCTATGTATACAATAATGTTATGCAAGATGATATGATGCATCAATTGGGCATTACTCAGTCTTCCACTTGCTTCGATTAGATCCCATCAATCGGCTCCCCCTTCCTTGTAGGGCGGAATTCTGCATATTGGTGGGCTTCCAAGATGGTCCCTGGGTAACCGGGTACTTAAGTACCTACAGGTCTTCCAGAGCGATGCTCCAGGATAACAATGTATGAATGTATGAAGCGTATGTTATGTCATATTCAATAATCATCTCCCTGATTGAGAGGCAGCAGATAATTCATTCATCTCTCCTTTTGAGAGGCACATATATATTAGTCAACCATCTCTCCTTTTGAGAGGCACTTATATATTAGTCAATCATCTCTCCTTTTGAGAGGCACATATCATTCGTGTCATCTCTCATTTTGAAAGGCACATACATATTATTTGTCATTCCTTTCATTCAACATGTATAAGTAATAAAATGCATTGGCATATATGCATAACACCATCATAATCAACACAAGTAGTCACCCCAAGCATAGCATCACACCACAACAACCTACTTTATTCAAATGAATAGGAAACATGTTAGGATTCACTTACCTCTTAATGTGAATTCCACAAGCTTTAAAAAATTAGAGTAAATACCAAGTTCCTAGCACATAATTCATCATTTAGTAATTTTATTCATTTGATCTACTTAATATGGACTTAGAGTTACCAAGGATCAGATCTAGACCATCCATTATACATAAGATATTTGGATGGTCCATGGTCATACCCTAATCCCATATTTTAGCCATGACGATCATCATATGTTATTATTTACATGATTAACGTAAACTAGAACCGATCTTAACAACCCATTGGATGGTCTGATTCATTCCATCACTTTTTAATGGTTCAGATCAGTGAACGGATCAAATGCATCCGTTGGTCCACACAAAGATTACTACACAATCCAAAAATTGAATTACCATGGCCTACTTGTGGATCGGATTAATTTGAGATTTCTGGCCTATGCATTATTTGGCCTTATGATCCTCATGATCCTTGTAGATCAAATCTGGCACATCTAGATGATCCAGCGTGTTCTCTTACGCCAAGTGTTATTTCACATGGAAAAGAAGATCTCTAATATTAAGATCGTTTATCTGATCAACACAGTAACCACTCGGCCAATCTAACCTGACAGACATTACATGATCTATTATCCATAATTTTTTATAGATCGGTGTGGCCCACACAATGATCAGATCTTCCTAATTTTTGGAGTCATTGAATGTTTTAACCCTAGCAGTCAGATGATTGGTGTGGATCTAACCACACACATCTTGATGGCCTATCCCAATCCTTTGTGCCAAGTAGCAATCACTAGCGTAAAAATTTGAGTTCTTTTTATTAAATACTCCAGATCTCATAGTGTAATGAATGTACCGCTAATCCGATCCATTTATTGTATTGCTCAAATGGTCATAACCAAAATAATCAGATTGATTCGACTCTTAGAGATAGGGATTGAATCACCCACGTCCAGATTGTAAGAAACAATTCCTTGTGCAGGAAGTTGAAGGTTATGACGTAGAGGAACGGATCTTTTTTAGTTAGATTATTTAAGTGCACATGATAGACTTATAGCTAATCTGAACCATCTACCATGACAATCCATAATTTAATAATGATTAATACAATAAAAGTTAAGAAATAAAAATAAAGACCAACCTGGATCGACCTCTCTTCTCCAAATGCTTCATCTCTCTCTCTCTCTCTCTCTCTCTCTCTCTCTCTCTCTCTCAGCGTAGGTTTTCCATTTTGTTTATTGTGTTTAAGTGAGACTCTCTCTCTCTCTCAGATTTTCTGTTGATAGAAGAGAATTTCTCTCGCATTGTCCTTTAAGAAAGGAGATTGGCAAGAAGTTATAACCGAATGATTCCAATCTTAGTCTTTTTAAAATTTAAGCTTAGATTTAAATTTAAATTTAAATTTATTTTAGAATTTTACAAGGTGATTAGATGAGGATTTTGGGCATTGGACAGTCATAATGTAATGATGAGACAACAATTCATTAAATGAACTGTCTGGATTGGGGCCTACAATAATGATGGGTGGTTCATGGCCACTCTCGTTGATGAAATTTGAATGAAAGAGAAAGAAGTCATGATGAGGAGGAGTCGGTTAACGTGATTTGAGTGGTTGGATTGGGGGGTGGTGTATATGTGTGTAAGTATCAATGGTGCACGCTAATATACATCTCACCTTGATTTCTATGGCACATCTTAGATGTGGTGTGTGTTCCATACGTGTGTGGTACGTAAGGTAAAATGCTCAGATACGTGTTTAAAAAGGTCTCCAACAGATGGATGGATTGAATTTATGAATTGATGATTAAAAGATGTTAAAATGGGTGGTTGTTTTTGCATGATTGGATCTGATTGAGTAGGGTCTGATTGAATGGACCATTGGATGGCCCGATTCATGATTTGGAAGATAAAGTTTGTTAGATAAAAAATGTCTCATTGTTTAGACGACTTTGATTCATAAGGGCTAAACTAGTGGGCCGCATATTGGATTGCTGGGATAGTCTGCACCACAGCCAATGTTGTAGGATATTTTCTCTCATCGATTCTACGTAGAATCCTATTTCGATCGAGAGAGGAAAATGATATTTTTCCATTTTAGAAGGGCATGCTTGCACGATTTGCGCAGGGTAGTATTGCACGTAAGCTTTGATTCAAGTGAGGTCCATATAATTGACCCGGAGCAATCTAAACGGTTCATCAGAATTGTAAATAAATGATGGATCACTAGTTTGAAACCAAGAAGATCAGGGTTATAGGTGAGCCTTACTAGAAGATTTTTGGACGAGAGATTCCAACGGATTGGGTTTCTCAACGGTGTGATTCAGATGGACGATTCGGATCTAGTCAGGGGTCCATTGTAATTGATGACTCAATATTTAGAGGGAGATGGTGCACGACTCTCTCTAGATGGAAGAGAGAAAGAAGGAAGAAGGAAACTACGTGGGCTCCTATTCTTGGATGATCGTGCACTAAAGTAATCCTTCTTTTGTTCTTTATTTTACGTTGGCTATGGGTCCCATTTGAGCTGGCTAAGGAGAGATCAGTTCCCTCTATTAGTTCTGTTAAATCATGTTAGGGTATTGGTTGAAAAATGAGACAAATCTGAACCTTAGGTGGGTCATACCATAGCCAACAAATACTCACCACTGGAAACTTTCGTAAAGGAATTGAAACGGACGTAAGGATGTTATATGCATGGCATTTGCTAATTACAATTTTACCCTTTTCTATTGTCCCGACTTTTACCATCTGTAAATCTAAATTCTACCGTTCAAAAGATCTAAAATTTGACTTAAGTACATTATTTGTCGTGACCAAGGTACATTTTTAATGGATTACGTCTAACCACAATTCCAAAACAACGTTTATTAGCGTTCTATATGAAAACTAACCGGTAGCTTATGAATACACCCTATGATCTTTTTAATAAATGGCTTATATTAATTTTCAGGTGGCCCATTTGGCTGATATAATTATGATGAATGGTTAGATGATGTCCTAAAATTAAAGTACTTGGATGGTTATGATATTAATTATGTAAATGATTTATTGTACGGTCAGTTTTATAAATGGATACGTATAAAGTGGTTTTTGGATATGGTTTAGGTTACAAATGTACACTGTTAGACTCAATTTTCTTGTTCAAGTATGTACCTTACTTAAATCATATATTTAATGGTTAGTTAAGTATATTTATAGGTGACAAACAAGATGAACAGATCGAAATTTTAATTCGATATGTATACGAGCGGATACGGAGATCAAGTTGTTAGTCTATTATGATCGGGTGGTCCAAATTTAAAATGGATTGTGGTAATAGGATGTTTCAACGGTTGATTTTGATAATCGAGTGCCAATATTAAGGTATATGGTGGTTTACCTTAAAAATAAACGGTCGGATAACTTACTTTATGGGTGAAAATTATTCCTTATGGTCTAGATTCGGGGTAAGCTATAAATTGATGGTTAAAATTAATGATTCTATAACTATACAGTTGAACAAGTGTAACCCTACCTTCGTACGTACGGATAAACTCACACACAAAATTTCAGGTTGTTACAGTATCTCATCCTTTCGACAGATTTGCCATCATTAGCAAGACATCTTCCCCAGTCAAGAGCGTTACTGTTCAGCTCAAACAGAAATTATGTTGGCTGGATCAGTTGGGGGGTCTTTGAAGTCGGCAATCATCTAAGTATTGTCCTAAATTTGACGAATCTTTCCTGTTGTTGTAGATCAGGTAGATCTATTTCTACCATTTTCTGTAGAGATTTTAGGATTGTCAATTGGTTGATTTCATAATCCAATGGTGTAGTTTTATTTTAGTAATGTCGGTTCCTCAGTTGGAGATTCCCACTAAGAACCTAAACTTCCATTATGATTCAGTTATATCTATTCAGAGATACAATTTGAGAGTGGGATTATCTGGATTATCGACATTCTCAAATAGTTTTCCTATGTGTTGAGATGTGGTCCGATTATCTTAACCAAATTAATTGAATTAGGTGGAATTGTAATCTGTGGTATCTCTGTTGTAGATCAGATTGCAATTGGGGCATAATCAGCTAGTTGAAGTTCAGTTGAAAGTTAGGGTTTGTAGGAATTATAGTATAGAGGTAGTTCCTACCCTTAAAATCAATTGATCTTCTCTAATTGGTTATACTTCTTTTCAATTTACAATTGAATTTGGTTGATGATAAATTTGGGTTAATCTAATCTTATGGTATTTCCTTATAAATCAGACTTCTTCCTATTGAAGGAAGATCCAACGCTTTACTGCAAAGTTTGGTGGGTCTAACTTCTTAATTAGGGATTATCTATAGTTCTTGTGAGGAAATACTTAGTGATAGCTATGATAATGTAGGCATCGGGTGCTTACTTGAAAATTAGGATCAATTGGCAGCTTGAATTTGAGCTAATTCATATTTTAGGTGAGAGCTCATTTTTCTCTTAAATAATAACATATGTTGAGGCATGTTGGGTTATTATTGAAAATAATTAATTGTTGTAGGAAATTGTTCGAATTGTATTCTTCTTTTAGTGTTAAGAAGGAGATCTTATTTGAGGTGAGGTTTTCTCCCTTCAAGCTTTCCTCCTTTCTTATATTTTGTATTTTTCTTTTTAATTCTGTCATTTGCTGAATTTAGGATGAAGTGAATGACATATGTGGATTTATATTAGAGCATTCTTATTTGTCTTGGTAGTAGATATAAATTGAAATAATCATGTATACTTAACACTTTCATATGCTTTCAATAATTCATTTGGAAACAATTGTGGTTAATTGAAATTAGTTGGAGTTATTTGTTATTGATGAAATTATATCATGAATGAAAATGTTACGTTGAAAATTAATTGTATTTGTGACTTGAATTGTCATTTGGAGATGTAAATTATAATCTTAATTGTGGTGTCATTGATTGGACTTGGTGGCCATGTGGCTTTTGTTGAGAAGATTTATCTTTTATTGGTGTCCATAAATGGACTTGTTACCCAAGTAGTTTTGATTGGGAAGAAAATCCTTTGTTGAAAACTTGGTATGAACTTAAGATGGCAATGTGTACTTGTAGATTGAATGGCTATTAGTGTAGAGATTTCTAATTAGTGTAAAATGCAATTCTTTTGTTTGACATCTCATGGGCCGAGGATGGTGATCTGAGATGCTAGGCCCGAGCTGTCGGCCTATGCTGGGTTGCGCGTGCCCCCCATAGTGACCGTGAGCTATTTTAATTGTTTGTTTATTAAATCGGACTAATAAAGACTGGCTAATCATGCATACATGACATTCATAGGTAATGTTGATGACAAGCCACATTACTGTCAGTTTGATGTGCATTGCATTGCGGGTAACATTGGTGATGAGTCATATTATTGTCGGTTTGAAACTCGCCAGCTGGATATGCACCCCCAAGCTGATGAACATATGCATGCATTTAGTCAACTTAAACAACACTGAAGTTTATAACTTGTAAATTGAATATGGAAATTGATTGTGTTTGTGATATTATATTTGATTGCGTTGATGATCATCTCTCTTAAAATTCTATATTAGATTTCATTGAATATTATCTCCTGTAATTTTATAACTTGTTATCATGCGAACTGTTATCTGTAGTTAATTTTTATGTAACTGTTATTATTCTTAAAAAAAATTTAGGGTTTTTATCCTACTGTGATAGTGTTTTAACGCTGTCGAACTATATCAGGTGGTGCAAGTGACACTGGATGGGAGTTGGTTGGATCGTGCAACTCCAGTGTAGTTTAGATTCGTTTGTTTTTGTTATCTTTCAATTAATGTAAATTTTGAGACATTTAATTTGTATAAGCCTTATGGGCGCCACTTATACAGCTTATTGTATGTTGGACATTGCATGCCTTCATTTACTTCCATTACGATTTAAATAAAAAAAATTACACTATGAAGTGGACCATCTTTGAATGTTTATACTCGGTTTTCAGAACACCGGCTCAGCACTCGAGTAACGAAAACCGGGGCGTTACACAAAGTTTGCTAGGATGATATGATAATGTTTATTAATATATTGGTGAATTTCATCTGGACCGTGAATTGTCTTGATAATGCATCATTTCAAATTCGTTAGATTGTTAGAATGTACTTTCTATCTCAAATTTCTGTATTGGTTATACTTAGAGTAGTTCGGCTCGACAATTAGCTAGGAACTAAGGTGGTTGCTTAAGGTTGACTACCTTTGGGGCTGGTGCGGTCAATTTTGGGGGGAATTCAGGCGACCGCTTGTAATTTAAGGACTATGCCGGCCATGCGGGCCTAAGGCCAGCCTCTTCGATGTTCTCCCTAGTCGAACGTGCTAGTCTAATGCTGGGTTGGATGTGTTTTCTTTGTTTGTCGTCTCCAGACTCCCATTGAATCCAAAATGCCGACATTATTAATGCATAGTCCACTTAGAACAGCATTGTGAATCAATCCTTAAAGTCTCATGAGTCGGGCATGGTGGTAATGGACATCGTATCCGAGTCGTCGACCTATGTTGGGGTGACGAGCCTCCCCGTAGTGATCATTAAGCATTAATAGAGGTGACAAACTGTTGTTCAAGCGACTCTCGTCAAATACCCAACTGATGGTTACGTGCTAGAGCACCGCTTGAATGACCCAGGCGTGTATTGGTTTAAATTTGGGTGAGAAGCCCTCTTTGTATTATTTTAGTCTTCAGTAGTAAGCCCACGCCTCTAAATTAATTATTTGTATTTAATAATTGAGTGACAACCCTCTTGCTTTGGCTTGGGTGTGACTGAAGAGTCAATGCCGAAGCCTTCGGTTAAGGGGTCATTGGAGATGATTGGTGTTCGTAGTGTAGGGAGCCAAATGATCCTAGTTGGATTCTGTGATAGAATGACGGTATGGCCTCACCAATCTGCTAGATGAAATCGGACTAATTAATAACTTGGCTAATCATGTATTGTTCGACCTGACATGTATTGTGCGGGTGATGGTGTGACGATCCCCATTCACCGACGGCTTTGGTCTGTGGGAGTGATGTGGTGACGTGCCACTCACTATCAGTTCTGACAAAAATGGTGTTCGGGCATGCATCTGTAATTCATTCATCCATGCATTATAACAACTAGCTTATTTTTTGTTGGTGCTTAGTGTTGAATTTCATTACCTACATTGGACTGTGTTTGATAATATGTGTAACTTAGGGCAATGGAACCACTGAGTTAATCACTCACACTCACTTGGGACGGTGTTTTAAAATGCCAACCAGACTATCCGATTGACGTAGGTACACTCGAGACAGACACACTAGTGAAATATAAGAGCATAGGGGATGATTCACTATTTTCTCAGTACGCTGATGACCAAACCTAGGGAGAGACGCTATGTTTCTTTGTGACCCCTTTGATGAAATGTAAAACTGTATATTTTGGTTTTAACTTACTTAATTTCAGCTATGTTTTTATTCATAGTTTAGCTTGTCCTATCATTATGTTTCGATGCCACGTAGATCAAATGCTTGCATAACATGCATTCGCATACGTATGAGTGACTCTCGAGATATCGGGGATTGAGTTTTTACTCAACCCCTGAAATTCTGAGCTGTTATAGGTTGCCAATTGATCAAATTGTCGACCATGAAAGCTAAGGGACCATACGCAAGGCCACTACCTAACCAACGTTTATAAAAGCAATAGCGAATGAAGAGATTCAAGCCCTTACCAATCTAAATAGAAGAAGCCCCTTTTTAACTTAACGTTGCCTATCAAATCTTTCATCTCACATGGATGCTTATCTTATCTTATCTTAACTTAGTTTAGCCTCTCCACTTCTGTCCAACATAATATTGTAACAAGTTCGGATCGATTAGTGTAATTTTATTTTGTTTTCTTCACTTTTGTTTAATACATCACTGTAGTAAGTGATGCAGGACAGCCCTAAATATGATGCATGCTCATGATCACAATTATCCAGCTGAAGTAAAAGCAATAATAATAATGAAATCTAGCATTAATCATCATAAACTAAGAAAACCAGGAAGGAACATGCAATGGGACGGGCCATCATCACAACCATGGAGTATGGGATTCAATTAGTGCCTAGGTTGGATCCGGCGAGGGATGGAACCTTCCGATCTTGCATGGTGTTACCCAATCGATCAATGATGATCACTAGTCCGAAGAACCAGGAGGTTTCTCGGATTAGGGATTTGAGAATTTGGGGGTTTAGGGTTTGGATCGATTCTCAAGGTTTAGATCGTGGGGAATAGCAAAACAGAAGTTTAGAAGGATAACAATAGGAGATAAAATACCTGGAAGAATTTGGAGGGGCACCAGAAGAAATCAGAAGAAGAAGATCAAGGAGAGAGAAGAAGCACCATGAGAGAGAGAGAGAGAAGAGAGAAGCCACCAAAGAGGTTTGTCTTTTCATTAATAATCAACTAATCACGTTATTAGGGCTTAGCCCACTTAAATAAGCAAGAAGAAAACATAAAAGTACCAAAATACTCCTAAAATATCTCTAAAAAAAAACAGTTCGTACGTTGGCCGGGCGCCCGGTGACCAATTTGGCCGGGCGCCCGGCTAAGACAGAAATTGTCCAGCAAGGAAAACTGAAAATTTGCCGAATTTCGGGCGCCCGGTGCCAAATTTGGCCGGGCGCCCGACCACCTTCAGAAAAGCATTTTTCTATTCTTTCAGTCGGGTCTTCTTCCATCCTACACACGTGTCTTCTATGTGCCAAATCACGTGCGTAGTGTCTTCAATGCTCCTTAATCATCGCCTAACCACAAGGATGGTACTTGTGGGTGACGCTTTCTTCGTTGGTACACTTGAAATGGTCTTGTGTCCTCATCAACTCCCCTCGGGTGAGAAAAACTCGACTCCGACGAGTTAAAACTCTTGTGGCGCTCTAGTAAGTTTGGATCAACACGCTGCACTTCCGCTTCAGTCAACCACGTAGATTCAGAATGTGGTTTGTTCCTCCATTTGACAAGATACCTCTGGAAACCTCCATCTCGCATGGAAACTATCTCATCATCTAAGATCTTTTCAATTTCTTCTTTATGGACAATAGGTGGAGGGAGGGGTGGAAGGGGTTGTGAAGTAAAATCAGAATAGGGCCATGAATGAAATGATGGATCAATGGTCGGGTCAGGGGAACGGACTAGATCTTCTACATTAAAAGTCGGGTTAATGCCCATTTCAGATGGAAGGTCAATCCGATACGCATTGGACCCAATTTTCTGCACTATCTTGAATGGTCCAGCACTACGTGCTTGTAATTTCTTAGCGGGACCCTATGAGAACCGCTCTGGCCTTACCCTCACCATTACATAGTCTCCTTCTTGAAAATCTTGCAGTCTACGATGAGAATCAGCTGAAATTTTATAATTATCATTACTCTTACTTATCCGCTGTCTAATATGCGTATGCAATTCATGGATATGTCGTGCAAATGCATTGGCTGATTCGGAAGACCTTTGGGTGACAGACATGGGTAAGAGATCTATTGGCATTCTAGGTTTATACCCACTAACAACTTCAAATGGACTCATCCCTGTAGATCGATTTACTGACCTATTATAAGCAAATTCAGCAATTGGTAAAATTAGGTCACAAGTCTTAACATGTTCACCCACTAGACAACGTAGAAGATTTTCAAGACAACGATTTACCACTTCAGTTTGACCATCTGTTTGTGGGTGGTAAGCAGTAGAGAATTACAAACGAGTTCCCATAATGTGCCACAGTGTCTTCCAAAAATAGCTAGTAAATCGAACATCATGATCAGACACTATGGTTTTAGGTAACCCATGGAGATGCACCAAACCATCAAAAAAGATATGAGCGACATGAGACGCATCCGACGTTTTCGAACATGGGAGAAAATGAGCCATTTTAGAAAAACGGTCCACCACGACAAAAATGGAATCGTGCTTCTTGATTGTCTTGGGAAGCCCAAGCATGAAGTCCATACTAATGTCCTGCCACGGAGCATGTGGCACTGGAAATGGTTTATATAGCCCGGTATTTTTCTTTCTTTGCTTTGCCAGCTGACATGTACGACACTGCCCTAAAACTTTGGCTACGTCTCGCTTGAGACTTGGCCAATAGAAACGATCTTCCACAAGGGCAATGGTCTTGTCACGACCAAAATGGCTAGCTATCCCTCCTGAACGAAGCTCCCAGATGAGTAATTCACGAAGGGACATACGGGGAATACAAAGTCTGTCTCCCTTGAAAAGGAAGCCATCTTTAAGAACATATTTACCCATAATATGCTGGTCACTAGAGAGCGACGCGTAAGTACCCCCAAAATCAGGATATGTGGGGTATTCATCTTTCAGTTGCTCAAACCCAACTACCTCTACACTCAGGGAGTTGAGCAACGCCACTCTTCTACTAAGGGCACCTGCTGGTTTGTTTTCAACCCTGGCTTTGTGTTTCAAAACAAACGAATATTCCTGAAGAAATGCTACCCACTTGGCATGCCTTGGGTTGAGTTTCTTCTGAGAATGCAAATATCTCAAAGCCTCATGGTCAGAAAACAAAACGAATTCTTGCGGTAGGAGATAGTGTCGCCAATGTCTCAGGGATTGCACCACCGCATAAAATTTTTTGTCGTAAGTGGAGTATTTTTGTTTTGCCTCATTCAGTTTCTCACTGAAATAGGCCACTGATTGTCCTTCTTGACTCAACACTCCACCTATACTGACACCAGACGCATCACACGCTATTTCAAAGACTTTAGAAAAGTCAGGTAGACGCATGACAGGAGCTTCTACCATTTTGCCCTTAATCTCCTTAAAAGCCTTGACTGCGGCTTTGGACCACACGAATTCTCCCTTTTTCATGCATTCTATAATGGGAGCCATGATCGTCCTAAAACTCCTAATGAACCGACGATAGAAAGTTGCTAGGCCGTGAAAGCTTCGCACTTCATGAATTTTCCTCGGTTCTGGCCATTCAACTATGGCCCTGACCTTTTCAGGGTCTGTACGCATCCCTTCAGATGACACTATAAATCCTAAGAACACAACTTGGCTAGACATGAATGCACATTTCTTAAGATTAGCATACAACTTTTCCTTCCTAAGGACGCTACAGACCGCCTTTAAATGTTTAAGGTGTGATTCCTTAGTGGTACTATAAATAAGAATGTCATCAAAGTACACCACTAGGAACTTTTCCATGAACGGCCTCAAAGCTTGTGTCATCACCCGCATGAACGTACTAGGTGCATTAGTCAAGCTGAAGGGCATGACCAACCACTCATACAACCCATCTTTTGTTTTAAACGCAGTTTTCCACTCATCCCCTGGGCGTATACGGATTTGGTGATATTCACTCTTGAGGTCTATCTTAGAAAATATAGTGGACCTCGCCATCATGTCAAGCATATCATCAAGTCTAGGTATGGGAAACATATACTTGACAGTAATTTTGTCTATGGCACGGCTGTCCACACACATGCTCCACGTGCCATCTTTCTTTGGCGTCAACAATGCAGGCACGGCACACGGGCTTATACTCTCCTGGATGAAACCTTTTTGCAGAAGCTCATCAACTTGCCTCTTCAATTCTGCATGTTCCGCAGGGTTCATCCTGTAGTGAGGAAGGTTCGGTAGAGTAGACCCTGGGACAAGATCAATGGCATGCTGTATGTCCCTCATAGGTGGCAACTCATTCGGTAAGTCTTCAAAAAATACATCACTGTATTCCTTCAGGACCGAAGTCACCTCACGGGGTAACTCTAATGGAACCTCAGGTGTAATCTCTCTAGCCACAAGGGCATACACCATAGAATCCTCCTTAGTCTCATTTTCAAACTCTCTTGCATTGATTATATGTAGAGACTTAGGCTTGGATTTCCCCCCTCCTTTAGGCTCACTTGCCTTCTCATCCTTTTTCTTCCCTAGTGTGCTCTCAGGTGGCATATGGTTAAGTTTGATCTTTTGCCATTATGCATGAAGGTATACACATTGGAATGGCCAAAGATTGTGACATCATTATCGAATAGCCACGGTCTACCTAGGATAACATGTCCCACATCCGTAGGTAAGACATCACACCACGGGGGACTCCTTGTATGACCCAAACTCGATGGGGACTAGACATTGATGGGTGACAGGTAGGGATGTCTTGTCAACCCAAGAGACTTTATATGGGTCTGGATGAGGTATGTGTTTCAGTTTCAATCGCTCTAAGGTGTTAGTGGAAATCACATTCTGACAACTTCCACTGTCCACTATCACCTTACAATTCTTTTCACCACACTTGGCAATAGTGTAGAAGATATTGCTTCGACGCCAGTCAGCACTACTCCTAGACTGAGCTAGCACACGCCTGACTACTGTAAGCGTTGCTTCCCCATCTAACTCTTCATCATCAGTAAGTCCTCTTTCAAGGTGATACTCTTCAACTTCATAATCACCCTGGTTATCTCCACTCTCGTGGGACTCGCCTATAACTAAGGTTTTCACACGGCTCTTTGTAGGACCCTGATTAGATATGTGGCCCAGATTGCCACGCTCGTAGCATCTCACTTGGCTACCTCCACTAGGACCTGCACCAAGAACCTCTTTGCCCTTGTCCTCCCTAGGCCTAGGCGGAATGGTCGCCTATGCCCTAGGTTGACTGCCAACATTAGGTTTAGTCCCCTGGGAACTAGATCTAGCACTGGAGTCTTGGGACTCAAAACGACGGACGACAGGAGTCTTTAGATACTGCTCTAACTCCTGCACAACTTGATATGCTTCATCCAAGTCTGTTAAGGGCCGAGTCATAAGCTCGCGCTGAAGATCCGCACGAAGGCCGGTCTTGAAACGCGAGAGCGTTACTAGCGGGTCTTCTTGGATATCACATCGCATCACATATTTTTCAAATTTAGCGATGTAGTCAGCGGCAGACATTGATCCTTGGCGTAAAGATTGCCATTGGTCAAAGAGCTTCTGACGGTATGAGAGAGGAAGGTACTTCTCATTCAACTTCTCTTTCATCTCATACCAATGCGTGATAGGGGCTCTACCAACTCTTTCTATCCTACGCTCAGTGTTGGTCCAAAAGAGCTTGGCTTGACCCACAAGCTTCATCTTAACAAACCGCATTTGACGGTTTTCTGACATGCCATACCACTCAAAGTAGTGGTCCATGTTTGCAACCCAGTCAAGGAATGCCTTGGGGTCCAAGCGCGTATCAAAACTCGGGGCCTCGACTCTAATACTTTTCATCGCACGCTCATCTGGATCATAGCGGTCTTGATGATCATATGTGGCTCATGCCTCTCGCACAACACCACGACAGTTACCACGATCTCTATCTTCACTGCCCCCATGTGTGGCAGCGCGTTCCTCTACGATTCCTCCCACTTGGGAGTGCGCATCATCCCCAACAGCGGGGTTTTCCCTTTGGGACGCCTCTAATTGCTCGACCTTAGTATTGGTCGTGGTGATCTAGTTCTCAAGGCGGGTAAAATCACGCTTGTGACTTGCCTCTAGAACGGTTATCTTTTGTATCAATTGAGCAAGTTGCTCAGATAACTGCTCGTTACTCATGGTAGGCTGAAGTCCAAAACCTCTACCTCTTCTCGTGGGCATACAAATAAGACTTGAACCAAAACTCTACCCAACTAGACATTAGGTGTTTTGACTCACAAGATGAATGCGATGAATGCAAAACTAATATGAACTGACACAATTAAACAAAAACAGAAAACGACTCAAATTTGGAAATTTTCCAAATTAGGAAACTTTCTAAAATTAGAAAGTTTCTAAAATCGGAAACTTTCTAAATCTGGAACTTTCCTAAAACAAACCTAAAAATCAAAACCCTAATTTGATGACTCGATCTAGACACAAACCATGCAAGCCTATTCTCTGATACCAAATTTGATGCAGGACAGCCCTAAATATGATGCATGCTCATGATCACAATTATCCAGCGGAAGTAAAAGCAATAATAATAATGAAATCTAGCATTAATCATCATAAACTAAGAAAACCAGGAAGGAAACATGCAATGGGACGGGCCATCATCACAACCATGGAGTATGGGATTCAATTAGTGCCTAGGTTGGATCCGGCGAGGGATGGAACCTTCCGATCTTGCATGGTGTTACCCAATCGATCAATGATGATCACTAGTCCGAAGAACCAGGAGGTTTCTCGGATTAGGGATTTGAGAATTTGGGGGTTTAGGGTTTGGATCGATTTTCAAGGTTTAGATCATGGGGAATAGCAAAACAGAAGTTTAGAAGGATAACAATAGGAGATAAAATACCTGGAAGAATTTGGAGGGGCACCAGAAGAAATCAGAAGAAGAAGATCAAGGAGAGAGAAGAAGCACCATGAGAGAGAGAGAGAAGAGAGAAGCCACCAAAGAGGTTTGTCTTTTTATTAATAATCAATTAATCACGTTATTAGGGCTTAGCCCACTTAAATAAGCAAGAAGAAAACATAAAAGTACCAAAATACCCCTAAAATATCTCTAAAAAAAAACAGTTCGTACGTTGGCCGGGTGCCCGGTGACCAATTTCGCCGGGCGCCTGGCTAAGACAGAAACTGTCCAGCAAGGAAAACTGAAAATTTGCTGAATTTCGGGTGCCCGGTGCCAAATTTGGCCGGGTGCCCGACCACCTTCAGAAAAGCATTTTTCTATTCTTTCAGTCGGGTCTTCTTCCATCCTACACATGTGTCTTCTATGTGCCAAATCACGTGCGTAGTGTCTTCAAGGCTCCTCAATCATCGCCTAACCACAAGGATGGTACTTGTGGGTGACGCTTTCTTCGTTGGTACACTTGAAATGGTCTTGTGTCCTCATCAGTAAGTCAGATTTATTGTAACTCCATCTACGACTTCGTCATTGGAAACCCCAAATCTTTAAGTCCTTATTTAGTGATTCTCCTTACCATTGCCTGTTGGCCAAACCATGATTGTATAGATTTTAAGGATTGTCTTGTGATTGTCTAAGTCCAAAAGATTGCTAACCACCCATAGCAGTTTCGCTCGCTCGAACTGATGTTGGTAATTTCTCCTACTTTATTTTTTTTCTTTTTTGCGGATTGTATTGCTCTCACATTTAGATTAATAAAATTAATACTTGGCCTTATATTTTCTTGTTTTTATTTCTAAATGTTTATTTTGTTGATGAACACGACTAAGATTATTACTGTTGTGATAAAAGTTATGTCTTTAAGGCAAAAAGAACTCATCAGAAGGATTAATTCTCCCTTTGCAAATTACATGATTTCTTGTCAATTGGTGGCTAAGTAGCCCGGCTAATCTTCACAAATTTATTCCTAATCCGGCTATTTCATATGAGGTCACAAGGCGTTCAGTTTAATGAGAGTCAAATATGACTCTGGCGTAACCTGCATATACATACGTGTACATGTACAATTAAAATTGGACCATTCACTAGATGTGTGCCCACATGTATTAACTAAAGCCCAACAAGACCATGTGCTACACTTATACAAAGTGAGATGTACTTTGGACATAACTAGCAGAATGAGGACTATATGATTTCCATGGAAAATGAATCTCTCTAGATTACACAATGTGCAACGCGTTTCAGTGCCCTCCCTTTATGCCTAACCTTAAGTTTTTAGCTTTGAAGCTCCTACTCAGCAGATTCCGAGCATAACGTGGCAATTGAAAATTGTTGAGGTGATTCATGGATAGATTGAAGAAGTGAGTTACAGTACACGTGTAGCGTGATGCACATGTTGAAAATCTTATCCATTCATCAGGTTGAAAACACCATAAACATTTCCTAATAAGTAATTTATAGAGGTCCACCTTGTTGAATGTACCTGTTTGATTGGGGCCATGACGCGGATTGTCCTAGTGTAGAACATAGCACGAGTGTTCACATGGCAAAAGTCTGTGGGCCCTACTATGATGTATATGTTATATTTGCACTGTCCATTGATTTTTCCAAAATTTTGTTGCACAAGATCGAAAACAAGGTAGATCCAAAGCTCAAGTGGACCACAACATAGAAAGTTGTGGTTCAGTGAGCCAGCCATTAAAACCTTCCTACGCCCCACCATGATGTTTATTTGCCACCCAACCTATTCGCAAGGTCACACAAACATGGTTGAATAGAAAACACACATATGAGCCTTGATCCAAAACTTCTGCCGCTTCCAATAAGTTTTTAATGGTAGTCGGTCAATCCCCACTTTCTACTATAGTGTGGTCCATTCGAGAGGAACTTTGCCACAACACCATTTTTTTTTTGTTTTTTTTTTTGGGGTTAGTTCATACAACCCATTGTTAGTAAACCTACCCACCTTTGTTAGTCACGTAACAATGTTAGCCACCCCTCCGTGGGAATCGATACCATGACCTTAGTGTGGGTTCTCCGTTGGTAATCCGAGTCCAGGCACATGACGTACTCCCAGGTGTGCCAAGTCAAGGAAGTTTGAATCAGGCTAATATTTGTGTTTTTAGTTCATCACAGTATGAATGACCTTATAAATAGTATGGATGGAGTATACACATTGGTATGGACCCAAAGAGGTTTCAACGGTAGGAATTTCCCTACCCATCTTTTCCTTTAGTGCGACCCACTCAAGTAGGGCTTGAATCAGGTACTATCCCCCACCAGGACGCACGATGAGATGGACATGTACATGGCCCGTCGCCATTGGCCAACGCAGTAGGCCCCACACCTCAGTGTAGTGGGATTTGATGGGTCTGACAGCTCTGCATCAGACCCGAGGTGTGGGACCCGCTGCTTCAACCAATGACGACACGCCACATACTGTCCATCTCCTCGTGCATCCTAGTGGGGGTAGTACCTTATCCGAGCCCACTTGAGTATTGGATCTGGCTCATTTTCAGTCACATGTCCTAAAATGAGCTCAAAATATGAATGGACTGGGTGGATTTCTCACAAACATAATGGTGGGCCCCACCTAGGTTCCCAGCTCAGGAACTCCATGGGAAAGGGACAAGTTCTTGCCCTTGGAACTTAGGTGGGGCCACCGTGATGTTTGTGAGAAATCCACACCAACCGTCCATTTTGTGAGCTCATTTTAGGACGAGCATCCAAAAATGAACCGGATCTAAGACTCCAGTGGGCCACAGTAAAGGAAAAGGTGGATAGGGAAATTCATACCGTTGAAACCTCCCAGAAGTCCACGGTGATGTTTATATGCCATCCATATCGTTCATATTGTCATTCCTACTGGGATGAACTGAAATCACAAATATTAACCTGATTCAAGACTTCTGTGGCCCACGAATATTTCAACTGTGGACGTTCAATCCTCACTTTTTCGGCCCACTTGATTCTTGGATCCGGTTCATTTTTTGTCATACGTCTTAAAATGAGCTCATAAAATAGATGGACGGCATTGATTTCTCACAAACATCACGGTGAGCCCCACGTAGATTCCAAATTCAGGAACTTCCGGCAAAAGGCTTTCACTCGAAATCCACGTCGCCCTTGGCGGGCATAGCTTATCAAAGTAAACCGCTGGACCGACACACAGTGGGGTCTTGATACCATAGCTAATGTACAAGAGTGGCCTCAAATACTATCTTAGATGATGACCTGGACCATTTATATTTTGGATTCTATATGATGCTGGCAATTTTTATTGAATCGACGGCTGTGAATGACTATGAATTTGGAATATTGAAAAAGTAAAGTTTAAATGATTCATATTCAAATTTTCGATTCGAAGGTTCATATAAACAAAGAAGCATAAGTAGAAGGTTATAGTTCCTTAAAGAGGGTATGAACGGTTGAGATTATCATCTAAGATGAAGTCCTGATGATATTCCAACCCATGCGTTACTGTATTATGATGATCATCTAACCCTATAAGAACCCTTCTGGATGCCAGCTCGAGTGCATGCGTGTCAGCACCCGACGCACAGTTGGTTAGCTCATTGCCGCAGGTGCTCAAATACATCGAGGCGTATTACAATATGATACGTCAGGACTTTCTCCCTTGAATCTTGGTCATTTTCTAATGATCCGAACCGTTTATATGATAATTCTCACCTTAAATCTTTGAAAATCAACAAATCATAAGTATGAACGGTTCATATCAACAAATCATAAGTATGAAGGTTAATATCAACAAAGAAGCATAAGTATAAGGTTATAGTTCGTTAAAGAGGGTATGAACGGTTGAGATTATCATCTAAGATGAAGTCCTGATGAAATTCCAACCCATGCGTTACTGTATTACAATGATCATCTAACCTATAAGAACCATTCTCGATGCCAGCTCGAGTGCATGCGTGTCAGCACCCGACGCACAGTTGGTTAGCTCATTGCCACATGTGCTCGAATACATCGAGGCATATTGCAATATGATACGTCGGGACTTTCTCCCTTGAATCTTGGTCATTTTCTAATGATCCGAACCGTTTATATGATAATTCTCACCTTGAATCTTTGAAAATCAACAAATCATAAGTATGAACGGTTCATATCAACAAATCATAAGTATGAAGGTTCATATCATCAAAGAAGCATAAGTATAAGGTTATAGTTCCTTAAAGAGGGTTGAACGGTTCAGATTATCATCTAAGATGAAGTCCTGATGAAATTCCAACCCATCCGTTACTGTATTACGATGATCATCTAACCTATCAGAACCCTTCTCGATGCCAGCTCGAGTGCATGCGTGTAAGCACCCAACGCACAGTTGGTTAGCTCATTGCCACACCTGTTTCTCTTCGAAGCAGGTTTGCTCGAATACATCGAGGTGTATTGCAACATGATACGTCGGGACTTTCTCCCTTGAATCTTGATCATTTTCTAATGATCTAAACCGTTTATATGATAATTTTCATCCTTGAATCTTTTAAAATAAACAAATCAAAGCTGGTAATTAGATTTATTTTAACCTTTCGATAATTTGGCTATTTTCTTTGAGCGTGAACGGCCGTCATATCATAAAAAATGCTCCTAGTTGCATGAGGACACTTAGACAGTCCAATTCAATAATCTAGACTGTTCATTAGGTCCAATGCACATCTTATGAGCTAGCATGCAAACATCCACCGATCTTATAAATATTACACATTCAATAAATGGCTTTTAATATGGATGGCCATGATTACTTACGTAAAAATAGTTCAAATCAACAATTTGTTCCATCTATTGTTGAAGACGATCATTGATTGCTTATGATTCTAAATTAGCACTTTTGTTAAGCAATACTAACCACTCTATTCATGGCTTAGAAAAGGATGGCAGTAGAAAATAAGGCTAAATCAATGATGTATCGGATCGTCTGATCAGCTCGAGTTTTGATTGGTGGCATGTGAAATAGTGTTTTAAACTTAATGGACGGTTGAGATTGATCGATTTGTTGGTGTATCTCTTGTAAAAAGATGTAGTTGGGCGATTTTGGGTATCTCACGACGATGTAGAAGTGTTAGACCACCGCAGGTGGGCCCCGCACGGATTTGGCTCCAAAATGTGCATGGATTAGGTGAGGCAGAGGTAACAGCTTAGCGTATAGGCCCTGACTGTGGGGCCTACCTTGATGTATGTGTTGTATATCCAGGCCGTCCATTGGTTTTGATAAATCATTTTAGGAAATGGTTCCAAAAATGAGGCAGATCAAAATCTCAGGTGGACCACATGGTAGGGATTGAATTCCCACCATTAAAAGCTTCTTGAAGGCCACAAAAGTATTGGATGAAGCTGCTATTTGCGTTTTCTCTTCATCCAGATCTATGTCACCTTATCCACAGGTTGGATGGAAAATAAAAATTACAGTGGGCCCTAGAAAGTTTTTAATGATGGACATTCAATCAACACTGTTTTTCTATGGTGTAGTCCACCTGAGATCTAGATCTGCCTCATTTTTGGCACTGTGTCCCAAAATGAGCTGGAAGAATTGATGGACGGCGTGGATATACAACACATACATCGAGGTGGGCCCCACGATCAGGGTCTCACCCACTAAGCTGTTACGTGCCTCCCCTAATTGTAGCCGTCCAAACAGACACGTAGGCAAGTTAGACGGTTAACACCATGTGATCAGAATGATCTCCATCTACAAAGGAGCCCATTACTTGGACGGTCTAGATTGAGTAGTTTTGCCACGTGTCAAGTTCCACAATTTAGTAAATTGTGGCCCACACCTACCGTGATTAATTCCGTTAAAAGAAATAGAAGAAACTGCAGATTCGAGTAGAGTGCAAAGCTTTCCAAGATTTCAATTGTCTTTTCCTTTAGAGGCAACAGAAGCTGATCTCTCTTTCTTTATTCAATCTCTTTCGATTCTCGATTTCGAACATAATCTCTCTCTCTCAATCGATCCCTGGAAAACGCTCTCTCGGATTGATACAATCTCCTCTCCAGAACCCTCCAACATCATCTTGAAAAAGCAAGTGTAAGTTTCCTAGTCACTCTCTCTCTCTCTCTCTCTCTCTCTCTTCTCGTTTCTCTGGCATTGAAATCAACATTGGCTCCTTCAATTTCGATCCGATTTCTTATCAGAAGACGTAATATCTGTTCGAATCCTTGATGGGTTTTTGTTTCTCCTTCATGTTTTTCCTTTTTGAGGCATTTGGATCGTGAATGATTTCCGGCCTTGCAAAACTGGTGGGTCTTATTCGGCCCTGCAATTGTACAGGTGGGGTCATTTGGGTGATCCAACTGTTTGTTGAAGGTATCAGCTAGGGATGGTGCTTGCCCTAAGAATAGCCTGTGTTGGATGATCGTAACTGTTTATAGATGGACCTGTGAATGGAAGATTTATCAGATGGTCCGCATTCATCCATAAAAGAACCTATGATCATAAGTTTAAGATTTTTCCAATAAGGGCATTCATTTTGAGGCATGAAACAATCTGCATGTGTCCCATTGCAGGCTCATAGTGCGGGACCTTATAAGATTTTAAAACGAGTGAGTCCTAATGTGTACGTTGTAGACCTTCCATCTTCCATGGATATTGGCGCTACATTCAATGGGGAGGACCTAGTATCTCTTACGAGATCCCCATCTGCGACACCCACTTCATACCCAGACCACCACATTAACCTTGATCCATCCTAGGACCTATGGCCTTTACCTGACCCATCTTCCCAGCCATTACCCCCCTTGCCATCCATACCTACTAGGAAAGAAGAGATCGAGGAGATTTTGGATCACCAGGTAGTATCCACGCACCAAGGGGGCTACTAGAAGTTTCTTGTTAAGTGGAAGAATAGGCCAACATCAGATAGCACGCGGATCACTAAGGCAGAGTTCCAAAGCTTAGATCCAAATTTGTTGGAGCAATATCGGAGCTTTATTTCGCTAGTGGCGAAATCTTCTCAGCCGGGGAGAGTTGATGGGGACATCATACATCCGCCATTACGCATGTATTAGAGGAGGAGGTGGGTCCCACTCTTTTTGTGGCTGGACGTGTAGCAGGACCAGAGGAGGAGCACCGTTCAGGGGGCCGATTTGCCCCTGGACACTTTTAGGTGTCTTCGGGCCTGATGGTCCGGACTGGGCCATCGACGGGCCGTACCGGGCTGCAGGTGGACCGACAGGCCTGTCTCTTTTTTTTAGGCATTTTTTGTTTTTATTCTATTTGGAGAGGGGGCTTTAGTGCACTTTTTTAGTGTTATGAGATATATTTGCTTTTGTAAAATTGTATTTTCTTTTCTTAATGAATGTTTATGAGATTATTGAGTGCTCTATTCTCTCTTCTTCCTCTATTTCCATGAGATTGTGGTATGTAGGAGAAAACAAGGTGTGAAGCTTTACCTCCATTGTTGGGTTTGCTACGTGGTGTGAAGCCACCCTAAAACTTCTTCATAGGTATCTTCTTTCTCCCCTCTCATCTCTCTATGGGGTGGTTAGGCGCACCCTCCCATAAGACCAACTCCCTAGCTCTGGTACCTCGCTTGATACTTTGCCGGCTCTTCTCTAGCTTGCTCACCTACAGGTTCCCCAACTTGAGATTGGCGATCATCCCCAATGTTGGTGTTGACTTGTTGCGAGGTCTCCCCTGTGTTGGAGTTGGCTCGCCGGGATGCTTCCCTAGTGTTGGGGTTAGCTTGTAAGGAGGCCTCTATTCTATCCAAACGACAACTCACAGCTTTACCCTGTGCCTCTATAGTGGCCAGACGATTGCTCATATTCTGGATGAGCTCAGTAAGTTGTTCTAGACTCATCATGGGGTGAAGACCAAATCCACGACCGGTACGCGTGGGCATGCACATGCGCATGGGAACTCTACTATGAACCTAGACAACTCTAAACAGCCCTAGATGAACCTATATGCTCAAAGGAGTCACTTTTCCTAAATGTCTAGCAATGTAACCAATGAATTAACTAATTATCCTGGAATTCAGTAACATGAATTACCGAAATTGATACTAGAAAATTCAGCGGTACATGTAATGTGACCAGACCACTCTAGGACAACACAATATGATGAGGGACATAATGCATGGGGGTGGGACAACGACGACCTATTATGTAGAATGAACCTAACCTATGTCAACCTAAGCTTTGATACCAAAATTTGATGCAGGATATGATGAAATATGCTATGGATACATGATGAATCATGAAATCAGATTAAAACAAACAATAAATATTAAAATCAACTACTACCACATGTAAATCAAAGCATATTAAGTGAAAATCATGCAGGCCTTAGGTCGTTGATGGCTCGAGAAGGGGAACTACAGAGATTTTAATTTAAACAGGATCTATGGGATTGCGAAATCCCATCTATGACATAGGTATAAACTTTGGTTTAATGGGATTATCTTGGATCTAAGTGGGACTAGGGTTTGGATGGGTGATTTGGGATTTAGGGTTTTGTGGGCCTCACTTGGATGGGGAAATTTGGGGATTTAGGGTATGAGATTTTTAGAGGGGATATGGGATTGGGTTTAGATGAGGGTGAAGGTATCAGAATAGGGAAATCAAATGGGAGATGTGAGATGGGGTTCACACGTATAAGCGTGTGCGCACACGTGCGTGCGTACATGCACATGTGTGGGGCGTGCGATGGATGGATGGCTTGGATTGTCGATGGAGGTGGTTTTGGGTAAGGTTTAGATGTTGGTTGAGGTGAGGTTTGGGGAAGAAAGAGAAGAGAGAGAAACAAAGATGAGAGGGGAGAAAGAAGATACCTAGGTAGAAGTTCTAGGGTGGCTTCACACAACATAGCAAACCCTCCAATGGAGGTAAGGCTTCACACCTTGTTTTCTCCTACATACTACAATTTCATGGAAATGGAGGAAGAAGAGAGAATATAGCACTCAGTAATCTCATAAACATTCATTAAGAAAAGAAAATAGGATTTTACAAGAGTATATATATCTGATAACAAGAAAAAAGTGCATTAAAGCCCTCTCCAAACAGAATAAAAACAAAAAAATGCATAAAAAAAAGAGATAGGCCTATTGGCCTGCCTGCGGCCCGGTCCAGCCTGTCAGGCCCGAAGACACCTAAAAGCGTTCAGATGTGTCCAGGGGCAAATCGGCCCCCTGAACGATGCTCCTTCTCTGGTCCTGCTACATAGCCACCCTTTCCATCCCTTCTATACATCACAACCACGGCCCAGCAGCCATGGCTGCCCAAATCAAAGATGTTTTTTTAACCCTGACAAATAAGATGGTAAGAGAGGGTTGCCGGTGGGTCCATGTGGCTGCTCCCAACGGCGGCGACAAGGGTTGCCAGTGCACCAATCCGGCCACAATTATCGGTACGCGGGAGGAGCTTACTCGCTGGAGCAATTCTATAAGAATTTCTTTATTTAATGGGTGAAACTCTATTAATAATGCCAAGGTTTTTGCTATAAACCTCCAAAGCAAATAAGATTGACTCTAATCATTAGCTATAAATGTAGCTTAAAAAAATCTTATAATGTGATTGTATGTGTATATGATCGGTAGGGATTTTGTGAAGATAATAAATGCTAGATCAATGCTTATGGGAAAACGAAGATTGTTTCAGTTTTCCGAGTTGTTGCTATTTGCATGTTTAGTATCTAGTGATATAGATGAACAATGGGGATGTAAGAAGGATGTTCGGACCAGTGTTCGAAGTATCGGTATCGTTACAAGTTTTGCTAGCTGGGGATACAGAAACTATATCGATATCGTTGATAATATCTCCGATAATCGGAAATGCAGTGAAACATTAAGGAAACATAGGGAAAATGGTGGAATTTTTCAGTGAAACTTCAGGAGATATTAAAATACACATATTTGCATATTTAGAAATATTTTTTTTTTTGCAAAAAGAACTCATACATAATAAGTTTCCATTTAATGGGGGGCTT
Source organism: Liriodendron chinense (assembly GCA_003013855.2). NCBI lineage: Eukaryota > Viridiplantae > Streptophyta > Magnoliopsida > Magnoliales > Magnoliaceae > Liriodendron > Liriodendron chinense. Next base: position 3,385,878 of record ML058510.1, on the reverse strand, counting down.
AAAAGCATGTGTTTTTATAAGAAATCAGTCCAACCATCCCCTCAATTCCATCTATCCATCTAACCATCCTACGCTCCATGCAAATATCCATCAGTATTTTAGAATATCGACAACACAATATTTCATCGAGAATCGTCGACAACTGAAAAGGAGACGAAAGATTGTGGTCTTGATATCATCCATGTTGCATTAGTGGTAATATCGTCGACAATATGATTACTACATACAACTGTGCACCCATAAAAAATATTTGGAATGGAATTTTTTTAATAAACAAATTTTTGGCGATATCGATACATTGGGGATATTATTGAAATATCGTCTATAGACTGGTGATACAAGTGACACCTGGAATTTACACGGTCGAAAATATTGGCAATAATTCGGAGATATCGATACATTGGTGATACAAGCGACACTTGGAATTTACACAATCGAAAATATTGGTGATACATTGGCGATACTTAGCGATACATCGCCAATACCTGGAATGTTTTATACTACTGTTGTTATTGGTATCTCTACTAGTGTTATCGGTATCGTTGAGCTGAAAATGGGGATATTTCGATAATATTGGGGATGATTCGAACACTGGTTCGGACCATCGCATGAATGGTTTGCTATCATTATTTCTACTGTAGAAATGATTGCCACAACACACTAGTAATGATGATCGCGATGACATTGCTGTTAGTGTTGTAATTGCTATATACAGATGAAGGATGGGGATTTAAGAAATCGCACGAATGGTTTAGCCATCTTTATTTCTACTGTAGAAATGATTTCCACAAAACAACAGTAATGACGATGATGTTGACATTACTGTTAGTGTTATAATTTGTTATATTGTTATTGCTATCATTATCTGTTAACTCCACCATCATCCTTGTTGTTTTACTACCAACACTACTACTGCAATTGCAGTCCAGCCATATTTGTGAAGTAATGCAATCAGATTATTGAATCAATGTGGTTTTGATACCAGAATCACAAGAATGGATGAAGAGTACACCCACAAGAAACTTGGAGTAGTGAGAAATAAACAATTTATTGATATTTAGATTTCTTCTTACCAATACTTACAAAAAACTAAAACTCGGCAAATGTGGAATGTCCAACCTCATACATGATCCGCTCTATTAGACACTAAAGACAATCTTTGATGAAGATCCCCTAATTATTAGACTGCTTTCAAATCAATCTATAATTTATTTAACATAACAAATTTTTTAAACATTTGGCCTAAAAGTAGTATAGTCAAATCTACCAAATAACCCCAAAATCTTCAATCATATCTTCCAAATCAGCCCACTCATCTTCCTATCTTCCAAAAGTAATAAATGTAATTTCTGACATTTATCCTAAAAAAAAAACTAGCAACAAATGACCCAAATTTCAGCACATGTTTGGCCTCATGGTGGGTGTTGGGCTTGTATTAGAGCAAATGGTTAGTTGTCCTCCGTCGAAGTGGTATTAGAGCGGGAGGTCTCTTGTTCGAGACTCCTCATCGGGGGCGATTAATGCAGGGGCATTTTCACATTGGGCTCGAGTGGGCGATCCTGTGTGATGCAGGGGCACACTTGAGGTGGGCGATCCGTGTGAGGCGGGTGGCTCGTGTGAGGCAAGGCCCATGTGAAGTGGGGCCCATGAAGGAGGGTTCGGTCAAGGGCCTGGCTTGTGCGAAGCAGGTGCTTGGGCTATGAGATAAAGGGATGGATTCAGCACACTCTATCAATTCGAGCTTTTAGAGCAAGTGGTTAGTCGTCCTGCATTAGTGGGTCTTCCTGTGCTTTTCTTCTTCCTTCGGCATGGAACAACCTCTCTCGTAACTTCATATTCTAGTAACAATACACTAGCTTCTGAAGCTTCTCGTACCCCGGTCTATTGTGCTTATTTGTGTGGATGAGGGAGAATGTGCTCCAATCTCATGTGAGGCAAGGCTCATGTGAAGTGGGGCCACGAAGGAGGGTTCGGCCGAGGGCTTGGCTTGTGTGAAGCAGGCGCCTAGGCTATGAGATAAAGGGATTGATTCACCGTGCTCTATCAATTCGAGCTTTTAGAGTTAGTGGTTAGTCGTCCTGCGGTAGTGGGTCTTATCGCGCTTTTCTTCTTCCTTCAGCGCGGAGCAACCTCACTCATAACTCCATATTGTAGTAACTACTAACAATACACTAGCTTCTGAAGCTTCTCGTACCCCGGTCTGTTGTGCTTATTTGTGTGGATGAGGGAGAATGTGCTCCAATTCTTTTCACAAGGTGATGAGGACAACGTCTACACAAGCACACGGACAACCAGCAGCTATAAAACCTTGCAATCAATCCCATACATGGAACACTATTCGCTTGCGTATTATAAAATTCTTTTATTAGTTTCAAATTTGCTAAAATAATATGAAAACTAACTTTACCACGACAACTCACATGCCATCATGGTGCTCCTTGACCTCACTGTAGCTTGACACGCGAACATTCCAATTGCGTCGTGGAATCTAACAATCTGTTGATGGCATATAGCAATAAGGGCAAGTATGGAATGATTGAGATGAAGATACGGAAAATGTAAGCGTGGAATATATTTACCTCACTACCGAATGTGCCTTTCCCCAAACAGTCGGAGAACAAGTGATCGTCCACCTCATGCACAACCCTCTTTAATGAATTGTCTTCAATCTTCATAGAGTTTTTCAACTGTGGTGGTATTTGGGATTCAAGAAATACGCTGAAACCCAACATGATTCAAATATTTACACATCAATACAATAAAATAAGGATACATGTATGTGAGGTAGCAGCAAAGTAATGAAGCATATAAATCTTTTTAACTACTTCCCAACCTGATGTTGTAGGTGAGAAAGCGTTCTTTCCCAACAATTGTTTATTATTACATGCACTCACTCATATGACTAGGGGGCTTTAACCTTGATGGCCTCTTTTATCAAGTGTATGGATGCATACAACGATACCATCGACGGATCTGTCTCATTTTCCACCATCCTCAACACCACATAATGGGCTCCAGAATAGCTACTACCTCGCGTACGTGCTCCTAGAACGCGTTGCTCAACACAAGCTTCTTGATTCTCCAGGCCACTCTCTTCCTCCTATTCCAATTTGTGTGTTCTTGAGGGGTGAGCAACTCTAGTAGCCCCTGCCTGTGTTTGAGTAGGCTATTTAAGGCGATATAATTTGTGGCGAACTGCGTCGCCTCGAGACGCGCATTATATTCCCATTATGCCTCTTGCGCATCGCGGCTAATAACCATGTGTGGTTGTATATGAAGGTCATGACGAGCCTTGCTTAAGTAATAACAGTCTTCACTGACGGCCTATCCCTGATCGCCTCCAGCATGAGATCGATGCAATGGGCTGCACAGGAAGTTCAATACATGTGATACTTGTCCATTATATCCTTCCCTGCCTTAACAAATGCACTCCCATTATCCGTAACAAACTCTACAATGTTCCTCCTCTCAACATCTTGCATGACATTGTGCATTAAATTGTAAATGTAGTCTGCATTTTTAATATTATTTGGACTTTAGGAACATTGTCTGTCCCTTGCAATAGACCATAAAATTTATGACCGACGTCTTGGTCCAATTGTCACATATGATAGTGCAGCCGTACATCTCCCACGATTGCTTATATGAATCCATGTATGTCTTCATCTTTGCATATTCATTAGCCAAATACTTCCCCATGATCCAAAAGGCATGGACAGTTGCACACCGTCACCCCAATGCTGCACTTCGGTTATCATATTTTTGAAGTACGAGCTTGCTGCAACATTCGTGGGGATTTGATTGTTGATCAAAAATTCGCTATAAACTTTCCAACTTTCTTCCTCACATCCCCTCCACTAAACATGTCTTTTGATTTCTTTTGCGTCCCTCCTGCCTTTTTGTATATCCTCGGATCTGAAGATAGATCTGGCACCCGCATGTTACTGCTCTTGCCCACTACTACCCTCCCTTCCACCACCCCTAGAACTCCCCCCTGCTCCACAACCCCCTACCCCACTAGGTCCTGCCCCACTTATGGGTAGACTCCTCAAATTTAGGCCTACTCACATCCCATCTCCTCTCCTGATCCCTGTCCAACTGATCTTGTAGGGACTCCTTAACCGCGCATCTATATTCAGGATCATCAACGTCACTGAGATCTACTACATTCTCGTCACCTACATATAGTGGCCATCCCAACTCTTCCTTAATCTTCCTCTTCCGTGCATGTCATTCATCTCTTATCTTTACATTTTCTTTTTTCAATACAACCCTCATCTTTGCTCGTACATCCTATGGGCACTTAGGGCAGTTCACAACATTGCGATACCCTCTCGCAAAATGCTCCTTCAAGCGGGTTACCCCCTATACCTTTCAACGCACGGCCACATAAATTACATATACTTCTGAATCGATTATCGGGAGTGGGCTGGCCTTATTTCTATCCTATATCAGGTTGTCTCCCTCCTCTTCTTCCGAACATATTTTATCTGCAAAAGAACGTTCTATTAAAACTTCTTGGGGCTTACCTCGATGCATGTGCTGTATATCTAAGCCGCCCATCCGTTTTGCCAAATCATTTTAGGGCATGGTCCCAAAAATGAGGCTGATATAAATCTCAGGTGGACCACATAGTAGGGATTGAATTCCCACCGTTAAAAACTTCTTGGGGGCCACAAAAGTTTTGGATAACGTGGAAAATAGATGGATGGCGTAAAATTACTTGGGAAAATAAATGGATGGCGTGGATAAAATACATTCATCATGATGGGGCCCCTTAGAGCATCGTCCAGTAGGCAGTAAGCAATTCAAGATAAAGACGCATGCAATATATAGTGAGACACCAAAAATGGACAGTCTCATAATTACATTGATTTCTACAATCAAAATGGAACATTAAAGGCACCTGGTTTTGTTTTGCAAAGAACACCTGATTTTGCAAAGACAATCGTCCACAGAGACTGTGGCTCCACTTCAAGACTATCCACTGTTGGGCCCACCAATAAAACTATCTTTACCTTTATTTGTAAAATCTAAAAAAGAGAAGGCTTACAACTGTGCCAACGTGGCAATTTACATGCGAAATGGTGGGGCTTACAATGTATGGCCATGTGCCACAAACTAAACCTATTAGATATTCTAGCCGTCACTTTTATGAGAACTTTGTCCAACACCAATAGAATTTGGACCATGCATCCTAGTGGCATGATTTTTGTACCATGGACCATCCATGATAGGCCCATTGGATGAAAGGTCTTGATTCATATGTGCCCACGGTCGCATGCTGATGAGGGGCTTTACCTTATTCCACTTCAACTGTCTAGGGAGGATGCGGGGGATGGTTCTGCCTCATGTTCTCAAGATGGGTTAGTCATCCATGCCATGCGCTCCAGTGGTACTGGCAAAAGTGGAGCCCATATGATGTATTCATAACAACCAATCCGTCCATGAGATGCTTCGTCGCACATTATCCCTAGGGCTCACAAATCAGCCCACATGGGCCCCACATCTACCCGGTACTATTAGAGCACTCTCCTCATCCACTGCACCCATTGCATACATCCATACAAAAAAATTTGTAGGCACATACATCACAGTGGGCCGCCCAATGGGATCATGCCCTAGAATGAGCCATCAAAATGGATGGATAGTGTGGATGTAAGGCACATACATCACAGTGGGCTGCACGGACCTCGGTGGATCCGGGGCCCTGGCTGTGAAACTGGTTCCAATGATGTGGGTAGGACCCTAACCATGGGCCCACTTCGATGTATGCGTTGTATATCTATGCTGTCCATCCTTCTTGCCAACTCATTTTAGGGCATGGGCCTAAAAAATGAAGTAGATCCAATTCTTAGGTGGACCACACCACAAGAAATAGTGGGGCAGGATGGACGTTTAATCCTCATTGTTTCATGTCGTGCGGCCCACTTGAGCTTTGGATCTACCTGATTTTTTGGGCTCATGCCCTAATATGCTTTGGAAAAATGGATGGACGAAGTGGATTTCACACAAACATCATGGTGGGCCCCACCAGGAGGGGGACTTGGCTGCTATGAGCCCCATAGGACTGTCTGTCTCTACCTAGGTTCTGGTGGGGGAGACCCAATCTGCGCGCGTGCGACACAGAACCATTGATGTGGGTGGGACCCTGACAATAGGGCCTACCTAAATGTATGCATAGTATATCCATGCCGTCCATCTGTTTTGCCACCTGATTTTAGGGGATGGTCCCAAAAATGATGTAGATAGAAATTTTAGGTGGACGTGGACCACCCCACACAAAACTGTGGTTATTGACCATTAAAAACCTTTTGTGGGCCAGAAAATTTTTGGATCAAGTTGATATATATATATTTTTCCTTTCATCCAAGTTTGTATGAACTTATCAACAGGTCGGATGGTCAATAAACATTACGGTGGATCCTAGGAAGTTTTTAATGGTGGGAGATCAACGACCATTGTTTCTTGTAGTGTGGTCCACTTAAAACTTGTATCTACTTCATTTTTTGGGACCATGCCCTAAAATAAGCTGTAAAAATTGATGGATGGCATGGATATGCAATACGTACAAGGAGGTGGGCCCTAAAATACATAAATAATGGCGGGCCCCAGAGTTTACTCAGTATGCTTGAGTTGCTCGATACGCAATTCGCGCTTGCAACACACGGAACCAGTGATTTGGGTGGGACCCATCCCAAAGGCGCCTTAGGTATTTCTGAGTTTTATAATACACATGGTTATCCTTTTTTTTTGTTTTTTGGTTTTTTTAAATAAATCTAACACTCAGGTTCTGTAGGCATTTCCAAGTTCTAATTGGAGTTGGAGCTTCATTTCTATACAGAGACAACCAGAGAAGAATCACAAGAGCTTCCACTCATACAACACTGAAATACACAGCAATTTGATGGCTTTCATAGGTGTATTCTACATTGAGAAACATACGTAGATCAGACAACTGTTTCATTCATTTTCTAATATCACTGCAGAAAACAGAACTGTGCTTTCTCATGATGTCATTAATGGTGGAGTTTGTAACTCATAGCCTGTTGCTGTTGGGATGCCATTGTAGTCATTACATTGACTTGCAAAGTTGGAAATCTTAATGAGCTTTCTGTTTGTGAGGACCTATGAGACTAACAAGAATATGGTGGATAAATAAATTTCGGAGGAAGGTAAAGCGTTTGTAAATAAATGTGTTTGAAACCTGCCCTCCTTGTATGGGTCTGTTGTAGAATGCTGTGAAATTTTCACTGAAGAATGGAAGATGATGAAGAGGGTTTCCGGATGTTGCTCTCGAAGTGGAGCAATGTGCCATCAGATATGTTGGAGTCCCGTCTTTTCTTTGCTGCTTGTCTTACTGCAGTTGTTGGAATATTCACTATAGCCTACACTGTCTTTCAATGGAGACGGAATATTAGTCTAATTTCGATGAAAGCCGTAGCAAGATCAAAGAAGAACCCAAAGGCGAAGCATAAGGCTCCTTCTGCTTCCCATACATGGAACTCAGAGTCTGGTTCTCGTGGGAGAAGTCTAAACTGCTGTGTGTGCTTGAAGTCTATTTCATCACCGCAGCCTCTTGGGCAGATTGTGGCTTCGGATTACTCGATTCACCGTTGTTATGTTTGTGGGGCTGCTGCACATCCGAGATGCTCCCCAAGTGCGCCCAAGGATTGCAAATGTGTATCTATGGTCGAGCGTAAACACGTGATCCACCAATGGGCTGTGCGGTGGACAGAAATCGTGGACAGACATGAAGAGACTCCTTGCTGTAGTTATTGTGAAGAGCCATGCAGCGGGTCTTTTCTCAGTGGATCTCCAATCTGGTGTTGTATGTGGTGTCAACTGCTGGTGCATGTCGAGTGCCATGCAAGCATGTCTAATGAAACAGGCGATATTTGTGACCTGGGTCCCTTTAAGAGACTGATTTTGTCTCCTCTCTTTGTTAAGGAATTGGGAAGGACTGGCTCTGTTGGAATTTTGAGCTCTATCACGCATGGAGCAAATGAGCTAGCATCTTCTGTACGTGGGTATGTTAGGACCCATAGCAAAAAGTACAAGCATGGTGGTGAAACCTCAGTTGAGTCAGTTAATTGTGGCAGTACTGCTGGCTCATCTACAGAGAGCACTGCTGATGCTCCCCAGACACTGAAAGGCTCTCATGGAAATGATGATAATTGTAATGGTGTTGTAGACGTGGTTAGGCCACAGTTAAATGGTGAAATTGATAGCAAGGAGGAAGTGAAGTCGAATCAGAAAAGAAGTCTCTCATCGATTCGGAATGATGATTCTCAAATACTAGGAATGAAACAGAAATATGAGTTGATAGATTTGCCTCCTGATGCCAGACCTCTCCTGGTTTTTATCAACAAGAAAAGCGGCGCTCAGCGTGGAGATTCACTCAGGCACCGTTTAAACACTCTTCTAAATCCCGTACAGGTCAGAGTTTAAAACCACATCATTTTGATGAAGTTCTTCCACTAAGGCCATGTTTGGAAACTTTAGATTCATGCCAAACAGTCAGAAAAGGGTTTTCCTTTGATATGATGATTGTGTCGTATGGATAACAAGGACAGGGGTGCATTACACCATGCGATTGTTACACTTCTCCATAATCTGGATTCTTGGCACAAGAAACTAGGTGAGTATTGGGAGAGGAATATGAGATTTCCACTTCTTACCCAAACAAGAGCTCAAAATTGGAATCCATATTTGCATAGTTCTCGTGGAAATCATTATTGGATAATTATTGTCTTTTTCTTTCTTTTGCCTTGGATTCCACGTATCAAACATGCTCTAATGATACTCCTTGGAGCCTGTTTGGAAGTTACTTTTTTGGCAGCAAGGATGTATGCTGCCTAAATCTCAAGTGGGATGAGATTCGCTAGTTAGATTTTGAATGGAAAAAGTGGGGCACTGGGAGCCTGCCTAATGCAGTTCCTCTTTCCTGCTCTACTTCAAACACAAAAAGGATTGGTTTCGGTGAAGTGGAACTGTTTCCAATTTGCGTGGACTTCCAAAAGGGCCATCATAATGTTGGAAAGTCAAAACAGGCATTTGCTGGATCCTTTATGAGATGATGAGTTGGCTTGCCTTGTGAATCTTCTTTCTATTTCCAGATCTTTACTTGCTCCACTCTTTGCTGTCATGGCTTTGGTATTTATCCGCAGTTTTGAGGTTACAATAAGCACCACAAAAACTAGCATGTGCAATTTAAATAATGAACATGCATAACCTTTTCCATATTTTATCTTTTATTTGGTTTCAGATCGAAATCAGGTTTTTGTCATCTTTCAATTTGCCAATCCTAACACCATAATATTGTGGTCTTAATGCAATTTCATTTCTCTATGTTTTAATTGTTGATATTTCATGTAGATGACTTTGTTTTTCCATGTAAAGTGTCACTTCAAATGGTCAAAAGCTTGGACTAGAGTAAGAAACTGGTGATTTTCAGTTTGATGCAGCTGAGTAGATGACAAAGCATGTTGATAGTATAGGAAATTGGTGTGATCAGTTGGAATCTTTATAAATTAATTTGGACTCTGTATTTGGACGCTGCTGAAATGTATCAAATCAGCCATGTTCTGAGTTGATTAATGAGTACTTTGAACACTGCTTACTACAATTCACTGCTGCTTTGGCTTTTATTTGTATCTAAAATCATAGTATCATGCTTATATACATACATACATACACAAATGCTTGTTTTCTGAGAAAAATGGAGGAGGTACTCACAAATAAAGATTTGTGAGAAGATTTGCGGTGACACAGGAGATATATACCATTCATGAGTGGGAACCGCCATGGGAAAAATTGACTGGTCTACTCACAAGGTGGTTTACCCATGTACGTAGAATATTGATCCGTTTTTTCCTCACCCTCCTCTTTTCTCATACATGTGGCCCATTTAAGGAATGCATGGGGCAGAGTTTTGGGCTAGGACTTGTTTAGAGTGGGCCTAACCTGATGACTCTCCAGATCTCACACACATACCATGTTGGCACGTGTCCACAATTCTCCTCTTCAAGTAAAATCTAGCTCGTTTGAACTCTCTCTCTCTCTCTCTCTCTCTCTCTCTCTCTCTGTTTTCTTTCGAAAAATAGCTGAAATTTATTGAAAGCAAAAGAAATAGATTATATGAAAGGGGCATAGATGCCTATGAACATGGTTACATTGGTATTTGGTCAGTGCATCGGCCTCTATTGGCTTGACCTACTAAAATTCAACCAAATGCACCCTAATTGAACACGAATCAAGCATGGTATTGTGAATTAGAACCCATTACATCGAAATAACACTTTTTTTTTGTTGAACATTGGAAATACAACAAAAAGAAGATAGAAACATGAGAGAAGTGGTGGTTTACACTTCCTGATTTTTCCCATAATGGCCCATTCCATTTCGATTCGTTGTTCTAAATCAAATTTTTTGTTAGGTCTCTAAAATAGGCCTAGATCTAGTCTGAAATGACATTCTAAGTTTTTTCCATTATTGAAATGAAAGAAGAAGAGGTAAAAAAAAGGAAGAAAAGAGTAAAAGGCTGTGATCCCAATCTTTGGAAGGCTAGTTCTAGACCAGCTTTGTGGGTTCCCAATGGGTGGTCTTCGGTGGTATTGAATCTGGCAAGTTGATGTTGCTGAATATGGCAGGATGAATGGTTTTAGGCGAGCTGCGATGAGGGATTTGGTGCGGAGGTAAAAAAAAGATGCCAATGACATGACCAGAGGTTGGGTTCTGATCGGCCGAAGGAGGAAATCCTCAGAGGCTAGCAGAGGGGGAAGAAGATTGGGATCATTGGTGGAGCTTCCTACTTTGCATGTGGAAAGCTTCTTGCTGGAGTGATTAGAGTTGAATTTTTGTGGAGTAGTTGGTAGAGCAGGAAGGGTAATGGAGGTCATCATCTGTCGATTAGAGATTGATAATCATCCGAGGGTTTGCTTTCACTTCGATGGAAAGGATAGAGGAAGCAAATCTCACTGTCTCCCTTCTGCATGGCTGTAGTTTTAGTGGAAGAAGGTTATTGGTGAAAAGGGCCAAGTATGGGTTGGAGGTAGTGAATCAAGCTACCCATCAGAAGGAGGAGAGAAGGGGGAAAGAGGGGTTGGATAAAGGAAGGGGAGGAAGCGGCTGGTTAGTGTAGAGCTAGGAGGAGAAGAAGTCGGAAAGCCCAAATCTTATAGAGATGTGGTTGCAGAGGAGAGCTCCAAGGTCTCGAAAGCCAGCAAGGGGGTGTTAGGCTGGGAGGAAGTGGCAGCTTATGGCCCTGTGGTGCAGGTTCACCCTAAGGTGGTTGACAACGCTTGGAAGATCCTCCAATGGAGTCTAGTGGCGACAATAAAGGATGGGGCCTCATTATCGGGGGGTGGAGGGCTGGTCATCTAAGAATTGCGGGTTGGAGGAGGAAGATAGGGTTTTAAAACTGCTCAACAACTTGGAGCTATGGATCTCTCTCCAGGCGAATGAAAATTTGGACAAGATTATCATGGCTATCTTCCTTTTCAAAGATGGGCTGATCATCTTCATTTGTCGATGGATCGAGTGGTCAGTTTTCATGTGTAAATATGGTACTAGGTTTGGGAGCTCTCATTGTCATATTTTATCCATGATGTTTTTATTGTTGTGAGGTCCCGAATTGGTGAGCTTACTGCCATTGCTTCTTACACAAAGGGCTGCGAGGAGCTTCGAACAACCAAGACTTTGAGGGGAAGGTGCCAGTGTGGGTGGAGAGGGAAGAGAAAGGAGGAGAGAAGTGTCCACAGAACATAAGCAGGTTGGTTGTAGGTGCCCTAGTGGAGGAGGACAAATGCAAAGAATTGGTGGCAGAAGATGACAGATGCAAAGAATTGGTGGCAGAAGATGACAGATTGCAATTTTGGTGCTTCAGTGATCCACCATGTGGCACTAGGGGTACGTGTTGAGTAGAGAGGGCTGTGCATAGGGAGTAGGTGGTGAGGAGGCATTGGAGCTTCTACCATGCGTCCCTTCAGTTGCCCAAATGGTCTTTGAGGGGAGAGATTTCTCTTCACGTGCCCAACCTTCTGACGGGAGAAATGACATTTCAGAGAAGAGATTGACATGTGCTCTACATGCTGTCAATCTCGATGTAGGATCGAAAGAGGCTTGGGCTACGCGTGTTGCTGAGTGGTGGGTAAGAGGCTAGTGGTGAGACGATGAAGGAGAGCCAGACACGTTATCAGCTCAGAGAAGTGGTGAGTGGCTTGGGCCATATGCATGATGGAGGGTGAAGTAGTGGGGGTAGGTGATGTAACCATCAAGGAGATGCAACCATGTGTTCTCAAGGATGAGACATTCGAGGAACTCACATGTGCTCCCCTCTTCACTCACATAGAGGGTTTAAGTTGTGGCACGTGTGGCTCTTATTTCTCATGGGGAGGCTCGACAAGTGGCACCTGTGCTAGGTTTCATAAGTTGTTGCATGTGTGAGGATCCTTCCTTTATTCCAGAAGCAGTTAGCAACTCCTAAACTCTTTTTTAAGGACGTGGGAGTGGTGAAGAAAACATGGGGTCTTGAGGGAGGTCTGGAGCAGAGCTCGGCATCCGAAGGAAGTAGAAAGGAGGATGGAGGGCTCTTCTTTGACTCTTTTAGGTGGCAATTGACAACTTAGAAAGGTGTCAAGGAGAGAATAATGCGGTGTGATATGAAGTTGATTTGGTAGAGATGGCCTTGGTTTCAATGGTCGAAGATGGGGAAATCTTTCCATATGGGAAGTGGTGCAAAATTCTGTCCATGCAGGAGACGATAGCTAGCGGAGGGCTATTGATAAAGGCCCCTGACATCATGCTGAATCAAGTGGTCATTGGTGTTAGTGAAGAGAATGGGGTTGGTGGGTGGAGCTCTGTGTGGGAACTGTACATTGGTTGAGGAGAACATGGATCACATGTAAATGGTCCGAGGCATGAGGTGGAACAAGGAGGCAATTAGGCATGTTGGAAAGATGGTTGATGTGTCCTTTGGTGACTGCAATGACTTTATTGCTCTCTTCCAGTTCATGGAAAAGAGAGGGGCTCATAAATCTCGAGTGCTATATGGAGAGGTTAAAAAATCTCCTAAAAGGTTAAAGAGAGTTGTTCTATCAACTATGGAATGGGTCTAGCTACTAGAGGTGAAAGGAGAGGAAAGGGGTAAGAGGGGTTCAGGAATAAAATTAAACAACTGGAATGTGCAGAGTCTAGGTTGTAGGCAGAAGCGTCATTAGATAAAGTTCTTCAAAATTTATTAGGCACAACTACTTTTCAAGAAACGAAGCTCCAGTCGATCGATCAAGCTATTGTTAGTTCGGGGGATTATTTGGTACACAAAGGTGTGGCAAAAGGAGGAATGGTGGGGAGGTAGATTTTCAGTCTCTGTGCTCCTTAGGGATTAGCTTCGACTTTCAAATTGGTATTAAATCTTGTTTATGGACCAAATCAAATAGGCCAATGTTTAAGTGGTTGAAGAGGGGAAATCTATCTAAAGGGAAAGTGGTGCGAAATTCTATCCTTGTAGGAGACAATAGCTAGCGAAGGGTTGCTGATAGAGGCCCTTGACATCATGTTGATTCAAGCGGCCATTAGTGTTAGTGAAGAGAATGAGGTAGGTGGGGGGAGCTTTGTGTGGGAATTGTACACCAGTTGAGGAGAACAGGGACCACATGTAAATAGTCTGAGGCATGAGGTGGAACAAGGACGCAATTGGGCATGTTGGAAAGATGGTTCATGTGTCCTTTGGCAACTGCAAGGACTTTATTGTTCTCTTCCAGTTCATGGAAAAGAGAAGGGCTCATAAATCTCAAGTTGATAGATGAAGCTAGATTCAGTAATCTCCTAAAAGGTGAAAGAGTGCTGGTGGGGCTAGAATCTTCTATCAACTATGGAATGGGTGTAGCTACTAGAGGTGAGAAGGAAAGGAAAGGGGTAAGAGGGGTTCTAGGAATAAAATTAATCAGTTGGAACGTGCAAAGTCTATGTTGCAGGATGAAGCATCATTAGATAAAGTTCTGGATGAAGCATCATTAGATAAAGTTCTGCAAAATTTATAAGGCACAACTACTTTTCAGGAAACCCAGCTCCAGTCGATCGATCAAGCTACCGTTAACTCCCCTTGGGAGGGGGGTGGGTTACAAGTATTGGGTAGCTCTAGATGCAGTGGGAGCAATGAGCACTAAAGTGATTATTTGTGAAAGAGGTGTGGTAAAAGGAGGAATGGTGGGGAGGTGGATTTCCAGTCTCCATGCTCCTTAGGGATGTAGCTTCGAATTTCAAATTGATAATCATTGTTGGTTATGGATTGAATTAAACAAGCCAATGTTTAAGTGGTCGAAGCTGGGGAAATCAATCCATAGGGAAGCGGATGCAAAATTCTGTCCTTGTAGGAGACGATAGCTAGCGGAGGGCTATTGACAGTGGCCCTTGACATCATGCTGATTCAAGCGGCCGCTGGTGTTAGTGAAGAGAATGGGTGTAGGTGGGTGGAGCTCTGTGTGGGAACTGTACACTAGTTGAGGAGTACGGGGACCACATGTAAATGGTCTGAGGCATGAAGTAGAACAAGGACGCAATTGGGCATGTTGGAAAGATGGTTGATGTGTCCTTTGGTGACTGTAAGGACTTTATTGTTCTCTTCCAATTCATGGAAGAGAGGGGCTCATAAATCTCAAGTTGCTAGATGAAGATAGATTCAAAAATCTTCTAAAAGGTGAAAGAGAGCTGGTGACGCAGGACAACTAACCACTAGCTTTAAAAGCTCGAACTAATAGAGCATGGCGAATCAATCCCTTTATCTCATAGCCCAGGCTCCTACTTCACACAGGCCATGCCCTTGGTCGAACCCTCCTTCGTGGGCCCCACTTCCCATGGGTTTGCATGACACTAGCCCCCTGCCTCACATGGGTGGGGTCCGCCTCACACGAGCCACCCTCCTCACATGGGCTGCCCACCTCGAGTCTGCCCATGCTTCATTCAGGCCACTCTACTTGAGCCCGATGTGAAAATGCCCCTACATTAATCACCCCCGGTGAGGAGTCTCAAACACGAGACACCCCGCTTTGATACGACTTTGACTCAAGGACAACTAACCACTTGCTCTAAAAGCTTGAACTAATAGAGCGTGGCAAATCAATCCCTTTATCTCATAGCCCAGGCTCTTGCTTCACACAGGCCAGGTCCTCGGCCAAACCCTCCTTCGTGGGCCCCACTTCACATGGGTTTGCGTCACATTAGCCACCCGCCTCACACGAGCTGCCTACCCTGAGTGTGCCCCTGCTTCACACAGGCCACCCCACTCGAGCCCAGTGTGTAAATGCCCCTGCATTAGCTGGTGGGGCTAGAATCTTCTATCAACTATGGAACGGGTGTAGTTACTAGAGGTGAGAAGGAACAGAAAGGAAAGGGGTAAGAGGTGTTCAGGAATAAAATTAATAAGTTGGAACATGCAGAGTCTAGGTTGCAGGCAGAAGCGTCATCAGATAAAGTTTTGCAAAATTTGTAAGTCACAACTACTCTTCAGGAAACCAAGCTCCAGTCGATTGATCATGCTACTATTAACTCCCTTTGTTTTTTTTTTTTTGGGGGGGGGGGGGGGGGGGGCACAAAGGTGTGGCAGAAGGAGGAATGGTGGGGAGGTAGATTTTCAGTCTCTGTGCTCCTTAGGTATGTAACTTTGAATTTCAAATTGCTATTCATTGTTGTTTTATGGACCGAATCAAACAGGCCGACGATATCAATTTCGGGCAGAATTAGACTTGATTTCGAGCAGGTGGCACGCTCTATGGTGCGTGGGGGGTGACTTCAACGTCCTAAGATTCATATATGAGAAGCTAAATGGGACTCGTAGCATGTGCAATATGGGGTATTTTTTTATTGGGTTGGGGTTGTCGAAGGAGGAAAAGGATTTGAGGGTTAAGCTTTTGTTAGAATACCAGAATCGCTTAGAAGAAGTAGGGACAGTGGTCTCAGCGATGTGGCTAAAAAAGGGAGACAAGAATACGAAGTTCTTTCACAACATTGCCAGTGCTAGGGCAAGGGCTAATAGGATTGCTAGTGTCATGGTGGATGTGAGGTGAGTCGAAGAAAAGTCTTAGGTGGGCGATGCTATAGTTTAGTTCTGTAAGGATCTTCTTACTGGCGAGCGCTGGGTTCGATTGAGGCTTAATAATGTCTTTTAATCATCTATTTGAGGAAGCGTAGGCTTCAGAGAAGCCAATTACTGAAAGATGAGGTTAAGAAAGTGGTAGAAGCATTGGGTAGAGACAAGGCTATGGGGCTAGATGGTTTTCTTGTGGCATTTTTTCAAGTCTTTTAGGAGCCAATGAAGGGACATTTGGTTAATTTTATTTTTTTGGAAAGGTAACTGAATTTTATTAAGAAGCTGCACAAAGGAGGAAAAGAATACAAAGAGCTAAAGGAAGAACAAAAGAAAATTATGGCCCTAGGAGAGCAACTAAGACGCAAGCGTCGACTTCCTTAACACTGGAGGCCCATTTGACTACCCAAAAGATGACCTTACGATAGACCCAATCTACTGTTTCTACTTTATTTTCAAAACAAAGCTTGTTCCTCTCTCCCCACAAAGCCCATAAAATCGCCAAACCCGCCTACCGCCATATATCTTTACCTTCTTTGCCAACTCTGCCGCTATGCCAAGAAGCTGAAAAGGAGGAAATGTTTCCCGGCATTGACCAAGCAATGTTGAGAGTGTTAATGAGCTTATCCCAAATCTCTTTAGCATAAGGACAGTGCAATAAGAGACGATCCACCATTTCTGTGTCTCTCAAGCACATGATGCATACATTAGGAAGAAGCTTGACCCTTTTCTGTAGGTTATCCATTGTCAAGATTCTATTTCTTGCCGCTAACCACGTGAATGCCGCCACCTTTGATGGGGCTCCATAATTCTAGAAGTTGAAACATTGCCCGAGATTAGAAGCCTCAGAGGAGAGAGTTCTATAAAAAGATGCCATCGAGAACCTGCCCGACTTGTTCTTGGTCCATTCGACCCCGTCTTCCGCACCCTCTCCAAATCAAACCTTCGTTAATCTCTCAAGTAGGGAGAGAAGTTTGTCGAGTTCTTTGTCCGATAGACCTCTATGACATAGAGGGGTCCACACTATTTTTTTCCCCTCTCCTTTCAAAATAGGTTGCCTCAAGTATGTTGATGTCTTGCACCGCAGCTGCCAGCGATGAAAAATCATCTTTTAGGGGGCGTTCTCCAATCTACCTATCAATCCAAAACCGAATTCGATTACCGTCACCCACTGAGCAGCGGAAGCTTTCATTAATTTTTGGGAGCAGAGTGGAGATAACTTTCCACACTCTAGAAGCTCGGTACCTTGAGGAGTCCTTGGTCCACCCCCCCCCCCCCCCCCCCCCCCCCTGGTCCAGTCCCATATTTCATAGCCAACACTTCCCTCCACAAGCTCTTTTCCTCTAATGCGAATTGCCAAAGCCATTTGCCCAACAAGGCTATATTCATGTGTTTTAAGGTCCTCAAACTTGCCCTACCTCTCTTTGTCATACAGGCTTGCAAACCTCCTCCCTACTTAACAGGTGAAAATTTCTCTTATGGCCCGTTTGGCACCATGGATTTGAGGAGAAGTGAGGAGAAGTAGATTCCATGATATGAATTCTCACCGATTCCACTTCTTATCAATTCCAGATTTTCTGTTTGGCAGCCAAGATTTGAGAGAAATCAAACATGAAGGAATGGACGGTGTAAATTTTAATCCCACTGTATGCCTACCGTATTAGCCTCGATTTTTAAATCCATGCCATTCATCCATTTTTACATATCATTTTATGCCAAGATCCAAAAAATAAAGCAAATCCACATCTAAAGTGGACCATAAAACAAGAAAAAATGGAGAGTGAGACCTTTATGATGCACAAAAGTCTTCGATTAAACTGAAATTTGTGTGGTCCCTTCATCCCGGTCCTTGTGACCTTATCAACAAGTTGGATGGAAAATGTACATCATGTTGGGTCCCATAGTTAGGGACACATTATGGTGGGTCCCACGTTGGGAAGGATTTCTCCTCAAATCCCACCTTTTTTTTGAGGATTTGAAAAAGGGCTAAAAGTGCCTTTTTGAGTTCTCCTGGATTCCACTCAAATCCACTTCTCTTCAAATCCATGGTGTCAAACATAATAAAGCAACCAGTTTTTCCTCCTTTCCCTCACTTTCTCCTGGAATCCAGGGTGCCAAACGGGCCATTAGAGTCTTTTCCTTTACATAGAAAATCTCGCCTGAGTTTTTTGAGCTTGCTGAGAACCGATTTAGGGCACTTAAAGAGCGACATATAATATAGGGGCATATTGGAAAAAGCCGCCTTGATTAACGCTAGCCAGCCACCTAAAGGAAGATGTCGACTTTTCCAGGACGAGAGTTTTCTCTTGATGCATTCAAGGACTGGATCCCACAGATGTTTCACTGGCTTACCTATGCATAACGGAAACCCGAGGTAGGTAGAAGCAAAGGTTCTAACTTGGCAACCGAAGGTACTCGCGAATAACTTCACCTCCTCCGAAATATGAATATCTAGAATTTCACATTTTGAATGATTCACCTTCAGGCTCGAGACTGATTCGAAGCAGGCGATGATCTTACGTAGATTGCCAACCATAATCTTGTCCCCTTCGCAAAACAATATTGTGTCATCCGCAAATTGTAGATGGGTGATAGGTCTATCCGGGTCTCCACAGTTGAAGCCATGAATTAAACCCGTTTCCTGGTCTTTCAAAAGCATCTTGCCGAGCGCTTCCTCCACAACCAAGAACATAAATGGGGAGAAGGGGTCCCCCTGACGCAGACCCCTGGAAGCCTTGAAGAAGCCTTTTGGGGAGCCATTGACGATGATCGAGAAAGAGGCCGAATTGACGCACTCATGAATCCACGATCTCCATCTCTGCCCGCACCCAATACGCTCTAAACATATAGTCGAGGAAGCTCCAATCAACGTGGTCTTAGGCCTTTTCTACATCGAGCTTGCAAACGACTCCGGGTTTACCTTCCTTGAATTTTGAGTCTATGCACTCATGGACTAGCAAAGCACAATTGAGAATCCGTCACCCGGCTACAAAGGCACTTTGATTTCCTGCTACGATAGAGTGAATTACCTCTTGAAATCTGGAAGCTAGGATCTTTGCTAGATCTTGTAAGGACTTCTAATCAAGCTAATAGGCCTAAAGTCTTTCAAGTTTTCCGCTCCTTTTTTTTTGGGATAAGCACTTTAAAAGAAGCTCCTAATTCCTTCGAGAGTCTGCCCCTTTCGAAGAATTCTTTGATGAAGGCAACTACATCGTTCTTTACTTGATTCTAAAAGATCTGGAAGAACGCCAATGGAAAGCCCAGTAGGACCCGAGGCTTTATCCCTATCCATGGAGTCCACACTTTTTTAATCTCCTCCTTTGTCACTGACTTTTCTAGGGCAACTCCTTGGCCTTCATCGAGGGAGGGGAACTCCAAGTTATCCAAACTAGGCCTCCTCCCTTCTTCTTTAGTAAGCAATCGCTCGTAAAAATCGACAATGGCTTGACTGATTTGATCTTTGTTGCTCACCCTGATCTCGATAACCATCAAGCTTCCTATACGATTGTTCTTAGCTCTTACACTCGCCATGTTGTGGAAAAATTTAGTGTTCTTATCTCTTTCCTGCGACCATAGTAGCAGGGATCTTTGTCTTCACTTGATCTCCTCTTTGATGTTTTTCTCGTACCTCTGCAAGAGATTAGCCCTTCTCTCCTCTTCCCCTTCCGAAATCGTTCCCCCTTCCTCCTGTAAGTCTAGATCTTGGATTTCCTCAAGAATAGAGTTAAATTCGATCTCTTGGTTGCCTAGGACCTCCCTTTTCCACTTATTCAACTTGTCCTTTAGCATTTCAGCTTCTGGAATAGCCTGAATCCCGCGTATCCTTACACCTAGAATTTTGCCCACCATTCCTCAACCATCTTGTGAAACCCTTCAATCTCCAGCCACGACAACTCAAAACGAAAGGGCCTGGGTCCCCAATTCTCTTCAGTTGCATCCAACAAGATAGATCTGTGGTTTGAAGAAAGTATGGACATACCAATCTGTTTAGAAAGAGGAAAGACCTCGGTCCAATAATTGGAAACGAGGAATCTGTCGATGCGAGGGTTTGCTTGTCCATTTGACCACGTAAACCTTGCTCCCTCCATAGGTAGGTCCACCATTTCTTAGCTAGATCCAGTTTGAAAAGCCCCTCATGCTAGTGGAGATTCTGTTGTTGTTCCGCCTCTCGAAGGAGAATCGGGTGATGTTAAAATCTCCCCCAACGCATTAGGGATGAGGCCATCTACTTCTAACAAAGTCTAGCTCGTCCCACAATTGAGACCTGCAAGAGGCCTGACAAGGACCGCAAACAGCTGTAGCAATTCATTGGAAGCCTGATGCCCTATCCTTAAGGAGAACAGACACAGAGAAGGTCCCCACCCAAGAATCCACCTTTTCAAACTTATTTTTATCCCATGTTGTGATGATGCCTCCCGCTCGGCCCATGGCATCGAGAGCAACCCATTCTTTGAATTTAATACCCTAGATAAATTCAAGGCATTTATCATCCATAGACTGAAGCTTCGTTTCCTGAAGGAAGATCAGTTGCGGCTTCACCTTGCTCAACAGAACCCTGAGTTGACATCTCATCTCCTCTTTGGCCCCCAGGCCTCTCACGTTCCAGGAGAGGATCTTCATTTGACGCTCTTATTGCCCCCGTTTCCCCTCCTCAACGTGCTAACCCTGTTGTCTGAATCAGAGACGAATGCTGGGCCCAGACTGCATAACTCCCTCCAGCCTCTAGGTGTTCTTCTGAGCTTTGGTTCTAATTGTAGCTGAAGAACCTGTCGACCCTTCTCAGCTACGAATTGCATGAACGCCTTAACATCCTCATTTGAGTCACCACAAGACACACCAATCATCCTCCCCACCCTTCTCAACGCGTCCTTCATCCACTTCTTGTCGCGACTTGAAGGCAGCGACAAATCCACTGCCCATCCTGGTGGGCCTCCTTCCACCTCTTGCTCTGCTGCCTAATCAAGGGTCAGAATCTCTTGGTCCACTTCCAACATCCTCTTGGCTTGCAATGGAGTCACCAACAACATATCTTCCCCCTCCAAGGCTTTATCACCTTGATTTAAAGCTGCATCGTCCCAAACCGGTGAGACCGTGTTTAGACCAAGGGCGAGACAAGCTCCATCTGATCCTGCAACATCCCTGCGTAGGTGATCAACCCCTCTTCTTGGCTACTAGGAGGCATGTCGACTTTCAAAACAGACCTTGGAGAGGAGCCCTCTATCAAAGATGTGGAATCACCCCCCTTCGAGTTCCTCACATTGGAGCAAGTGACAAGTCCGCTCAAAAGAGGCAGCTCTGGAGGCTTCCCTAATAAGAGGGGCTAAAAGGCACGTGTCTTAGGGGACACCCGAGCAACCTCTTACGACATGCTTGGCACGTACTCATTAAGAAAGGGCACACCTACTCGATATAGGGTGATTCGAGGAAAACCTTCATTGTCCAGTTCTGCTTTGGTTTCAGCCTCGGATCCCTATCTAGCTGATTGAACTTGCGCCTCCAATCTGTCCCCTTCCCCATAAGTAGGCTCGGAGATCACCGAACCTCCTCGATCTGACTTTGTCTTGGGATGGCTCCCCGCCCCATGATCAGACTTGGACAGAAAAGAGCCTCCAACCTCGGATCGAGCTTGCTGCGAGGCTCCAGTTGGCATCCTTGCCTCGACCGACGCGTCTGATCCTCTCCTGAACCTCTTTTCCGGTTGCCAGGTGTCACTCCCAGGGACATTCGTCCTGAACGAATGGCCTGACGAAACGCCCCTTGCATGGCATGTGTCCTCCCCAGGATTTCAAATTTAAAAACTGGACCCGAATGAGTCGCCCGTGTATGGACCTCGATGGGGGTACACGTGTAGGGCCGATAATCCCCCCCTCTGATTGACCGTTCGATGCTCAACACTGTAATTCGAACGAGAGCGCTGGAGCACCACATCTGACACAACCTCTGGCCCAATCAACTGTGGACACGTCACCCTTTCACCTTCTGTAGTCCCTCGAGAGATGCACAAAGGTGCTCCTTCATCCCCCTGCTTTCGTCCCCACTTGATCCCCCCCTGCTACCATGCTTCCTCCTCTTCCAAATTGCTCCCCAGCGGCGGTTTGGCCTTCCTTCTCTCTCTCGTTCGACCTTGACTGGGGCGCAGACTTCCCCCACCTTCAGCTGAATGAAATTAGGCAGCTCTGCCTCCCTTCTCCTCCTCACGAGGATCCGAGCTGTGCTAACCTCGACCCCTGACTTTGATTCCGGATTTATGGTAGTCACCTCTTCGATGCAAGAACCCAGAGTTCGTATGACCTCCGAGAACCACAGTTCTAATGGGATCCCCCACAAAAGGAACCATGCCTCCTCCTTCCCAAACAAGGACACATCCTCCCACTTGACACTGATGAGTGGCTTGGCCACAAAGGTGAACAACCGATTAATCTCAATCTCAAGCCTTATCGCCACCTAGACCTCGTCTTTTCCGATCGGGCTGAGGGAGAACTCGCCGTCGTACAGGCCACACGCTTCCTTGACCTACTTTCTTACCTCGGCTAGGGATGTCTCCTCTTCTGTCTGAATGACAACCGACCAACGGAGCAGGTGACAAGTATCTTCAATCACGTCGGGATTGACTCGAACAAGGGGTCTCTTTGGCACCTCCTCTTTCCACACCCATCTCTTGTCCTCGAGGTCTTTCAGGTTCTATCTGTAGGGTGCCTCTCCTGTACTTGAACCCTTCACCACCTCCGCAAAGGATCGATTATCAGTCGACTTTCCGTCTCCCCCTCCCACAACAACTTTTGGACTGTGTGGATGAGCTTCAATTTCCCCCATCTGTCCTGGATTACCACCCTTCACTACCTCCTTTTGATACCTCGTCCTCAACGGTTTGCTGGTCTGCACCTCCATTAATTTCCTTCGGTCCATACTTCACGCACAGGATGGAGAGTTGCACACCGTTGAACCTTTTATAGTGAAGATTTCGGATGACACATTCAAGCTCCTCTTCAAATGCCATTCTAAAGAAGGTAAAACCTCTTGGTGAAACTGATTTGCAATCTAGGGGTATGATAACTTCCTTTACCTCTCTCGACTTTCCAAAAACTTTCTGAAAAGACAATCTATCCCAACCAGGAGGAAAAGAGGCAACAAATAAGGTAGGGAACTCGAGGAGCGGCCCCTTAGCTCTACGATTCTTCTTCGCCTTCCCCTTTCTTCGATTAACCATCGTCCACCCCCCTGTATCTTAATCTGATCTTCCCTATACAACATGCTCGCCTATCTACTACTGCCTACCCCACCGACTTGTCGGATCTCCTTGACGTGTATCTGAGCAGCCACCGTGGGTGGGTAGATGGTCTCCCTGATCTCCTCGCTCTTATCCATGCGTTTCTCACGAACCATTCTCTTACCTTTTTGTCGTACAAGGAATGCATCCCACACATCTTTCTCCACAACTCGAAAAAGCAATCTCAAGATTTGGTTAACTTTATCGCCGAGTTTTTCGAAAGGGATGTCTATCGTTAGTGTTTGCCGCATCTTTCATAGCTATTATTCTGAAAAAAAGAGGGTGTCGATTGCCTTGGGGACTTTATGCCTATTAACCTTATTGGGGACCCTCATAAGGTTTTAGCTCAAATCTTGGTGTCAAAGTTCTGAGTTATTCTAGAGAGGGGTGGCCTCTAAAGTTCAAGGGGCTTTGTGGCAGGTAGACAAATTTTGGATAGTGCTTTTATCGCTCATGAGTGCATCGATTCATGACATAGAGAGGGTAAAAAGGGAGTTATTTGCAAGCTGGACATCGAAAAAGCATATAATCACATCGATTGGGATTTCCTCAATTAGATGTTAAGACATTTGGGCTGCAAGCAGAAATGGAGGAAGTGGATTCAAAAGTGTGTTTAGTCGGATAAGTTTTCAGTGTTCTGCTTTCCCCTTTCTTGTTGGTGGTGGTAGTAGAGGCTCTTAATAAAATGCTAGGCTTCTTAGTGGGTTCAAGGTAGAGAATGTAGATTTCATGTTTTGCATTTTCAATTTGCTGATGATACCATTTTATTTTGTGATGCAAGTGTAGGCAAGGTAGATAACTTGAGGAGGATAGTTAGGTGCTTCAAAGTGGCGTCCGGTCTGAAGGTGAAAATTTTAAAGAGTGAGATGTTTTTAGTCCGTATTACAAGGAGGAGGTGAGATTAACAGAGGTGTTTGGTCGTTGGGCTTTCCTTCTTTGTATCTCAGACAAACCTTATGGGTAAGCCAACTAAGCATAACATTAATTATACCCTCCATGTCGAACTTGCCTCTTTATTTCATCTCTCATTTTAGGTGTCTGAAGACTATGTTGGACAAATTAGAGAATTTAACGTGGGATTTCTTATGGCAAAGTGCACGATAAATGTTTTTTCATCTAATGAAGTGGGATGAGGTGTATCTTCCATATGAAGAGAGGAGGAGCATGAATTAGGATGTTGGAGGGTATAAACTCGGCATTGCTAGGCAAGTGGTTGTGGTGATTTGGCACAAAAGATTATAAGTCTATGGAGAGAAGTAATAGCTAGGAAGTACGATGTTGGGGAAGGGGATGGGAAAAAAAACTCTTCACTTTATAAGATGTCATCGATTTGGAATTCAGTTGCTAGGATGGGGGCTCAGTTCAAGGAGGGGATTGGGTTCTCTGTGGGGGATTAGAAGAGGATCCAATTCTGAGAGGATATATGGGTAGGTGAGGGGGCACTTAAAGAAGGATTTTCGAGGCTAGCTAGACTAGTTTCTAAGGAGAATATCTCCATCACTTGATACTTCTTATGGTTTGTGACTTGGTGGTTTGGTTTCCTCCTTGCCAAAGAAACTTGTCAAATGAGGAAGTGGTAGATCTCATTCGGTTATTGGATCGGCTTCAAGGCTTGCGACTCTCTGTAGCAGAGAGAAATCATCTGGTTTAGAAAAAAGAGAGTTTGGGTCGATTTCCAAATTGATGATGGTTAGGAGCTGGGAGCATAGTGGGTATACTTCGTTTGTTTGGCATTATGGAGCGCCCCCTAAAGTAGCGGCTGTTGCATGTTTGGGAGGGAGAAATAAAGTGCTATCAATTGATAATCTCCCGAAGAGGAAAATGGTGATTCCCAATATCTGTGTTATGCATGTAGAATATGGATTGTTGATCATCTTTTCATCCTATGCCCCTTTTCTTAAGAGGTGTGGAAAAGGTTTTTCGTCTCCTTTATAGTGTGATGTTGATGATGCTGGGATCTATTGAAAGTTTCCTTCTAGCACCATGAGGGTAGAGTAGGAAAAAAAGGGAAGGTGATTTAGAGGCTAGCTTTGCCGGCGGGTCTTTGGGCTTTATGGGCAAAAAAGAATAATTGATGCTTTGGAACCAAAGTGGGTCGGTGTCAGAGTTGTTTGGTAGGGAAAAATTGGAGATCATAGGGTGGTCCTCATGTTTATAATCCTTTTGCAATTGTAATCTTTCCCCTTTATATCGGGATTCGCTGTTCTAATGTGCCTAAGTTTTTGTTAGGCTTTAATAAAAAATTGTTATTCTTGTATCTCTATGAAAGTGTCCCCTAGGTAGAGAGTTGGTTGTCATTAAATTAGTGACTCTATGGGCATGATGAAAGTCTCTATGAGCTCCTCTCCTTCTTACTTCTTTCATTAAAAAATAAATTAAATGACAGCATCATCTTTACATGATAGTCTCAGATATTCACTAGTTACTTCTTTTTAGGTCTTTGAGTTGAGCGCAGCACAAGGACCAGAGGCGGGTCTATTTTTGTTTAGAAAAGTGCCACACTTCAGAATTCTAGTCTGTGGTGGTGATGGTACGGTTGGTTGGGTTCTAGATGCTATTGACAAGCACAATTTTGAATCTCCTCCTCCAGTTGCTATCCTTCCAGCAGGTACTGGCAATGACCTGGCTAGGGTTTTGTCATGGGGAGGTGGTCTTGGAGCTGTAGAGAGAAAAGGAGGCTTGTGCACAGTCTTGCACCATGTAGAGCATGCTGCAGTTACCATGCTTGATCGGTGGAGAATAACAATCGGAAATCAACAGACCAAGCATGTTCAGCACACAAAATTTATGAACAACTATCTTGGTATGCCATGAACATCTTCACTTTGATCACTTGAAAGAGGAATTATGGGGTTCTTTATGTGTCTGTCCTCACAAGTAGGACTGTGGTTTGATAATCTGGATGATTGCTGATGGACCCCATGGTGGATGAGGGTGCCCAGAAAACTCACAGATTGGAAAGTTCCAACCTTTGATCAGTAGCCTATAAATAGATGGTGAGGAAAACATACAGCACTGATCAAGAAAAAAAAGGCCAGACATTGGATGGCTTGATCTTCAAATCTGGATGGTTTATGGGGCATCCTCCATCAATGGTGGGGTTCATCAGATTCAATGACCTGGATCACAGGCCCACTTGTATGGGCCAGGTGCATCGGGGCACTATTCATAGCTTGATGTATCAGGACCCAATGACTCCTCCACCTGAAATATGTATTGGAATAACTGTGGTGCATTTTCAACAGGAATTGGGTGTGATGCAAAGGTTGCCTTGGACATTCATAATTTGCGTGAAGAAAACCCGGATAAGTTCTATAACCAGGTATAAGAAGTCTCTCTTCCTGCCAGCATGGATTTTGAATTATGACTAATACACGTAATACTTAGCATAGGACCCATTTGGTGTTTCTTCTAGGAAAATTGTTTATTGAAATACAGGTAACTATGAGCATAGGATCCATTTGGCATTGCTTCTGGTAAAACAATGGTATTAAAAATACTCGTGCAAAATTTATTCTCAATCATGGTATTAAAAAACAGTTATGTAACAGCCATAATGGCCATTATGTAACAGTGGGATCCGTTATGTATTACAGGGCTGCAACATCCATTCTGAAAAAAAAAAAGTCTGTATGGGCTGATACAAGTCCGTAACCGTCCGATATGGGACCTTTACAGTTTTTTCCTTACTTAAAGTTCTTTACCATTACGAGGCTGTGACAGCCGTAACAGCTTGTATCTTAATGGTCATAAGGCTGGCCATTATGGCCATTGTTACCGTTATTGAATACCTTGTTCTCAATAGATATTTTTGGTAAACATAGATACGAAAAGATTCAGGCTGATTCAATCCTCACATGGCCACCACATAAATCTGGAGGTTTTTGGACAGTTGTCCATTGTTTTCTTGGGTGGGGCCTACTGTGTTGGGTATGTGTGATGCAGGGCAACTAACCACTTGCTTTAAAAGCTCAAACTGTTAAAGTGTGGTGAATCAATCCCTTTATCTCATATTCCAGGTCGAAAGGGCCCCAAATCCACGGGTCACCCTAGGCCCTCGGTCGAATCCTCCTATGTGGGCCCCGAATCCATGGGTGGGTCCGAATCCACGGTCCCCCTGAGTCCACAGCCAACCCCACCAGAGTGTGCTCCTGAGTCCACAGGCCGCCCCACTCGAGCCCGGTGTGAAAATGCCCCTGCATTAATATGCCATCCAACTGACTCATTGCATGAGCCTTGGCATGATGATATGATGCCCCCCAAAAAAGGCTTATACAATCATATTAGGTGGGCCACATCATAGGAAACGATGGATATCCATCCAAAAACCTCCAAATTGACATAGTGGCCTAATGATGGTTGGATCAGCCTGATATTTTGGGCGTCCAACTTTGCTGGTGGGCCTATCCTCCAAGACAGATCAGATGTCATACACTCACCCTGGTGGGCCCCACCCACAATCCTGGTAGAATAAACCAACCTCTCCTAAAAAGATGATTTATGTGTACAAGGTCTCTTTGATAGTTCATTGCATACAACACTTCATACATGGGCACTAAAAAATTGTACACATTGCATACTTTACATAAAATTAAACCGACCACATTGTGCAACCTGCTATATCTAGGTGATAATCCTAAAATCAGATTGGTTGAGTGGTCATACCCAGTGTTTTAAATAGCGAATAGCGTGTAGCGTAGCCTTCACCCCTCTGAAGCGTGAGGCGTAAGCTACATAGCGTGTAGCATAAGCTACACACCACTTAGATTGTTAATCAAGGTTGCACTTGGTTGCACCAAATTAGATGATTAATAATACAATTTAACAAAATTTCATGATATTTGGTGCAACCAAATGCAACCTAAAGTAATAGCAAGGGGTAATGATTAACTATAAAAGTGAAGAAAGAGCAACAAAACTGATTTAAAACGATTTCTTATATTATTTTACTAAAAGAATTGAAAAGACTAATGAATTTTCATTGAAATAGAAAAATGTAACAAATCATTAAAAACATTATTGATTTTAATGTTATAGTGAAGAATGACTTGTAATGTAAGCTATGTAGCGTGTAGCGTAGTCTATGAAGCATGTAGCGTATCTAAATTAATCATGTTGCGTAGGCTACACGCAACTTAAGCTATTTTCATGAGCTACGTAGCGTTTAGGCTAAGCTACGCTACGTAGCGTAAGCTACACGCTAGCGTAGCTATTTAAAACACTGGTCCTACCCTTCATCCGTGGATACTTATTTGTTGAAATAGGACCGGTACATGTTTTTCATTTTTAACTGTCCAATAAAGGTCTACCCATCTGATATTTAGGTGATCAAATAAGCATAGTTTTTGGTTCATGATACATTAAACCAGGTCCCATAATTTGGACCAGTTATTTTGAATTTCTTATATGCCATGTATGCAAATTCTAAGAAATTTCTAAGTTCCTGTGAATCATCCACCACACTTTACCGGACAATGAAACTTTCCTCATTTTGTGAACTGTGTTTTACAGCTGTATAAACATGACCAGAATCCTCCACAACACCTGTTCTACACAATGGATAAAACACCCGAGCTTGTGGGGCCCATCGTATCGTATGTGTGAAATCGACTCAGTCTATCAGGTTCACCCTTTGATGCTAGACCCTGTGATAAAAGTCAGCCTGGTTTAGAACCCATCTGGGCCCTACCAAATTAAACAATGGGGAGGAGACACCAACTGTAGGCTTGTGAGAGATAATTGCAGAGAAACAAAGATGCCCATTGGAAATGGGGGCTAGGCTAAGTGAAAGGAACTACTATTGATTGTTGTTTGTTAAAAATCACTTAACACACTGGCTAACTAAACTCATTTAATAGTTAGAGAAGTGAGTTTGAGAATCAAAATCACCCAAAAACAATTGTTTTAGCAATGCCAAACAGGCCCTTAGGGTCAGATGTCTATCTATCCATCTTTTTTCTACTGATCATTCACTTGTTTTAATGTAATCTCATGCGTTTTGGAAATTTATGCATTTATTTTTTATTCTTTTGGAATTATAAATAGAGAAGGTCTATAAGTTACAGTCCACCCAGTGGATCACTTCCAACCTTTCATGTGTGTGACATCCAACCCATCCAATGGTTGGCCCCATCATGAAAATCACCTTGTACAAAAATAACCGTATCCACTTATATAGTGGAGTGCACTTGTATTTTGCTATTTATCAATGGCTAGACATTGTTTTCTATGGTGTGGTCCACCTGATATGTAGATAGGGCTGATTTTTGCAACAGGTGATCCTCTTAGTGTGGCCAACCTAGGTTGGATATCACATGCACTCAATAAGTTGGTAGTTGTCCGCTGGGTGGACCGTACCTTGTGGTCTAACCAGTTGGACTTGAGATCACCTCTTGTAAATATCATTGTGAATCCTTTCATTAATAATGAATGCAAGCATAATTCCTTAATGCTCACAAGTTAAGAAGTGGCCCGCACCATTTTCACCTTTTCATGCTGCACTCATTTCAAACTATCATGCGTCTGAGGCATCCAAGCCACACATAAGGAGGGCCTAACCGTGTAGGTGGTGTGATGTAAAAATCAGCTAAGCCCCCTCATTAGGTGGGCCACACATCTATGTTGCATGTTGGCATTTTTTTTATATCAATAATATTATTGAACTGCACACAAAGGCAGAAAAGGGACAAGATAAGGCAATGGAAAGAGTCCCCTATACAAAGGGTAGATCCATGAACCCCCTCCTTCGCCAGAGAATTGGCTACATGATTTGCTTCACTTGGACCTTGACTAGATTCAATTTCTGTATGTTGCAAACACCATTTCAAATCATTCAAAATAAGAATCCGCATCCAAGGAGGATGACACTTAGAAGATACCCTCAAGATAGTATTTCTAGAATCCCCTTCCACAATAAAGGATCCCCCCATCCACCTTGATAAAATTTTCACTCCTATCTTAATGGCTAAGAGCTCCAATATGTTATCCAAACATAGTGATTATAATTCCCAACAATTACAATACTCTCGTATTGCCATACCTGGTTATTGAAACGTCTAGGTCATGTAGATGCCCCCAATCCAAATGGCCCCTTAGTCTCATGACCTATCATATTTCCTAGTGCATTCAAGATATCCTTGACAAGAGAAGACCCTCCGGTGCGGATTTAAAGTTTTAATTCAAGAATTGGTGATTCTGGTGGCCAATCCGCTGCATTAACATTCTCCTCCATCCTTTTCTATTCTGCTTCCAAATTCTTATTTATTTATTATTTTTTAAGCATCCAAATGTTGCAAAAATTCTGTTCTAGGAATCACTTCCAATCTGAAGTAGAAACTGAGCTTTTGCATGGGTGGGAATAGGTGCCTAATCCCTTCCTTCCCACCACCGCAGAATCTCTACTTTGAAACCTTGGAGTCACTTTTTTTTTTTTGCCTCCAAAATTAAGATCGTTGTAGAAAATTAAATTTTAGGTTTCTGTCCTGGATTCTTTTTTTTTTCCCCTGCAAAATCAATTAGTGGTCACTACCAGTTCCTCATCTATGACCTTCAGTGGAGTTGTCAGTTTATCTACAACATGCTTTTTTCAGGGGCCCTTAGTGAGAGTTCCATCTGCCATTTGTTAGGATCTTTTGTTTAGAGTTTAATGACAGGCTCGATAGATTGATGGATGGTTGAGATTAAAAGCCAGGTTTTGGAATTATTTAAGGATTGTTTACAGCCACCGTAGGGGAATATGTAGAACCAATGTTGTATTTCAGTTTGATATAGAAACAGGTGGAAACATTTTAGCATTTTGGGTTTCTGAACCCTAGTTGGTTTAAGTTGATGAATGTTCTCTTTTTTCAACTCCATATCAAATGTAAATATATGTTTCCATTCGTATTATTGCTTAAGAGTCTGGCTATGAGAAAAACAGTAGAAGTTGCCCGAAATTGGGTGATAGGTTGATATTGTTAGAGAATCCCTGTGATCACATTACTGATGCTGAAAATTCAAGTTTATCCAAAATCTGCTATACTTGTCAATTTTGGGTGATTTAGTCTTGTGATGTGTATATTTGGGTGGAATTTCATTGTATGCCCATCCTAAAACATTGGATCTTGTTGTAATCAATTGAGGCGAATCTAATAAACCCTAAATCGCTTTAATCAATCTTCCCTGTTGTAATATTTATATTTGTTGCCTTCTTCTTTTTAATAAAATTTTATGTTACCAACAAAAAAGATTATACTAACAAGTTCTCATTTCTAGTTAATGTAAGAATACTTCTCTATCTTGCACTCTCAAGTTAAGTCTCCATTATATTATTTGGCACTATTCATTTAACAATTCCTCCAGATGTTGCGCTATACATTTGAAGTGTGGTTTTGTTTCTGAAAAGAAGAAAAGAAAAAAAGAAAAATAGAAAGAAAAGAATAAAGTGAAGGAAGAAAACCAACATGTTCAAAAGCATCGTATCGAAGATCATCAAATGACAGCATATCTTCTGGTAGAATTTATATACTCTTGATGGATTCATTCTTTGATGGTAGTAGATGGTTCACCTAATGGCTGGATAGAGGTCTTGTGTAATTTTCAAAAAGTTGAAGAGCTTGAGCTAATTTGCATTTAGATCTTTTGGGATGGTATTTATTTACATTTTTAGTTCACTGGCATATGATTCTCTTCAAGTTCATCGAGGCTGCATTTGGATACTCAGTTGAATTCAATTGAAAATTTTCAATTTACTAAAATGGAAATGACCAATTGGCTGGTATCCCTAAACCAAAGTTGCAATCATTTCAGGTCCAATTTTAAATGTATGAATTTACAATTTGGGCTCTGGTCGTGATTGTGAATTAGATGATGATGTCCTCAATTTGGTCATTCATTTAAGTTGGATTATTACAATTCAGTTCAATTGAGTATCTAAACAAACCATTGGTTATTTCGATTAGTTATATGTTGAAATGGACCATGAACTAGTTTTGCTTGTTTTGTTTTATACAAACAAAATCTTTGGAAGACAAACATGGATTCATTGAATGGGCTTTTCTGAATTGGCACGGAGATTAAAATTGCTTCAGAAAATTCACACCTATGCATGGATTGGATTGTGGTAGCAACATCTTCCATTGATTTATGAAGGTTAACAGAATGCTTAACATTTTTTGAGTTCAAATATTCTCAACTCAGTATGCCTCCTTCCTTTTAGAGTATAAGAATTTTTTCTAAAGACTTTATTGCATACTACTTCAGCTGAGATTATGTAAAAAATCATTTCAAGATATCATGACTTAGACTCGAGTCTTTTAAGATGAAAATCATTACTCGAGCTGGTAGAATTGGTCACTTGGAGTTATTTTCTTTTTAATTTGACTTTTTTAATATTAATAGCAAAGATAATAATTAATATTATGGAAACTTGAGAAAGTATTGAATGATAAAGATTTTACAAGATGATTATTCCCTAAAATTCTGCTGAGATGATGGCCATATGTTATTTCCTTTTTTGTTAGAATCAATTGACCTAGTGTTTTATAATTCACTTGAGTTCAACAGTTCTCCAATAGGTTAGTTTGAACAATCATCCGAAAGAAGAGATTTAAGGTTGGTTTATTGTTTTTTTTTTTTTTGAAATAACACGCTGTTTCCTTTTGTGACTTGTTTTCTAATCAATTTTGGTTGGATTTAGAAATTCCTGAGTCTGCATGTCTTGAGCTAATATGGCAACTTTAACCACGTTTGTAGTGTTATTTTAAGTTATAGATGGCTTTTCTAATCGAGCTACAAAAATTATTTTGTTAGCCTATGTCTTAGTCCTGTTGTCTTTTGCTTTTGGCTGTAGCTATCTGGTTTCACTTAGCTAAGAGGCTGTTAATTTTGTGTAGTTCTTGAATAAAATGCTTTATGCAAGAGAAGGGGCGAAGAACATCATGGATAGGACATTTGCAGATATCCCATGGCAAATCCGAGTGGAGGTGGATGGGGTTGAGATAGAGGTTCCTGAGGTACGTTTGCATTGCTGCCCACAACCATCCTATTGTTCTGAAAATTGTTTCTCCTGCAAAATGTTTCAAACTACTGCAGGATGCGGAAGGCGTGCTTGTTGCTAACATTGGGAGCTACATGGGAGGAGTTGATTTGTGGCAAAATGAGGATGAGAATTATGACAATTTTGACCCACAATCTATGCATGATAAGATGTTGGAGGTTGTTAGTATATCTGGCACGTGGCACCTTGGAAAACTTCAGGTAAGTTACAGTAGTTGTCTTTGGTAAGGTAAGATGTGAATGCTCAAATGTTTCCTTGTTGAAGGTACTGATGCTTACATTCAATGTTTTAAGGGCTAGTGATGTCGCAGCAGTGGAAAATTATCTGAAACTTTCAAATAGGGGATGCATAAGTTCTCATTTTAAAGCTTAAAGCCTTAAATCCTTCATCATTATGCCATATTTTAGCCCCGACGAACACTCTACTAACAGTAATGATAGAAGAAACACCAAGGAAACAGGTAAACACACAAAATCGCTCCATGGAAACCCAATGGCATTGCACCATAGGTGCTCTAAAGTCATAGCACCAAGAAAGTATTGAATCTCATTGTGGGAAACAATAAAAAACTAGAATAAACCCATTCATTAAATAAAAATAATTAAACATCCTTTCCAAAAGGGTCTTTACATGCTTATACACTTTTCCTCGGTGTTTTAAATATCTACGCTATGTAGCGTGTAGCTTACGCTACGTAGCGTAGCTTAGCCTAAGCACTACGTAGCTCATGAAAATAGCTTAAGTTGCATGTAGCCTACGCTACATGATTAATTTGGATACGCTACACGCTTCATAGACTACTCTACACACTACATAGCTCACATTAAAAATCATTTTTCACTATAAAAAATCAATCATTAAAAATGATTTGTTACATTTTTCTATTTCAATGAAAATTCGTTAGTCTTTTCGATGCTTTTAGTAAAATGATATAAGAAATAGTTTTAAATCAGTTTTGTTGCTCTTTCTTCACTTTTATACTTAATCATTACCCTCGCTATTACTTTAGGTTGCATTTGGTTGCACCAAATATCATGAAATTTTGTTAAATTTTATTATTAATCATTTAATTTGGTGCAACCAAGTGCAACATTGATTAAAAATCTTAGTGTTGTGTAGCTTATGCTACACGCTATGTAGCTTACGCCTTACACTTCAGAGGGGTGAAGGCTACACTACAAACTATTTGCTATTTAAAACACTGATTTTCCTTAAAGCAATAGAAACTGTTATATAATTCTAACCATCCATTACTTCGAACCATAATAATCTGTTTCATAAAACATTCAAAATAATTAAAATATTCTGACCTTTTCAAAAAAAAAAAAATAAAATAAAATAAAATTTCTGAGTTCCATCACAATGATGCGCGCTTTCTGTAAATGGTCATAATTCGCTTAAATGATATAAGAGTTGCATGATCTTGGCCTTGTTTATGAGCTAAATCAATAGGCTTTCAAATGGGCCAACTTTGTGTCATTCTGACATTGTTTGATGCCCAAAAAGTCGGAAGAAAAAGAAGTGTTGAAATACTAAAGAGAAACTTGTTTAACAAGCCATGACTAGCTCTTAACTCTGAACAACTAATTAAATAAACCCTGTGGACCCCACAGTCTAAGGGATCATTGATTTGGACTTGTTGAAAAAAAAGTGGAAAAGTTATTTCCATGGAAATATTATTTCCTGAAAACCGATGGAAGTAAGCATTTTCTGTGGAAACTGATCCTAATTTCCATTTATGTTGTTTGGTAGAGATCTTTCGTAAGATATTTTTCTATTTATGATGTGGGGCCCATCAATAATGATAGGCCCCACATGGATAGGATGGACAAAGAGTAGGTCCCACATGGATAGGATGGACAAAGAATAGGTCCCACATGGTTAGGATGGACTGATGGTAGGCTCCACATAGTTAGGATGGACTAATGATAGCCCTATATGGTTAGGATTGACTAACCATCATTTAATGATGTCCTAACATAAAAATACACATGATTAGGATCGACCAATGATGGGCCCCATATGGTTAAGATCATCTAATGATGGGCCCTGCATGCAAAGAAACATGGTACACATAACATGTGGCTCAAATCATCTACAGGTGGCCCCATGTGCAAATACACATGGTTAAAGGTTATTTAATGATGGGCCCTACAAGGAAATGCACATGGTTATAAATTATGATTGACTAACAGTGGGTGCTGCATGGTTAAGTTCATCTAATGATGGAACCACATGGAATGCATGTGGTTTGGGTCGACTGATAGTGGATCCCCACATGGTTAAGATGATCTAAGGATGGGCCCAACATGGAAATACTAGGGGTTAGGATTGAGTGATGATGCCTTGTTTAGAGTGAGAATGGAAATGGATTTTCCTCCAACGCTACAAATATCCATTTTTAGGTATTATGGAGGAAAAAGTGATGAAAAGGTGGTTACTTTTACGGGAAAATATGGAATTGTGGAAATTTATTTCCAAGAAACATGTCAAAACAAACAAGGCAAATTACATTTCCATGGAAAGGACATTTCTCTTCTTTCCACGAATTCAAACAGGCCATTTTCTTTTGGTAACACAAGAAAGCCATTCAGATAATACAGAAGTAGGGCTATTAGCAGTCGGCGCCTGGATTTTCTTGGGCTCAGATTTTGAACTAACCAGGCTGGACCTATTCAAATTTGATTCTGGTCTCGTCCATTGACAGCCCTATTGAAAAATAAAAAATTATGACTATTGTAGACCTCTTGAATTCAAGAAACTTGATTAGATACTGAAGCAAGTTTTTAGTTGACTTGGATGCAGGTTATCATCAGTCCAGGTCAGTTTTTTAGATTTTACACCTTGGTCAAAAGAATTTGAAGATTGTGGCCGATCCCCCTCAAAACATTGTGATGTTGCCCATAAAATAATGGCTAACAGCAATTAGTTGCTGAAATTAATTTGAAGTGAATTCATAGATTATGGTTTTCTCCAAGTCTAGTGTTCATGTCTGAATTTCAATTCATTTCTGTCATTGCTTGCCAATTGCCTGAATTACAGTTTCAAACATTTTCCATGGCAATAGAAGAGTCACTGCACCTACAGCTGTTCCTGTGAAGTATATTAGCTTAATGAGGTTTTGTTCAAAGCATGTTCTGCCAATGCAAATCTGATTTTTGTTGCTATAATATGTTGTTGTCAGTGCTTGAGCTACTTGCTGCATGTGCCTTAGCATCTTCCCTTAATTAAAAGAACTATAAAAATGTTGGGGGTAGTAAAAAAGAGTTCTGCTAAGCATGCACCCCCAAGCTTATCGCAGATCTGAGCCTTGCAATTCACGGGCCTATTGTATAGATGACCAGGCCTGAAAATCGGCCCTTTGAACTCAGCAGGTCATCTTCACATGCATGAATACAAGCAATGGTTTCGAAAACTTGCCAAAACATGCGTGACTGACCTGATAAGATGTCTGGCCCGATATCTAGGTCATGTCATCTACATGGTTTGCACGTCTGAAGGCGTGTGACCTTAAGGAAGCACTTGAAGAAACAAGGTGTTGCTGGAGCCAGATGATTGCACTCTCTTGAGCAATTCATGTAATTTTGAGGGTTTGATGTGGAAAGATCTGCTGCCTGAAAAGTGTTTCTGATCATTCTAAGCATCTGGGAATATGCTTTACTGAATGTCGCGGTGTGTGTGGGAACAGGTCGGACTCTCTCGTGCTCGGAGGCTAGCACAAGGGCAATCCATTAAGATCCAGCTCTTTGTTCCTTTGCCAGTTCAGATAGATGGAGAACCTTGGGTTCAGGATCCATGTATGTTAGGAATATCGCATCATGGCCAGGTTCTCTCTCTCTCTCTCTCTCTCTCTCTCTCCACTATATGTACATTTTTCTTTATGTATTTGTGAGACCAAGTTCTCTATTTGTACCAAACAGGAACTTTCCTCTTCAGCATAGAGCTTGTACATGTGGGGCACAAGGTCTGGTGATCCAAATCTTTCGTTTGATGGCCCATGTGGATCAACCATACCCAAAATTCTTTCAGATTGGAAGTGCCTAACTTTGGTATTTTTCTTTTTCCATGAAGGGTGGATTATTCGTCCATTTGTTTCTTGACCATCTATTTGCAACCCAAGCATCAAACTCAGGATTGTCCCACTAGGGTTACTTTTAAGTAGGTTTCAATTATAGTAGGATGATTCAGATAAAACTCTCGATCATGGTAACATGGGACCTACATGTACAAGCTTTGGGCCGAACAGGAAAGTTCCCTATTTGCATGTACATGCTTGCTCTCTTGATCTACCTCTCTCTCCCTCTCTCCCCGCATCTCTCTTGTCTAAGCGCGCACTTGCACACATATACATACTAGTGTTTTAAATAGCTACGCTATGTAGCGTGTAGCTTACGCTACGTAGCGTAGCTTAGCCTTAACGCTACGTAGCTCATGAAAATAGCTTAAGTCGCGTGTAGCC
Organism: Liriodendron chinense; assembly: GCA_003013855.2. Classification (NCBI taxonomy): domain Eukaryota; kingdom Viridiplantae; phylum Streptophyta; class Magnoliopsida; order Magnoliales; family Magnoliaceae; genus Liriodendron; species Liriodendron chinense. The sequence continues at coordinate 3,348,032 of ML058510.1, read as the reverse complement.
TACGCTACATGATAATTTGCATATGCTACATGCTACATAGACTACGCTACACGCTACGTACCTCACATTACAAGTTATTTTTCATTAAAACATTAAAATCAAATAATATTTTCAATGATTTGTTACATTTTTCTATTTTCAATATTTAATGCTTTTAGTAAAAATTATATAAGTAATAGTATTAAATCAGTTTTGTTGCTCTTTCTTTACCTTTATACTTATTGGTTAGCCTTTCCTATTACTTTAAGTTGCATTTGGTTGCACCAAATATCATGAAAATTTGTTAAATTTCATCATTAATCAGTCTAATTTGGTGAATATCATGGAATTAGAGCAACCAAGTGCAACCTTGATTAAAAATCTAGAACTAGCATGTAGCTTAAGCTACACGCTATGTAGCTTAGGCCTCATGCTTTAGAGGGGTGAACGCTACGCTACACGCTATTCGCTATTTAAAACACTGATACATACTACACATGCATTGTTCAAAGTATCCCCAATATTATCGAAAGATCCCGATATTATCTATATCTCTAGCTCAACGATACTAATAACACTGGCAGCGATATCGATAACATTGGTAGTCTCAGAAATTCCAAGTATCAATGTTGTATAGCTAAGTATCGTCGATGTATCGATATCGCCATGTATTGCTAATATTTTCTATTGTGTAAATTCTAGGTGTCGCTTGTATCACCAATTTGTCGATATCGCCAACATTTTAGATTGTGTAAATTCCAGGTGTCACTTGTATTGCCAGTGTATCGATGGTATTTGGATAATATCGCTAATGTGTCGACATCACAAAATTTTTTTTTATTAAAAAAAAATCTCCCTTTCAAATTTTTTATGGGCGCATGGTTGTAGGAAATGTTCGTAGTATCAGTATTGTGTTATGTATCGCACCCTTGGGATACAGATGTGTATCGGTTATCACACGGGATACATCGTTTATAACGAGTTATGTGTTGCACTTTTCAGGAAACATGAGAAAACATTGAGAAATTGGTTGAATTTTTCAATGAAACTTTAGGGATTGTTAAAAAAGACCTTAATACTAATGTTGTTAAAATCGTTATCGTATCGCAAATCGTAACAGGTGTTGAATTGTAGCAAATCGCAAATCGTATTGTAAATCATAAGATTTTTTATGATTTTTTCAAAAATATGAAAATATAAATAAATAAAAAATAAAAAATTTAATACTATCATGACATGGTATTTACTTAAAAATTAAATGATTCTTATCTTTCCTTTTTTTATCTTTTAAGAATTCTTCCTTAAAAAACATACAAGGATCCTTTAATAATTTATGTTCTTGTTTACCTTTCTCAAATGTAGAATCGCATCGGAAAAGCAGCATTTGATTCCGTAGACGGATGAAAAAAGAAGTGATTTAATAAAAGCAGCATATAAAACATTTAGAAAAGCAGCATTTTATCTCATTTTGATTTCTAGCCATAATTCCACAATACATATAAGTCAACATGATCGTAACCATCCATAAAAACATTTTAGATAAGTCATACATCAATTTGGTGTTCAACCAATTAAGAAGTAAGAAATCATAAAAAAAAAAAAAAGCTCTACAATTTAGCATTGAAGAGAATGCATATCATTTAATCTTCTACAAAGAACAAAATGAAATAATTTCCTTTTCTAAACGATTCTTCTCCTTTTTCTTAATTGGTTTTTCTAAATGATTCTTAAAGCCTCCACTAATTTAAAAACATAAAATGAAAGCCAAGTGAAGCTTAAAATATAAGAAAACAAGTATAATTTGAATTGTAAATCGTAGGATTCGTATAAAAATGAATTCAAAGGTAGGATTCAAATCGTTTTTCTTAAGATTCGACTCAAATCGTGAATCGTAAATCGTAGGATTTTGACAACACTGCTTAATACACACTTTTAAATCATAACACCTAAAAGAAGTGCTCATAATAGGTTTCCTTTGTATAGGGTCCTAAGCTATGCGTTGTTTGATTGAACTAATGTAATTATATTCAAATTGAATTCATAACATTTATAAATGTAAGAAATTCATGAAAACAAAACCAATTCATTCAAAAGCAAAAGAAGAAGTAGAAATTGAGAAAATATACCTATGAATGATGTGATTGGTTGTGGCCTAGAACCATATAGAGATGTGCAATGGTTCGTAATCATCGTCTCCATCTCGACGGGGCTGGGAATAATACAGCCACTCTAAAAATTAATAGTACTATGCCCAAGTCATAGAAGAATGATACTAGTTAAGATACTCCCTGACATAACGTTGTATTAGTGCACTTTTCTGTGGCATACTAGTGCACCTTGTTTGTCAATTACTTAGGTTCGTGAGTCTAGTGTCGGTTCAACTTAATGAAGATGAAGACCGAAGACTCGAGGCGGACATGCTGCATCAAGGAAGAAGAAACAGGTAAAAGAGATGCATTGGTGAAGCCCTTAACCTTGAACCAAACCAAAACCCTAAACCTCTAGATGACCCTGACCCTTTAAGCATACTTGTAGTCATCTTATATTGGCCTTAGGTGTCCCAAAAGAGCACCCAAATCATGGCCATAGAGGTTGCCTGTGCTGCTGGAAACAAGACAACTAAAACAGCAGCAAAACATGCCCTGCCGACCGGTCCTCAGTAGAGAAAATGGGACAGCAAGCATGCTGGAGCGCTGACCAAAGAACGACCGGTCACGACCGGTTGGCTGGACAGTCCGACCGGTCGTGACCGACCCCAGCCAGACAGTAACCTTCTATCTTGTTTGGCCTTTGGCTGACCAGTCGAGGACCTTGTCCGACCGGTCGGTGTTGAGGTCCGACCGGTAGACAACTAGTCGTTTTCTATCCATTGGGGGATTGTTTATATAAAGGCTAGGCTCGATTTTTAGGGACGAGAGAGATATTAGTGCATTAGAAGCCACCTTGATTACCTATACCATTAGGCTATAATCCTAAGCATTCCAAGCCATCTTCCTTGTGTTTAATCACAAGATGGAGCATTCAAAGCTCATATAAAGATGTTCTTGCTCTCTCTTAATCTTTAGATATTTTAGGCACCTCAACCATAAGTAGATACTTTGTCTAAACCTCTCTAAAGATCCTATTAGGTGGAATTCTTCGAGGCAACCAACTCCTACTAGTTGTAGAGAATTCACACCATCTCCTATCACCTTTGGCATCTTAAGAGCATTACATGCAAGGTGATTGATCAAGTGGAGCTGATGCATTGGCAACGCAGCGGCAATACGATCGGGGGAGCATTTGGGGAGCTGATTGAAGCACGAGAGAGCGGAGATCAAGCAACCCAAGAAGACGCTGAACAAGGGGCTCATCCGACAAGTAAGGTTGTCATTTGTAGAGAGTCCAACCACTCTTTTCCCGATTGGAATTGAATGTAGAGTTTGTTTGTCAAACTCGAATCTAGGGTCGTTTGCTGATCCTTAGCTTGTTAGTTGAACCTAAAATCTAGGGTCGTTTGCTAATCCTTGGCTTGTTAGTTGAGCTTCAAGTCCAGGGGCATTTGGCGCTCCTTGGCACGTTTGTCGGGCCTAAACAAGTCTCCAAGGGGGGGAGCCACCAACACGGGTGCAAACGTGTGAGGTTGAGAGTTAGCCTATGTCCAAAACTCTGTTTCAAATTAAGAGGTGAACCTATGTCGAAACATCCATGTAAAGGTTGAGAGGTGAACCTGATTTAAAACCTCCATATAGTGAATGCCGGTGTGCTCAAGGAGTGAGTACTTGAATCGGGAGTGGAGTAGACCCAAAGTCGAACCACTATATATGTTTGTGTTTATGATTGACTTGAGCACATTGTTATCTTAGCATTATATGTTTAATTGTTTAATTATGAATGCTTGATAGGAATGTATGCTAGGCACTAAATAGGCACATCCACACACAATATGTACTTTCACTTATTAGAGTAGACTTGAGCTTATATGATCCACTTTCATATAGTCTACTTGAGTTGCATAGAATAGGTGCCTGATTAGTTTAATCATTTGATAATCTATGCATGCTTAGACTAGGTAGCTTATTGCTTTTCATATGCTAGTGTTGTGATTGGACCCACTTAGGCTTGGAAGCCGAAGTGTTCTTGGTTAATTAGTTTATAATTGCTAATTAGTTTAATTAGGCAAGAGGTTTTTAAAAAGGATTTTCAAAAGGTCCTAATCACCCCCCCCCCCCCCCCCCCCCCCCTTCTAGGAGTTAGCCATAATTCTAGTTGCTCCTTTAAGCTTCCGCACGCATACGCGTCCACAAGTGTAATCGAAGTGACACAATTTTACGTTGGTACTCATCCTCTTCAAACTGAACCAATAAGCCCATCCGTGAGTACTGCGTAATCGTCAAAGCTTGTGGCTGATATGGATTTAGGATGGGCATAGATGGAGCTCTTAGGTATCCATATTGCTGGCCATATCCATATTGTTGCCTATATCCATGCCTGTATGCGGAAGTGAACTCTTGACCATAGTAAAAAAATGATGTGTCATAACTGCTGGAGTCGCTTACCGCATATCCACCAGGTTCATATCCATATCTATGTTATGGCATAGAACTCGAACTACTCTTTTGTGTATGTGATTCATATCCATACTGTGACATGGAACTCAAGCTCCCCTCCCTTGTTCGTGATTCAGATCTAGAGCCACCTTGACCTCGCCTCTCATGACGGGGCGTCCCTCATGGATATTGCTAGTAAATGCTCCTCTAATTATGTTAACTTCTGGACATGGTCAGTATCTTGGGTGGCATGATCGGAATCCTCTCCCAGTGAATGGGCTAAGAGGCTTCTGAGACCGATTCTCAAGATGAGTCTCGCTCTCGCTGCCACCATCTCCATGAAATTATGTTAGGTGGTCTCACACGACACTAATGTATATGCATGCGGAAGCTTAGAGAGCAACTAGAATTATGGCTAAGACCTGAGGGGGGGGGGGGGGGGGGGGGGGGGGTTCTTTTCGCCTACTTACACAATTTAACTATTTAAACTAAGTAAGCAAAAGCAAGAACACTTCGGCTTTCAAGCCTAAGTGGGTCCAATCAATAGAATAGCATATGATTAAAACAATTAACATCTTAGTTTAAGCATGCATAGATTAACATATGATTAAACTAATCAAGAACCTAATCTATGCAATCTAAGTAGACTAAAGGATGGATCAAATAAGCTCAAGTCTACTCAAGGAGTGAAAGTACATCATGTGTGTGTGTGGATGTGCTTATCAAGTGTCTAGCATACATTCCTAATTAAGCATTCATAATTAAACAATTAAACACAATGCATAATAAGAAATGTGCTCAAATACAACAACAAACACAACGATGTATAGTGGTTCGACTTTGGGTCTACTCCACTCCCAGTTCAAGTACTCAATCCCTTTGAGCACACAGACATTCACTGGGGAGTTTAAATCTGGTTCCTCCCAAACCAAGGTGTTTTAAATCGGATCCACCCAACCGAGAAGTTTACAGGTTCCTTCCAACCTACACGTACACACCCGTATTGGTGGCTCCCCTTGGAGACTTGTTTAGGCTCTACAACCAAGCCAAGGTCCTATAACCGAACCTCAATTTAGACTTCACTCATGAGTCAAGGTTTTACAATTGAACCTCAATGGTTTTAGGCTCTACAACCGAGCCAAGGTTCTACAACCGAACCTAGCTATTACTCCCGCCGGAGGCTCCCCAATTGGAGACTCAATTCGACCCTACAACCGGGTTTAGGTCCTACAACCGAACCTATAAGTTTGAAGACAAACTCTACACTCAATTCCTCACTGGAAAAGAGTGGAAGCGGACTCTAACAATTGATAACTTACTTGCCGGATTGAGCTCCTTTATAGTGCCGCTTTGGGTTGCTTGATCTTCGCTCTCTTGTGCTTCAATTAGCTCCCCTTGTGCTCCCCTGATGTTGTTGCTGATGCTTTGCTAATGCTTCAGCTCCAACGATCAATCCCCTTGCATATGCTCTTTTTGAGATGGCCAAGGTGGATGGGAGGTAGGTTTGAGATCTCTACACCTAATGGGAATGGGTTGCCTAGAGAGTCTCACCTATGTACCCGAAGCGGAATGGGTTGTAGATATCCCATCATAGAGTATTGAATAGGAATATCGCCATCCAGAACAATCGAATCTCTAGAGATCAAAAGAGGGACAAGTGTGCATCTTCATCATGAGCTTTGAATGCTCCATTCTTGTAATAAATCAAAAGGAAGATTATTTGCTAGGGTTAGGAATAGAGCTTCTAATGGTATGCAATGGTGGTAACTTCTATCTCCTCAAAATCCCTCTCTAAAAGCCCAAAGACCATCTTTCTTGTATTTAAAGAAAATCTGCAGCGGTCATAAAACGGGCAGAAAACGATCGCTTCGATATATCGAAAAGGGTATTTCAATTGATCGGAGTAATCTTCGATATATCGAAATACCTGTTCGATAGATCGGAGAATGTCCAGAGAAGTATCAAGTTGCTGGACGAAATTCCCGATCTATCGAAAAGGGTTTTGATATATCGATCACACCTATTCCGATATATCGAATGATTAATTTGATTGATCGAAGAAACCGTCCAAAGAGTTTGTAAGTTTGTTGGACAGTCTTTCGATATATCGAATTGGGCAATTCGATTAATCGAAGACCTATCGAACTAGTCTCCGATATATCGAAAATTGCTGTTTGGGCCTGATAAGTTACAACAACTTCCACCTCTTTAATTAGCCTAATTTATCATGTTTTTCTATGTGATCTAAGGCTAATGAAGATGACTAAGTGTTTTCCTAGTTGGTCCAAGTCATCTAAGAGGGTTCGAGTGTTTTGGTTCAAAGGGCTAGGGTCACCAAGGCATCTCACTTATTCTTCTTCCTTGATGCTTCTGGTCCACTTAAATCTTCGGTCTTCAGCTTGCCAAGGCTCAATCGACATTACAACACATGGACATGTGATTGACAAGTAAGGTGCACTAGTATGCCACAGAAAAGTGCACTAACACTCCATTGCCACCATCACCATCATCAGTACTATCACTAGTGTCACCATCACCCTCACCATCATCATTGTCATCACCATCACCAGACCCATCACCTCCATCACTCTGTCTTGGTCTTGGTGTTAGATAATGTCTCGCTGCCACATATCTTGCGTGATAGTGACTGCCGCGGGTTGCCCTCCAGACTTCTCGTCAATGGGTCGAAAGCTTCATTAAGAGATCTTTGCTGCTCCACCTGAGCATCAACCTCAATCCCCTTTGACTCTACCTTCACCGCCACATGCGGCTCTGATCTCCCATCGGAATATCCAAGTCATCAGACCTAACCCGCTGCTAAAGTGAGTCCTCATTGTCATTAGCATATGCATGTTGTCCGATTGTTATCAGGTCCGGTGAGTCCTCCTGAGCCTTTTTTCTTCTTTCCGAGCGAAGCAACCTCTCATAGCTTTATGTTGTAGTGGCAATATACTTGCTTCTAAAGCCTCTCGTACCCCAATCTGTTGTGCTTGTTCGTGTGAATGAGGGAGAAAGTGTTCCAGTTCCTTTCACAGGGTGAGGAGGACATCGTCTGTGCGAGCACACAGATAGCTAGCCGCTGCAAAACCTTGTAATCACTCCCATACATGGCCCATCGTTTACCTGCGAAATAGAAAATTCTTTTGTTACTTTCACATTTACTAAAATAATACGAAAACTAACTTTGAGTTCTAAGTGGTGACTAATGTAGTAACTCATGCCATTATCTGATTCTTCGACCTCACTGCGGCCTCACACCAAAACATTCTAACAGTGTTGCGGAATTTAATTATCTGTTGATGACATATAGTAATAAGGGTTAGTATGTACTGATTAAAGATGAAAATAGGAAAAAGGTAAGTGCGGAACCTATTTACCTCATTACCAAAGGTGTCTTTCTCCGGACAATGGGGGAATAAGTGATCGTACGCCTCATGTACAACCCTCTTCAATGAATTGTCTTCGTAGAGTCTCCGGCCATAGTAGTGCTTGGGATTCAGGAAGTAAGCTGAAACCTGATATGATGCAAATACTTACACATAGTACAATAAATTAGTCATACATGCTATGTGAAGAACTAGCAAAGTAATGAAGCATATATACAAAAAAATATGCATTTAACTAATTAGTTTAATGAAGTGGGTGAGAAGTTGTAACAGCTCGAAATTTCAGGGGTTTAGTACAAATTGGATCCCCGATATCCCGGGTGTCACCCATGAGTATGCGGATGCGCATTATGCATACATTTTGTCCACTTGGCATCAAATCATAATGACAGGTCAAGTTAAGTAAGGAAATAAGGACATAACTGTAATTAAGTGAGCTAAGACTAAAATATACGTACCACGTCTCGGAAAAAGGGGGGTCCATTCAATAGTTCTAACTAGGCCTTGTTTAGTGCTCTTACACCTGCGGTACCTGCATCAATGAAAATAGCCTGGTTGGTGTTTTAAAACACCATCCTAAGATTGGGAGTGAGTGATCAACTCAGTGGTTCCATTTCCCTAAGTTACTCAAGCATAAATGTAATCAGACGTAGGTAATGAAACAAACACACACACACACACACACACACACACACACACACACACCGCCAGTGAATGAGGCACCACCCCATCACCCGCACAACCACATCTTGTAATCTTAATGCATGAATGGATGAAGTGTAATGCATGCCCATTCATTGTTTTGGTCACAACAGATGGTGAGTGGCACCACCATCACCCGCACAAACTCGAGCCGCCAGTGATAAGGCACCGCCCCATTGCCCGCACAATTAATGCCATGTCGAATTATGCATGATTAGCCAAGTTCTTATTTAGTCCATTTAAGCATCCAGTCGGTTGGCGAAGCCACAATACTGACATTCTATCACCCGACGAACTAAGACCATCTGGCTCCCTGCGTGGCGAATGCATATTATCGCCAGTGACCCCTCGATCCAGGTATGGTTGGGCAGTGACTTGTCAGCCATGCCCAAGTCAAGCAAAAGGGTCGTCACCCCAATTGCCAGTACAAATAATTAATTCAGAGGTGCGGTCTTGCTACTCAAAACTAAATCAATACACGCCTGGGGCGTTCGAGCGGTGCTCTGGCACTGGAACAATCATCCGAGTATTTGATGGGGCCGCTTGAATAACCATCTGTCACCTCTATCTGTGCTCAATGTTCACTACGGGGAGGCATCACCCCAATGTAGGCCGACAGCTCGGGCATAGGTCCTATACCACCATCCCCGGCTCATGAGACTTGGGAATCAATTCGCCGTGCAATTTCAAGTGGGTTAATCCAGCGGTAACGTTGGTACTTGGATTCAAATAGAAGCGACAGGTCATACGCAACATGTCCAACCCAGAGTCAGACCGGCACCTTCGATCAAGGTGTCCCAAATCGGTTACGTATCGGCCGTAACGGCCGATACGTAACGGAAACGGCAGGTTACCGTTACGCGATACGGGGCTGAATCAGCGAGGCCCAAAAAAAGAGAGTCGTAACGGCCGTTACGGGGCCGTAACGGCCGTTACAGGGCATAACGGCCGTTACAGTCCCCGTAACAGCCGTTACGCACAGTAACCTAAAAGAAAATGAAAAAAAAAAAGAAAAAAAAAATACCTGTCAGTCTTTTGCTTCTTCATCTTCTCCTTCTTTTGCTTCATCTTCTCCTTCTTCTTCTGCTTCTTCATCTTCTTCATCTTCATCTGCTGCGGCGAGGCTACCGCGGCGGGGTTGCTGCGGCGAGGCTGCCGCGGCGGGGTTGCTGCGGCTAGGCTACCGCGGAGGGGCTGCTGCGGCTTCTTCTTCTTCTCCTCTCTCTCTCTCTCTCTCTCTCTCTCTCTCTCTCTCATTTTCCCTCTCGTCTCTCGAAGAATCTCTCTCATTTTCCCTCTTTTTTTTTTCCCTCTCATTCTCCCTCTAATCTCTTGAAAAACGAAAGGAAGGCGTGGCTGTTTCACAGCCACGCACATAAGGGGCGCGGAATCAGATTGACTCCGCACGCTCTTATCGTGCGGAGTAAACTCAGTTGGGCCCACCTGGAATGTATGTACTTTATCTGTTCCGTCCATATGTTTTTTCAGCTCATTTTAGTGGTTGAGCCCAAAATTTAAGTATATCCAAATCTCAAGTGGACCATGCCACGGGAAACAGTGGGAATAATGATTTCCACCGTTGAAACCTTCCCAGGCCCTACAGTGATGTTTATTTGTCATCCAACCTGTTCATAAGATCACATGGATATGGATGAAGGGAAAACACAAATATCAGCTTGATCCAAAACTTATGTGTCCTCCGAGAATTTTTCAATGGTAGACATTCAGTTCACACTTTTCTTGTGGTGTGGTCCACTTTAGATTTTGATATGCTTCATTTTTTGGCACCGTACCTAAAACTTTCTGTTAAGATGGATGGACGGAGTGGATAAAATACATAAATCACTGTGGGCCCCATAGAGTTTACTCCGCACGTTAGCGTGTGGAGTTACTCAGTACGCAATCCGCTTCCAAGGGGCGCGACTTGGGTGAGACCCCGGAACCAGTGATGTGGGTGGGACCCCGAACATAGGGCCCACCTGGATGCATTCGTTGGATGCATTCGTTGTATATCCATGCCGTCCATCTGTTTCTTCAGATTATTTTAGGACTCAGTCCTAAAATTGAAGCGCATGAAAATTTTAAGTAGACCACACCACTGGAAGCAGTGCTAATTGAACGCCTACCATTAAAAACTTCCTAGTGTCTACCTGAGATTTAGATTTGCTTCATTTTTTGGACCATGCCCTGAAATAAGTTGGCAAAAAAAAAAAAATGGACGGCATGGATATACAACAAATATTTTGAGGTGGGCCCCACATTCAAGCCATCATCCACTATGGTCCACGTGAGATTTAGATTTGGGCCCCACATTTAAAGCCTCACCCACTAGTAGTCCGCCTAAAATTTGGATCTAGCTTATTTTTTAGACCATACCTTAGTGGGCAAAATAGATCAACTGCAGAGATATACAATGCATACATCAAGGTGGCCCATGTTTTGGGCCTTACCCACCCGTGGTCCACCGGATATTGCATGTAACTTATTTTTGGACCATGTCTTAAAATGAGTTGGCAAAATGGATGGACGACATGGATATATAATACATACATCAAGGTGGGCCCCACGTACGGGACCATAAAAAATATGCATGAGACGTATTAACTCAAAATTAACCAATTAATTATGAGACCATTGTTGCTGTGGGATTGTTTGAACGATTTTAACCATTATTTTGTAGACAATTATTTTTTGAAATAGGACCATTTAATATTTTTCATCTTCAATTTTCAATAAGCGTCCACCAACTAAAATTAACTAATTAAATTTTTGGGATTATTGTTGCTTAGCCACAATACCAAAATTTATTTGTCTAAACAATTTTCACCGTTAATTTGCGAACACTTGCTTTTCTTTTTTAATAAGACTATTTGATATTTTTCATTCTTCACTGTCCAATAAATGTTCACTAATCCAATAGTGGGATAAGTGTTAATAAATTGCATGAATTTAAGATCTAGGGGCAAATGATATCAAATTATTAGGTATATGAATTACATAATATAACATAAAAATTTCCAAATCCTGTATATTGAAATGAAATATATGCGAGTCATGAGGTATGTAATGCACCAAATTATAAATAATAGTAAAACCTACAAATATGATATGTTTTGGTATTACATTTATTATAATAAATTTATATTGATATTAAAAGTTTGGAGTCGATTTTAGGTTGTCAGGTTAATAAATTCATCAGACAGCCCGACACAGCTTTCTCACCAAAGAGTGGACCGTTACACCACCATAAACATGTTCAAAATTATAAATGAATGCATATTTGGAATATATACATTTTTTTGGATTTAATGGATATTTTACCAGATTTTTTTAGCACAAAAAAAAAAAAATGACCGTTACAGGGGGCGTATCGGCCGCTACGCCCCCGTATTGGCCGTTACGGCCCGTATCCGTATAGGAAACGGTGGGCACCGTTACGCCCACCGTTACCGATACGGAACACCTTGCCTTCGATCGAGAAGAAGACAGGAAAGCTGACCTTGGGCACACGCGGCCCGCGTGGTCCTTAAACCACAGCCGGTCACCCGCATCCTATCTCAATCGACGATTCCAATCCCCAAAAGGGCGGTCGACCTCATGCGGCCGCCCCCAATGTCCTTCAATTTGCCGGGTTAGACAAAATTATAGAACTCTATACCAACTACACAATAAATCCTCCAGCTTATACAGATTCATCCACAACATAAGCATAATCCACATGCTGAGAAGCATAAAAACAAGACATAACTGACAATTTCGAGATTCCTATGGCAAATGCTAGCATTAACAAGACACTACCATAGAGAACATTACATCTCAGCAACTTGTTGCACTCACCAAGCATTATTTATGAACAAGAAGCAAAAACATGAATATGCAAGTGGTCCTGAGCATGCATGATAGTCCTAGGAGTGTAATACATACAAGTTTCCACATCGAAGATATCAACTAGGCATGATTCAAGCATTCCAACAGTGATGACGACATAATTAGCTAAAGACTTAGGCATTAATTACACCTAATTGCATTTGAGGCAAGGCAACCTAAAGGTAAATGGTCTACATCTTAGTCTCTTGAAGAAATCTTGGGTATTCCTACAAAATGGAGTTTGCATGTTAGGGATTAAGGGTTTCCTAGGGGAATCTAGTGAGATTGAAGGGGGAAAGGGGTTTCTACTTACCCTACGCAACTAACGGAGAGTTCTAGCGACGGAGAACGGCGTCAACGGAGTTGCTTAGGCTCCCGGTTAAGCTAGGGGTGACACGCAAGGCTCAAACACCCCTCCTACTACTCTTCGCTCTCCCAAGTCTCCCTCTCCCTCTCCCTCTCCCTCTCCCAGCAAATGAGGGAGACGAGTGCTGGGATTCTCTTTTTTTACATGTGGGAAATTAGTGGAAACAACCCTGCTTGCTGGAATTTCACAAAAAATGGCCCTTTGAGAGGCTGTTTCAATTGTGTGGGGCCCACCTAGCCCATCTAGGCTAATCTAATCCATTAAATAGCTTTCCCAAGGCGAAATCTACCTACAGTTACAATTTCACGTCATTCGGATGCGGGGTTTATCGGATGTAGGGCGATGATCGTTCAACGGTCACTGATTATCGATCGGGACCGCGACTTTGGGGATAGGGTTGATGTTATATTTATCACCCTAGGCTCTAAATTTCATCAACATGCAAGGGTCCTAATGGCCCACCTAGGAAAACGGTGAAATTTGAAATTATTACTTGTGCTAGTATTTGTGCGTGTGTATTTGCACTTTCAAGTGCTCATGCTAGGCCCTCTAATTCCGTGATTTGGGCACCGGCTCTACTATGGCACCCGGCCTAGGTTGTCAAGCCCAACGAGAGGGTCATCTTACCTAACGTTTGGGTTCGGTGGTCCACTAACAGGCGGTCTAAAGCTTCATTTGATGATTCTAGCTATTTCTAGGATAGAGTTGAAGGTGAGATTTCTTGGGTACGATATGTGGGGTCCGATCTACTTATGTTTGAAGTTTGGCTGCTAAAAAGTTAGCGGAAATAATGTTTAGCCAAATCCATTCTCACCCCTTGATTTTGAAGTCATATGAGACATTGGTCTAGTTCGAGTCATAAATATGATCTACCCCGTTAGTCGTGTGGCTCTTAGCTAGACGATCCTTATGTTGCCGATAGATAGATTTATCGACGGTGGGGTCTGCTAGATCTCGGCCCTAAATTTGTAGGCCACATGATTAGGCCCGAGGTTCTGATGATCAAGCGCACCCATTAGCTTTCTAGATGCATCTAATCGAATTTGTATGGTTCTTCAATTTTCCTGATTAATCAATGGTTGGTTCCCTGGATCTTGACCTTCGACTCATGGATCTTGAGGTTAGGACCAAGACTAAGCGATCAGGTGAAGTCAACGGCTCTCTAAGGATGCATAGTCAAACTTGCACGGTTAGATTCGTGTATTAGAGTCGTCTACATGTTCTATTGAATTTGGATTCCTAGAAACGAGGTTCCCTAGGCGCTTTCTAGGTATTTCGGGTCTGAATACGGATACGCGCACCTATGCTTGCCTAGCAATTCACGAAAAATTTCTAGTGACACCCGAGAACATACAATACTTGAGTCGGCAAAAATCTGGGGCGTGACAGAAGTGTCATTTCCGAATGGTCGTCGATTATTACATGCACCCACTTATATGCCTTGGGGCCTTTAGCCTTAATGGCGTCTTTCATCGTCTATATGGATGCATACAACGATCCCATTGACGGATGTCTCATTGTCGACCGTGCTCAACACAACATAAATGGGCTCTAGAATCGCCGGTACACTAAGCACGTGCTTCCAGAATGCGCTGCATAACATAAGCTCTTCGATCCTCCAAGCTACTTTCTTCTCACTCTAAAATGCTCTCATAGCCCCTACCTGTGTTCGAGGAGGTTATTTAAGGCAATATAATTTGTGACGAACCGCGTCACTCTGGGGCACTCTATATCCCCACCGCACCCTCACACGCATCTCATATAATAACCATGTGTGGTTGTATATGAAGGTTGTAATGAGCCGTGCGTCAGTAATGCATGTCTCTTATCGCTTCCAACATGAGATCGATGCATTGGGCTGCGTAGGGGGTCCAATACACATGATACTTATTCATTATATCTTTCCCCGCCTTCACAAATGCACTCCCCATTGTCTGTCACAAACTACACAATGTTCTTCCTCTCAACATCTTACACGACATTGTGCATTAGTTTGTAAATGTAATCCATGTTTTTAATCATATTGTTGGCATCTACGAACTTTAAGAACATCGCTCGTCCCTTTCAATAGACCATAAAATTTACGACCGACATCCTCATCTGTCTGATTCAACTGTCACACATGACGGTGCAACCGTACATCTCCCATGACTACTTATATCCATCGACAACTCTTCATCTCTACTTACTCATCATCCAAATACTTCCTCGATTGACCGTTGGTAGAAGTGAAATTTCGAAAATAAATTATATTTTAATAATTTTTAATTATTATTTTTTTTTTTCGAAATTTGAGAAAAACTTTATAAATTAGTAGATTGGGCCTCATACATGTTTGATTTCATTTTTGGAGTGCAATATTATAAGCAATTTAGGAGAAATTGGGAAATTTTCGAATTTTCCCAAATTTCCCCAAATTGGGCCACCTATATTCAAATCTCGAAATCGAATGTTGAAATTCTTAATTTTCCATGCAAAACATGAAGAATCAAGGATTTCTTATGATTTCACACTAATTTTAGACAGAAAAATGATAAAAAAGCGAAATAACTCACTGAATGAGAAACAGCTCCAAATGCAAGAAAATCTTAATTCTGATTCAAATGTGGTTTTCTCCCAAAGCCAAGCAAAGGATGGACCGGAATCACCCCACAAACATCTTAGAAGAGAGAAATTTGAAGAAAAATGTGCAAAAAATTGGATTTTGGGATTTTTGGGAAGTTAGCTTGTGGTTCCTGGAATGTATCAACGATATTTGTCGATATTGACAGGTATCGTCAATACATAGTAAAATCCTTGAGGAAAAAGTGACGATATCTTGTGATATCGCCAATATATTGCATTCCATAGCGATATTTTATGATATTATTGTTGACAGTGTTTTAAATATCGATGATATCGGCTGATATATCCCACGATATATCTTGTATCCCACCCGTGCGATACGAAATGCATAGGTAGTGCCCATATATCTCACATGTTTAATCCGGTGAGCGTTTAAAATTTTTGATCCCTTTTTTGGTTGAAATTATGTTAAATCAGTGTCAAATGGTTATAAATCCATTGGTTCATGTTTTGCATGAAAAATCATGAATTTGGAGCTTTGATTTCGATATCCATTGGTTTATGTTCTCCACTTTTTTTTTTTTTCAAAATTTTCCTTCAACCAAATGTTAATTGAGACTAATTTTGAAGTATTTAGGAGTATTTGATGAAATGATCATCACATACACTCTAATTTCAAAATTTGAGTGTAGGTGGTCCGATTTGGGAGAAATTTGGTTTCTTCCAAATTGCTTGCAATGTTGCACTTCAAAGATGAAATCAAGCATGTATGAGGGATGATGTACTGATTCGTTAAGTCCTTGTCAATTTTCAAAAAATAGAAATCATTTTTAATTAAAAATTAATAAAAAATTTATTAGAATATTAATTTTTTATCCAAATTTTCCCTTGAACCAGTTGTCAATTGAGACTAATTTTGAAGTATTTAGGAGTGTTTGACGAAATGATCATCACATACACTCTAAATGTTATACATTCAATTTGAATATATACAAAGGAAACCTATTATGTGCACTTCTTTTTTGAGATGTTACGAGTTAAAAGTGTGTATAAAGGTCTTTTTTAACAATCCCTGAAGTTTTATTGAAAAATTTAATCATTTTCCCAATGGTTTCCCATGTTTCCCAAAAAGTGCGATAAATCACCCGATACAAACGATGTATCCCGTGCGATAACCGATATGTATCTGTATCCCAAGGGTGCGATACATAATGCGATACCGATATTTCGAACACTGATTGTCGATACTTCGGAATCTTACACTTCCAGCGGTATTCCATACGGGTTTCGTATCACCGAGTAGCGATACCAATAATATCGGTCAATATTATCGATACTACGAACATTGGTTGGATGTAGTGTTCAAATTGTTAACGATAATATCGATCATATCGTGATATTGTCGTTATCACTACATGGGCAACATCGAGACCTCAGTCTTTCATTTCCTTTTCAGTTGTTAACAATTTCTCGGCAAAATATCGTGTGTTGTTGATATTTTGAAATATCGATGGAAGGTTGGATGGTTGGATGGATGGTTGGATGGATAGATGGGATGATGGGATGGTTGGACTGGTTTCTTGTGACAACACATGCTTTTAGGCCCCCATTAAATGGAAACTTATTATGTATGTATTCTTTTTGGATTTTTTTTATTCCTAAATATGCAATATGTGTATTTTAGCATCTCGTAAAGTTTCACTGAAAAATTCCACTGTTCTCCTCGTGTTTCTCCAACGTTTCCATGCATGTCCGGTTATTGGTAATATTGATATTGTTTTTGTATCCCCGGCCAGTGAAACTTGTAGTGATATCGATACTTTGAATACTATACAAATGGATCATCATCATCATCATCATCATCATCATCATCATCTAACCTAGTCCCGGCTATTTTGGGTGGGATCTACGAATCCTGTTTTGCCATTTACAAGATTTTGAACAAGAATTCTTAGTGTCAAGCACATGTTAGATCTACATTGACATGGATTTTGCGGAAAACCCTTGATCTTTTAGTTTCTTTAGTATAATTTGCAGATTTACATGGTTATAAATACACGTTTTGTTTATATAGATTATGTCTTTCTTTATATGATGTTTTTAGGAAGCCTTTAGGGCCTTTTTAGATTCATGGATGGGACATTGTTTCCCATGGAACTCACTTTCTGTTGTTTGTTAAGCCTTTCTTTGTGTGAAACACCATTTCCCACTTTTTATCTTTGTTAGAAAATAAATTTAGAAAGTAAACAAATTTATTTTTCCACCTTCGCCAAAGAAAGCCATTTTCCCATAATGGAAGGAAAATGGATTTCTTGAGAGTTAAAGCCCAAATTTGCCACTATCCATCTTCAATTGCCTCAGCCATTGTCCATTATCAATTATGCCCCACACATGCCACTATGCCACATGTGCCAATGTGTCACCATTCATCTTCTCTTATGCCCCACATGTGCTAATGAGCCACATATGTCGCCATCCATCTGCTCTTGCACCATGTGCTAATGTGCCACATACAATGTCAAAGTATCGGTATCCTTACATGTATTGATGACCAGGGATATCAGCATCACTAGTATTATCGTAGATGATTGGATTGTTTAGGGGAAACATTAAGGAAATGTCGAGAAAAAGGTGGTATTTTTGAGTGAGACTTTAGGAGATATTAAAAGACATGTTTATACATGTAGGAATAAAAAAATTGCAAAAAGCAACTATATGTAATAAGTTCCCATTTCATAGGGGCCTAAACATGTGTTGTCAAATCTTTAGGGAAAAAAAAAACCATCTATTGTAAAAGAAAAAAATTAATATATAATTTGACATCTTTCTTTAATAGCGGGCAAGGTGTTCCGTATCTGTTACGATATGGCCGTGACCATTATGCGATACAGGGGTGAACTGGGGCAATTGGTTTTTTGTAACCGTATCAATCGTTACAGGGGTGTAACGGCCGTTACAGAGCATAATGACTATTACCTTCGTAAGGGTAAAAAAACAACCACTTTTTTTATATTTAAATCCATTTTCTCCTCATTTTTTCACTTTTCTCATTCCAAAAACTTTTCTAGATTATTCCACAAGAAATTTCGTCCACTTTTACTATAGTTTTTAGGATTAAAACTGTAGATTGAAGCGATTTGGGCAAATAGAAGCTCCGAGGGTTATTTTTTCAAAAAAAAAAGAAAAAAGTGGTTTTTATGCCTTTTTCCAATTTCTAGTTATAATGCTTGATTATGATGTTTAAATACTAGAGACATATATTAGGTCCGTAAAATGGCTAAGGAACATGCTATGGAATGGGTGATAGAAGCAAGAATTATCATGGCTGATCAGCTTTCCAACTTTTGGTTAGAGTTGTAATCGTAGTGTTTTTGTTTTTTCTGTTTATTGGGTTGTATTCTTTAGGATTTTTCCTTTTATCAATAAACTTGTCGATGTTTAAAATATATATATATATATATATATATATATATATATATATATATATATATATATATATATATATATATATATATATATTAGAGACATAACCATGTTCATAAATTCACTAAACAACCAGATATAACACTCACCAAAGAGTGGACCATTACGCTATCATAAACATGTTCAAAAAAAAAAATGAATACGTATTTGGAACATTTACATTATTCTGAATTTTCTAAACATTCTTTAAGCTTTTGCCTTTTATCAATAAAATTGTGAATGTTCAAAGAAAAAAATATTAGAGACATAACTGTGTTCATAAATTCACTAGACAACTAGATACAATACTCTCATCAAAGAGTGGATCGTTATGCTACCATAAACATGTTCAAAACGAAAAAAAAAAAAAAAATCATATTTGGAATATTTACATTATTCCGGATTTTCTAAACATTTTTTGCCATAATTTTTTGGGTATTTTTTTAAACTGTTACGAGAGCGATAACGGTCATTACGCTCCTGTGTTGACCGTTACGTTCGATACCCATATCGGTAACGGTGGTGACTGTTATAGCCATCAGTATCGATATGGAATACCTTGCTACTGGGGATATGTGATGCGGACTCAAGCGCATTCAAGGTGTACCAACGAAGAAATCATCAGCCACAAGTACCGTCCTTGTGGATAGGCGATTATTGAGGAGCTGAAGACCCTTCACATGTGATTGGACACATAGAAGACCCCAATCAGGGAAGACACATGTGAAGGAAGAAAGGAGAAAGAAGACCGAAGAACTGAAGATTTCGGGCGCCCATCGGGCGCCTGACCACTGTCTTCGGGCGCGGCGCCTGACCACTGTCTGCCGAGCGCTCGAACCTCTCTGGAGATTTTCGGACGAATTCGGGCGACAGCTCGGGCGCCCGACCGAGCGCCCAAACTTTCCCGCACTTTTGTTATTTACGCGTTTTGCTTAGTTTTAGGGGTATTTTAGTATTTTCATGTCTTTATTTGCTTATTTAAGTGGGCTAAAGCCCTAAACTCGAATTAGTTATTAATTATTCATTAAAGCAAACCCTTTGGTTGCCTCCTTCCTCTTGTCTCTCTCATGGTGATGTTTCTTCTTCCTTGATCCCTCTTTCTTCTACTTGCTTCTTATGCCCCTCCAATCCTTCTTCCAGGTAATTCTATCTTTCCCTAACCTATTTGTTTTGCTAACCACAATCCCAAAATGTGAGTTTTTATCTTAAACCCTAATTCCCAGATTTTCAAATCCCTAATCCAAAATCCCTTGATTTCCTGGATTAGAGATTCCTCTTAATTGATTGGGTTATAGCCATGCAAGATCGAGAGGTTCCATCCCTCCCCGGATCCAACCATAGTGATTATTGAATCTCATACTGCATGGTTGTGATGAATGGCCCATTCCATTGCATGCTTCCTTATGATTTTCTTAGTCCGTGATGATTACTGCTAGATTTTATATTGTTATTGTCTTTTAATTCCGCTGATTTAATTGTGTTCATGAGCATGCATCATACTTAGGGCATCCTACATCAAATTTGGTATCAGAGAATAGGCTTGCATGGTTTTGTCTAGATCAAGTTATCAAATTAGGGTTTAGATCTATAGGTTTGATTTCGGAAAGTTCTAGATTTAGAAAGTTTTCAATTTTAGAAACTTTCCAATTTTAGAAAGTTTCCTAATTTGGAAAATTTCCAGATTTGAGTTGTTTCCTGTTTTAACTTAATTGTGTCAGTTCATATTAGTTTTGCATTCATTGCATTCATCTTGAAAGTCATAACACCTAGTAGTCTAGTTGGGTAGAGTTTGGTTCAAGTCTTCATTGTATGCCCACGAGAAGAGGTAGAGGTTTCGGACTTCAGCCTACCATGAATAATGAGCAGTTATCTGAGCAACTTTATCAATTGTTACACAAGATAACCGCCCTAGAAGCAGGTCAAAAGCGTGAGTTTGCTCGCCTTGAGAACCAAATCACCACTACCATGATTAAGGTCGAACAACTAGAGGCGTCCCAAAGGGAAAACCCCGCTGTAGGGGATGATGCGCACTCCCAAGTGGGAGGAATCATTGAAGAACGCGCTGCCACACGTGGGGGCAGTGAGGATAGAGATCGTGGTAATGGTTGTGGTGTTGTGCGAGAGGCACGAGTCACATGTGATCATCAAGACCGCTATGATCCAGATGAGCGTGCGATGAAGAGTGTGAGAGTTGAGGCGCCGAGTTTTGATGGGCGTTTGAATCCCAAGGCATTCCTTGACTGGGTTGCTGACATGGACCACCACTTTGAGTGGTATGGCATGTCAGAAAACCGTCAAATGCGGTTTGCTAAGATGAAGCTTGTGGGCCAAGCCAAGCTCTTTTGGACTAACACCGAGCGTAAGATAGAAAGAGTTGGTAGAGCCCCTATCACACATTAGTATGAGATGAAGGAGAAGTTGAAGGAGAACTACCTTCCTCTCTCATACCGTCAGAAGCTCCTTGACCAATGGCAATCCTTACGCCAAGGGTGAATGTCTGCCGCTGACTACATCGCTAAATTTAAAGAATATGTGATGCGATGTGATATCCAAGAAGACCCTCTAGTAACGCTCTCGCGTTTCAAGACGGGCCTTCGTGCAGATCTTCAGCGCGAGCTTATGACTCGGCCCTTAACGGACTTGGATGAAGCATATCAAGTCGTGCAGGAGTTAGAGCAATATCTGAAGGCTCCTGTCGTTCGCCGTTTTGAGTCCCGAGACTCCAGTGCCAGATCTAGTTCCCAGGGGACTAGACCTAATATTGGTAGTCAACCTAGAGCACAAGCGACTATTCCGCCTAGGCCTAGGGAGGATAAGGGCAAATGAGTTCTTGGTGCTGGTCCTAGTAACATGAGCCAAGTGAGGTGCTATGAGTGTGGCAATCTTGGCCACATGTCTAATCAGTGTCCTACGAAGAACCGTGGAAAAGCCTTAGTTATAGGCGAGTCCCACAAAGGGGGAGATAACCAGGGTGATTATAAAGTTGAAGAGTATCACCCTGAAGGAGGACTTACTGATGAGGAAGAATTGGATGAAGAAGCAACGCTTGCAGTAGTCAGGCGTATGCTAGCTCAATCAAGAATTAGTGCTGACTGGCGTTGAAGCACTATCTTCTACACTATTGCCAAGTGTGGTGAAAAGAATTGTAAGGTGATAGTGGACAGTGGAAGTTGTCAGAATGTGATTTCCACTAACACCTTAGATCGCTTGAAGCTGAAATCCACACCTCTAAAGTCTCTTGGGTTGATAAGACATCTCTTCCTGTCACCCATCAATGTCTAATCCCCATCAAGTTTGGGTTATACAAAGAGTCCCTGTGGTGTGATGTTTTACCTATAGATGTGGGACATGTTATCCTAGGTAGACCGTGGCTATTCGATAATGATGTCACGATCTTTGGCCGTTCGAATGCGTGTACATTCATGCATAACGGTAAAAAGATCAAACTTAACCCCATGCCATTTGAGAACACACTAGGGAAGAAGAAGGATGAGAAGGCAAGTGAGCCTAGAGGAGTGGGGAAATCCAAGCCTAAGTCTCTACATATAATTAACGCAAGAGAGTTTGAAAAAGAGGCTAAGGAGGATTCTATGGTGTATGCCCTTGTGGCTAGAGAGATTACACCTGATGTTTCATCAGAGCTACCCCGTGAGGTGACCTCGGTCCTAAAGGAATACAGTGATGTATTTTCTAAAGACTTACCGAATGAGTTGCCACCTATGAGGGACATACAACACGTCATTGATCTTGTCCCAAGGTCTACTTTACCGAACCTTCCTCACTACAGGATGAACCCTGCAGAGCATGCAGAGTTGAAGAAGCAAATTGATGAGCTTCTGCAAAAGGGTTTCATCCAAGAGAGTATGAGCCCGTGTGCCGTGCCTGCATTATTGGCGCCAAAGAAAGACGGCACGTGGCGCATGTGTGTGGATAGCCGTGCCATAAACAAAATTACTGTCAAGTATCGGTTCCCTATACCTAGGCTCGACGATATGCTTGACATGATGGCCAGGTCCACTATATTCTCTAAGATAGACCTCAAGAGTGGATATCACCAAATCCGTATACGCCCAGGAGTTGAGTAGAAGACTGCGTTTAAAACGAAAAATGGGCTGTATGAGTGGTTGGTCATGCCCTTCGGCTTGACTAACGCACCCAGTACTTTCATGCGGGTGATGACACAAGCTTTGAGGTCGTTCATGGAAAAATTCCTAGTGGTGTACTTTGATGACATTTTTATTTATAGTACCACTAAGGAATCACACCTTGAACATTTAAAGAAGGTCTGTAGCGTCCTTAGAGTAGAAGAGGATCAGATAATTAGGATAGAAGAAGAGGAGAGAAGAAAGGGAAGAAGAGGAGAGAGAGAGAGAGAGAGAGAGAGAGAGAGAGAGAGAGAGAGAGAGTTTTAGGGTGAATCTTGTGTATGTGTGCCACATGCCCATCACACAAAGCTTTATTAGAATAAGCATATAGTACACTTGTAGGAGAAGAGAAAAGATGTGCACATGCACTTACAATCAAAGAGCCACATACTAACATACATACATACTAATATTCTCTAGACTTAGGAAGGAAAAGTTGTACGCTAATCTTAAAAAATGTGCATTCATGTCTAGCCAAGTTGTGTTCTTAAGATTTGTAGTGTCATCTGAAGGGATGCGCGTAGACCCTGAAAAAGTCAGGGCCATAGTTGAGTGGCCTGAACCGAGGAACATTCATGAGGTGCGAAGCTTTCACGGCTTAGCAACTTTTTATCGTCGGTTCATTAGGGGTTTTAGCATGATCATGGCTCCCATCACCGAATGCATGAAAAAGGGAGAGTTCGTGTGGTCTAAAGCCGCAGTCAAGGCTTTGAAGGAAATTAAGGGAAAAATGGTAGAAGCTCCTGTCATGCGTCTACCTGACTTTTCTAAAGTCTTTGAAGTAGCGTGTGATGCGTCTAGTGTCGGTATCGGTGGAGTGTTAAGTCAAGAAGGACACCTAGTGGCCTATTTCAGTGAGAAACTGAATGAGACAAAACAAAAGTACTTCACTTACGATAAAGAATTTTATACGGTAGTGCAATCCCTGAGACATTGGCGACGCTATCTCCTACCGCAGGAATTCATTTTGTTTTCTGACCATGAAGCTTTGAGATATTTGCATTCTTAAAAGAAACTCAACCCAAGGTATGCTAAGTGGGTAGCGTTTCTTCAAGAATATTCGTTTGTTCTGAAACACAAGGCCGGGGTTGAAAACAAACCAGCAGATGCCCTTAGTAGAAGAGTGGCGTTGCTCAACTCCTTGAGTGTAGAGGTAGTCGGATTTGAGCAACTGAAAGATGAATACTCCACATGTCCTGATTTTGGGGGTAGTTACGCGTCGCTCTCTAGTGACCAGCGTACTACGGGTGAATATGTTTTTAAAGATGGTTTCCTTTTCAAGGGAGACAGACTTTGTATTCCCCGTATGTCCCTTCGTGAATTCCTCATCTGGGAGCTTCATTCAGGAGGGATAGCTGGCCATTTTGGTCGTGATAAGACCATTGCCCTTGTGGAAGATCGTTTCTATTGGCTAAGTCTCAAGTGAGACGTAGCCAAAGTTTTAGGGCAGTGTCATACATGTCAGCTGGCAAAGCAAAGAAAGAAAAATACCGGGCTATATAAACCATTGCCAGTGCCACATGCTCCGTGGCAGGACATTAGTATGGACTTCGTGCTTGGGCTTCCCAAGACAATCAAGAAGCATGATTCCGTCTTTGTCGTTGTGGACCGTTTTTCTAAAATGGCGCATTTCCTCCCATGTTCGAAAACGTCGGATGCGTCTCATGTTGCTCGTATCTTTTTTTATGGTGTGGTGCGTCTCCATGGGTTACCTAAGACCATAGTGTCTGACCGTGACGTCAGATTTACTAGCTATTTTTGGAAGACACTGTGGCACATTATGGGAACTCGTTTGCAATTCTCTACTACTTACCACCCACAAACAGATGGTCAAACTGAAGTGGTAAACCGTAGTCTTGGAAACCTTCTACGTTGTCTAGTGGGTGAACATGTTAAGACTTGGGACCTAATTTTGCCAACTGCTGAATTTGCTTATAATGGGTTAGTTAACAGATCTACAGGGTTGAGTCCTTTTGAAATTGTAAGTAGGTATAAGCCTAGAATGCCCATAGATCTCTTACCTATGTCTGTTACCCAAAGGTCTTCTGAATCTGCCGATGCATTTGCACACCATATTCATGATTTGCATACACATATTAGACAACGGTTACATAAGAGCAATGATGATTATAAAATTTCAGTTGATTCTTATCATAGAGCGCAAGAATTTCAGGAAGGAGACTATGTAATAGTGCGAATAAGGCCAGAGCGATTCTTTCAAGGATCCACTAAAAAATTACAAGCGCGTAGTGCTGGACCATTCAAGATATTACAAAAGGTTGGGTCCAACGCGTATCGAATTAACCTTCCACCTGAAATGAGCATTAATCCAACTTTTAATGTGGAAGATCTAGTCCGTTCCTATACTCCCATTATCGATCCATCGTCCCTTTCATGGCCTTTTTCTGATTTTGCTACACAACCCCTTCCTCCACCCACTACCCATAAAGAAGAAATTGAGGAGATCTTGGATGACAGGATAGTATCTACGAGAGATGGAGGTTTCTAGAGGTATCTTGTCAAGTGAAAAAACAAACCATCGTCTGAATCTACGTGGCTGTCGGGCGAAGCATTGCAGGGTATTGATCCGGATCTACTAGAGTGCTACAAAAGTTTCAACTCGTCGGAGTTGAGTTTCTCTCACCCGGGGGGAATTGATGCGGACACAAGCGCATTCAAGATGTACCAACGAAGAAAGCGCTAACCACAAGTACCGTCCTTATGGATAGGTGATTATTGAGGAGCTGAAGACTCTTCACATGTGATTGGACACAGAAGACCCCGCTCAGGGAAGACATATGTGAAGGAAGAAAGGAGAAAGAAGACCGAAGAACTGAAGATTTCGGGCACCCATCGGGCGCCCGACCGAGCGCCCGAACTTTCCCGCACTTTTGTTATTTACCCGTTTTGCTTAGTTTTAGGGGTATTTTAGTATTTTCATGTCTTTATTTGCTTATTTAAGTGGGCTAAAGCCCTAAACTCGAATTAGTTATTAATTATTCATTAAAGCAAACCCTTTGGTTGCCTCCTTCCTCTTGTCTCTCTCATGGTGATGTTTCTTCTTCCTTGATCCCTCTTTCTTCTACTTGCTTCTTATGCCCCTCCATTCCTTCTTCCAGGTAATTCTATCTTTCCCTAACCTATTTGTTTTGCTAACCACAATCCCAAAATCTGATTTTTTATTTAAAACCCTAATTCTCAGATTTTCAAATCCCTAATCCAAAATTCCTTGATTTCCTGGATTAGAGATTCCTCTTAATTGATTGGGTTATAGCCATGCAAGATCGGGAGGTTCCATCCCTCCCCGGATCCAACCATAACGATAATTGAATCTCATACTGCATGGTTGTGATGAATGGCCCGTTCCATTGCATGCTTCCTTGTGATTTTCTTAGTTCGTGATGATTACTGCTAGATTTTATATTGTTATTGTCTTTTAATTCCGCTGATTTAATTGTGTTCATGAGCATGCATCATACTTAGGGCATCCTACATCAATATGGTTCATTTGGTTAGAAAGGAACACAATCGATGTTTCAAGAATAGGGCAAGGCAAGTATTTGAGGTCTTCAATAGGGCTTAAACTGCATGTAATGGAGTGGGCAATCTTCGTAAAGTTTATTGCTCATTTTCCTGATAGTTGGCTAGATCTGTAAACTGTCTTTTCTTTTCTTTTCGACAAACACTCATTAATATATAAAAGTTCCACATTAATTAATAGTGAAAAACATGAAAAAAAATGGAAAATTAAGGTGATGCAGGATGAATGTATTTAACATGAATTCATGCAAAACTAGTAAGTGAAAATCATGTAGACAATACGATATAAAGAAATCGACCACAATTTAAGAGAATTAAGAGCGTTAAATCATATTCATGCATTAATCAGTAATATTTCAGCAAGTTATGACATTCAATCCAACATGCATGGACATATAATCATGAAAAATTGTTGGACCTATGGGAATAGAAATCCCCAAGCTAGCATATGGTTAGTTCAGCTTTCAATTGGGAAAGATCTAAGTGTTCCTAGGGTTGTGGTAAAGGTAATGAGGCTTAGGATTAGAAATTAGGGAAGTACGATTAGTGAATTTAGGGATTTTGAAATAAGGGGGTTAGGGTTTCTAATTTTGGCGATTTCGGGTTAGGGGTTTCAAAGGGGAATAGGGATTTAGGGGTTTTTATGATGGAACATGGCTAAGGCCTATGTGGTTGTACACACGTCCGTATGGATAGGGCTGTCCGTAAGGTCACGGTTGGGTTTGGTTTGGGTAGAGGAAAGCTTAGGGAGAAGAATAGGTTAGGACGTTTTGGTTGGGAGGATGTTGGAATAAAAAAGGGGGAAAAACAAAGATTCTTGAAGAGGAAAAAGGAGAAGACAGAAAATTGAAAGAGAAAACACTATACCTTGTTGAGAAGATGGAGATTAAAAGATAGATTGGGAATCACACCCATCCCATCACGGGAGATTTCTTCTCATGAAGCCTCTCTTTTCAAAGTGGACAGAAAAGAATAATTTTCAGCAATCAAAATTAGGGTAAGGCATCCATCTACTTTAGTATTTATAGTCTCAATAAAAAGTGTTTGGACAAGAATACCCTTATAGAAATACTTCGCAATAGTCTCAATAAAAAGTGTTTGGACAAGAATAACCTTATAACAACATAAGCCAATAATAAATATCTATAAATAAATAAAATCAAAGGAAACTATCCTAGAGATCTATCCTAATGGTCCACACTCAAGATGGACCATGATGAATGGCCCAGATGGCCCAATCATGCTCTCCATGGAATTTGACGGTCCGATCATGTCCTCGCAAATCAATGGTTGGACGCTCATCAAATAGCAGCCCATGTGCATCTTCCCAGTGTGGGGTCTTTCAGATGCACGAACATGCACATGGGGTCTTCAGCTCGGTCCCCGGGAGCCCATTTAGACATCATCCATCCACAATGAAACTGGTACTGAGCCTGGGGCTCTCCTCTGTCTCTGATAAACTCTTACTGGTGCCTGGATGTCCTCGTCATTAGGATTTTACCAATTCCCAAATTTGAAAATAGATCCTAAATTTTAGGAAAATCTTGTTGAAAAACAAACATGGAAAACAATGTTTCCTTTCCCACTGTTTCTTGGAAATAAGGTTTCCCAAGAAACACTGTTTCCTTTCTA
Organism: Liriodendron chinense; assembly: GCA_003013855.2. Classification (NCBI taxonomy): domain Eukaryota; kingdom Viridiplantae; phylum Streptophyta; class Magnoliopsida; order Magnoliales; family Magnoliaceae; genus Liriodendron; species Liriodendron chinense. The sequence goes on along the minus strand of ML058510.1, from coordinate 3,319,858 downwards.
TGCTTTCCATGAATCAAAACATGCCCTTACCACAAAATTCCACAGGATTTCTGATTTTACAAAAATGCAGTCGACTCAGTGAAATTTCCAGATAGATCTTTTTGGCGGTTAAATAACCAAAAGCCTTCACTCTTTTTTCTTTTTCTTTTTTCTTGAAATGTTGGGAAGTAGAGAATTGTGGTGTGTGTGTGTGGTGCGTGTATGACATCCAACCTGTCAAACAGATGCACCCCACAATGATCATCAGACAAACAGAAAATAGGCTTATCCAATTATCATGTGGGCCACACCGTAAAAAGACAGTGTACACCACCAAAACAATATCCAAATTCACTAGTGACGCATGTGATGATTGGATCGACCGAACTTTTGGTTCGTCTATTATCATGGTGGGATGCATTTATTAGATAGGTTGGATGTCATGACATAACAAATGGGCCCCACAACTCTCAGTTTTACCACTTTTTAGAGAAGAATAGATGAGGGCATTCTGGTCATTTCACCCCTCAAAAAGCACCTTGTGAGAATTTCAATTTCT